>JACEFZ010002917.1:35000-317500 GCA_014155875.1 Cepaea nemoralis
ATATGTCACCCCGAGAATCCACGCATATGTCACCCCGAGAATCCACGCATATGTCACCCCGAGAATCCACGCATATGTCACCCCGAGAATCCACGCATATGTCACCCCGAGAATCCACGCATATGTCACCCCGAGAATCCACGCATATGTCACCCCGAGAATCCACGCATATGTCACCCCGAGAATCCACGCATATGTCACCCCGAGAATCCACGCATATGTCACCCCGAGAATCCACGCATATGTCACACCGAGAATCCACGCTTATGTCACACCGAGAATCCACGCTTATGTCAGCCCGTGGATCCACGCATATGTCAGCCCGAGAATCCACGCTTATGTCAGCCCGTGGATCCATGCATATGTCATATCGATGTTATGATGAATGAATTAGTGATCGAGGTCACCAACTGCCTGTCTACACAACGCACACAAACACACATACGCGCGCACACGCAAACGCACACACAGTGGCGGCTTTACTGTCTTCACACTCACACACACACACACACACACACACACACAGTCGTGACATTACTATCGCATGTCTATCTCTCTCTTCACACACACACACACACATACGCACACGCACACAGTCTTGACATTACTGTCGCCTGTTTCTCTCTTTCTCCACACACACACACTCTCTCTCTCTCTCTCTCTCTCTCTCTCTCTCTCTCTCTCTCTCTCTCTCTCTCTCTCTCTCTCTCGACAGTATTATCACCCGTCTCCATAACAGACACACACACACACACACACTCACACACACACACACACTCATGCGCTGTCACGAGACCATGGCATTACCACCGCCTGTCCAATCCTCATGTTATAAGACCAGAAATGATCTCGTCTGCTTCTTCGGAGATTGCTTTCAGGAATTCTCTGTAGAATAATTCTCAACAAGGGCTTATGGCCAGTGGCCTGGACACATCGGACTCGGTTTCTGCAGGTCCCTGCCTATATGAGCGGCTCTTGGTTGTCTGTGTAGGTTTCCAAGTGGTGTCTCTTATAACGACTGTGGGATTATGCTCTCTATGCAAAGTAAAACAACTGCAAAGTTCGGTGGAAAAACAGATGGAGGCAGACAAGGAGAAATGATGCTGGATGGACTGGGACGGTGGCATGGAGGAATACCATTAGCAGAGTTGATCCAGAGGATCAAGGACCGAGATCTGTGGAAATATATGAGTGCCTATGAGTGATGACGATAGTAGCTAAATGGAATTGTTTAGGGTCAGTTGTATTCGAAGACCTGCGTCCTTCATATTACCTCCATACAACGTGTCTGATTCCAACAGAGAGTGTCCGGCTTCAGCAGAGTGTCCGGCTTCAGCAGAGTGTCCGGCTTCAGCGCAGTGTCCGGTTTCAGGAGAAAATGTCCGACGTCAATAAAGTGTCGTAGGTCAGCATGGTCGAATGGATAATAACGCGTGTTCTTAAACATCCGGTGTGCTGATGCCGAGGTTCAACCCCTACACCGGACAGTTGGACTAAAATGTTGACCTATCGTCCTTGACTTGGGGACGTAAATTACAAACACCTCTGAAGTCTGAGGGGGTTATCCTGATGGCGAGGGACACTGTTAATAGGGAAAGCTAATCCACACGCAAAATTCACTCCAGCACTACTAGAAGTAGTGTGTATGGACTAAGCTTGAGTTCAAAGCGTACGCGAAAAAAAAATAAAAAGAGTGTCCGGTTTCAGCAGAGTGTCCGGGTTCAGCAGAGTGTCCGGTTTCAGGAGAAAATGTCCGACGTCAACAGAGTGTCCAGTTTCAGCAGAGACAGTCACACTTCAGCAGAGAATGTCCAGTTTCAGCAGAAAGTGGTCGGCTTCAGTAGTGTCCAACTTCAGCAGTGAATCTGATGACCACTACCCAGAAAATGGCAGGCGAAGATATAGATAGAAACAACATTCACATCCAACCAAGCAGATCTTCCATTCTTCTTAGAAACACAGTCAACGCGAATCGCATAGTCCCTATGGTTCTGTCGCCCTGCTACTGAGTGCGTGGCGCGACAATGTGAGCTGTGAATTTCGCGTGGCATGCTTTTGCATCTGTCCGCGGTTGTTTTTCGCGTGAACTGCATGTTCGGAACGATGCCGGCCGGCTGTTGCTGGATTGATTGGTTTGCCTTTTCGGTTCACGGGTGCATTTTTCAGGAGACCAGTCGTCGCTGTAGCTACGGAGTTCGTGCTATGTGTGGCGCTTTCGGTGGGTCGGCCTGCAGAAAGAGACCGAGCCATATGGGATAAAACCTCTGTCAATGAAGTATTTCTGGTGACTGCCGTTTTCATCGACGATCAACTGTATTTTTCGTGGAGGACCTTTGTTTTGGCATTCTGGCGGCGGCATTATGCACAGTGTACCTGTGCGGGCTGTTGGATTGCCGACACTCCTATCTATTCCATTGTTCACATAGGTCAGTGAGGAGCATTTTGTGATATTCACTGGCACAGGAACGGAGGCAATATGGGGACGACCCGTTGCCGTAAAGTCGGAACCTCGACTAACTAACTGACTAACTAGAAACACATTCAAAGCGAATCACACAGATCTTCAATTCTTCTTTGAAACACATTCACGTAGTTCTTCATTATTCTTAGAAACACATTCAAGCAGCTATTCCACTCTTCCTAAAAACATGTTCAATGTTAATCAAGCAGATCTTCCATTCTTCCTAGAAACACATTCAAAGCGAATCACGCAGATCTTCCATTCTCTCGGCACTGAGCCCAGGGCGGGAAAACATCTGCATGACAAATACGATCTTCAGTTGTTTCTGTTTCTGTTTGCCCATTGATACTACACGTGAATCTGATGACTAATTCAATACTTCCCAGAATCTGTAATGGCCGGGCGCGCGTATCGATCCGGCCAATCAATGGATGAGTAATCGAAACACTTGAAGCATGTGACATATTGTAGTTTTCGTCCCTTCGGAGTACCTCCGGGCAACCCCATAACTGCTCAGGCTTCCCTAAGCAGACGCCGATTTATATGCTATACCTGCTTACGTGGCCGCTCATGGGTTTACAAAGCCTTCGTTTTTTTCTTTTAGTAATAATTGTACACCCATAATGATATTACTTGGATACAGCAGATGGAAGATGTATTAAACTGGTTAAATGTAGAATAACCCTGGCAATGACAGCATTTCACAAGATGAAGAATGGTCTCTGTAATAGATCTTTGTCAGTGGAGGTGCGGAGATGGGTTATTAAGAGCTATATCGAGGCGATCCTGATGTATGGAAGCGAATCATGGACAATTAACTGATTAGTGGGGAATTATGGGGAAGGTGCCGTGATGTGGTTCTATAGAATGATGAGATCACCGAGGGCGGATAGTAAGAGTAATGCAGATATCTTAAAAGAAGTGAACTAACGACGAGAATTGGTTACCCGTAATCTTTAAGGGCCGGCTTCGTAGCTTAGAGGTTATGACTTTTCTCCGTAATCTCGTATACTCTCGTCGGTAACGTGATGACGGTGAGAATCAGCAGTGGTTCGAATCGCATCGGTAACTTACGGGGTATGTGAGCCGGCCGCTCAGAAAGCAATGGCAAACTACTGAGCGTAATCTTGCCAAGAAATCAACATACAGCTGAAAGATGCTGGTGTTGACAGCGATGTCCTGTAAAGGATATGCACAAAAAAAAAGTCTTTAAGGAAGGTCACGAGAAGGGGAGAGCTGGACTGCGTCGGGGTAACGTGAACGTTAGAAGGGAGGGGGTGGGGGAAGGGGGAGTCTGAGAGAGTAGCTCGTGGACAGTATGACGTCATGGCAAGGAGGAACATCGATGTAAGAAATTATTGGCAGTACCCGAGACAGAAGGATGTGGACAGGGAGTCCGGCTTTAGCAGTGTCATCAAGGACACACGGCATGGACTGTAAGAAGATTGGCAATATCCCAGACAGAAGATTGGACTGAAGACTGGTCAGACATGATTTCCAACGCCACACGGCATGGACTATAAGAAGATTGACAGTACACGAGACAGACGACTGTTGACAGACATGATCACCAAAGCCACACGGTATGGACTGTAAGCAGACTGGCAGCACACGAGACAGAAGGGTGTGGACAGATATGATCACCAACGCCACAGGCATGGGCTTTAAGAAGATTGGCAATGCCCAAGACTGAAGGCCGTGGACAGACATGACCACCAACGCCACATGGCATGGAGTATAAGAAGAAGAAATATACTCTCATATCGTATATTCATATCTCTTCATTGAACAACACAGGATTGATTGCCTACCGTTGTATCCGTCTACCATAATGTATCTCTTTGCTGGAATAGTTAAAGCCATTTCCAATCTCAGCGGGCGCTTTGTTTAACGGTCAGAACGTTAAGCTATGGCGTTGGCAACGCCGGACAAAGATTTGATGCCTGCTCACGGTATTTGCAACGGGAGCGAAAGATTAACCCTCTTCCTCCATACACTCAGGTCTACAAAGATGTTATTGGGCCTAACACTTGACTGTCCAACGCTAAGACTTGTTTTTGTCCTATTTCGAATGTTGATCTACCTAAAACTTTCGATTATTACATATTTTCAAATGTGTCCTCTAAATTCTACTTCTTTCCTTTACTTCTATGAGTGCTGGTCAGTACCCCTAGAATTATTTCTCGTGTTTAATGTTAGTATAAAAACCACGCTAGTCTCTAATGATTCTACAAAGACGTGTCTGTGTTGTGCCTGTTTCCAAGGAAACCAGATAATTGCCTCTTCCGGCTACCACACTGGACAGAATGACGTTAATTTAGAGCCAGCCGGCTTGACTGCCTTATCGATCTAAACTCTCTCGGTCAGCCTGCACTCATCCATCCACATTTCGGGCCGCTACTATCGAACAGGGGGTTGCGGTAGGGAAGAGGCTTGCACGCAGGCCAGCCGGTTCGATGGGCAGGTGTTCGAGTTCCCATCCAGGAGAGCACTTTTAACAGCTGACTTTGGCTCCGAGGTCGACCCAATTTACGATTGGTAAAAGGAAGTGTTCAGGACAACAGAGTTCTTCTCTCGTGACATTGAGCACATCATCCATCCAGTGTCGAGTGGTCAATAACACATGGGTTTAGGACTTTATAAAGTATACGTCTCAGGGCGTTGAAAGAGATCCTTTACTTTCCTTCCTACCTCACTTCCTCACTTACTTACTATGTAGCTCAGTGGTTCGCAACCGGTGGGGATCCCCCCCCCCCACCCCCACCCCAGGGGGAATTTTCGGGTTTAGGGGGGTGGGAGTGGGATTAAGATTATTTCAAGATCGTGTTAATACAAGAATCGATTACTTTATATTGTTGTTCCCTCCATACTTTACTATTCTGTCGGTAGCGACTTTCTCCGCAATCCCGTATACTCTCGTGAGTAACGTGATGTGCATGAGAATCGATGGCTGTTCTCTCCGCGTCGGTAGCTTGCGGGGTATGTGAACCGGTCGCTCAGAAAGCACTAGCAAACTGCTGAGCGTAATCTTGCTAAGAAATCAACAATCAGCTGAAATCAGTAATCAGCCAAGAGCACCACAATAAATATCAGCACGCTAAAGCCAAATTTCAAAGGGCCCAACTGCAGGCTAGACGGAAAAGCTGGCAGGAGAAAACAGAGTCACTGAACTTTGAAAGAGACACAAGGAAGTTATGGAGGCTAATAAAACAGCTTAACGATGAGGGCACAGGGAGAAACTCAAAATTGCGCTACATAAAGACGGAAACATTTTAACAGGAAAGCAAGCAGCTGACCATTTTGCGGACTCATTCGCACAAGATAACAATATTGAAATTAGTCCAGAGAAACAACAGGAGATTCGAGAGAAATGGCAAAATACAGGACAGAAGGAAATTGTACATGAGGTTATGGAGACACCTATCACATTCAGTGAACTGGAGCTAGCCATATCAAAACTGAAAATGAGAAAATCACCAGGAGCTGATGGTATCTCCAATGAAATGATCAGGAACCTAGGAACAGAGGCCAAAGCAAAGTTGCTACAGATCTTTAATAATACATGGACCTTAGGCAGTGTTCCACAAGTCTGGAGAGAAGCAATCATGATACCCCTCCTAAAATCTGGGAAAGACAGTTCCATTGCCTCCAGCTACAGACCCATTAGCCTCACCAGTTGTCTCTGCAAAACAATGGAACGCGTCATCAATCACAGACTACAGTGGTACATTGAAAGTGAAAACATCCTTGTGCCACAACAGGCTGCCTTTAGGCAGTGCTACTCTACGGAAGATCAGACAACCTACCTCTCTCAAGAAGTTGAGGATGCATTCCAAGAGAAGAAGCTGGTACTTGCGGCTTGGATAGATCTGAAGAAAGCCTTTGACAAAGTCTGGAAAGAGGGTCTGATGAAGAAACTGAGAAACTGTAAAGTCAATGGAAGAATGTACAAATGGGTAAAAGCATACTTGCACAACAGAAGAGCCCGAGTACAGATAGACGGTCTCAAGAGCAAGAAAGTTCTATTGCGTCACGGTGTTCCCCAGGGCGGAGTCCTGTCCCCAACACTTTTTCTAATCTTCATCAATGATCTTGTTGCTAATCTACCCGACGGAATTAAAGCGGCAATGTACGCTGATGACCTGGTTTTGTGGAGCGCAAATGAACATGCATCAGTGGCCACCATATTGCTACAGAGAGCTGTAGATACATTTGTTGCATGGGCGGATAGATGGTGTATCAGCATAAACACTGACAAGTGCAGCACCACTCTATTTACCCTTTCTCCGAAACAAAAGGCAGGGAGCATTCAGATAAATGGAACACCCCTAAGAGAAGATAAGGAACCAACATACCTTGGTGTAACATTCGACGACAGGCTGACATGGAGAAAACACATCAAAAAAGCAGTAGCAAAAGCTAGAAGGAAAATTGCCATCCTGAGAAAGCTAACTGGAACCACTTGGGGAGCCAGTGGGAAAATACTTAGCAAAGTTTATCAACAGAGCATACGACCACACTTGGAATACGGGTCAACTGCGTGGTGTTCAGCATCAAAAACTACATTGCAGGAGCTGGACAAGGTGCAAAATCAAGCTCTTAGAGTCATCACAGGAGGGATGAGATCAACCCCTATAGTAGCAATGGAGAAAATGGGGAGGACACAAGCTTTAAGAGAACGCAGAGATACAAAAACACTAATACAAGCAGAAAAGTTTCTCAGCTTGCCAGGCCACCCTATGAAGAACCGATTTGAAAACTTAGCTATGGGGCGGTTGAAAAGAAGTAGTTTCATCCACCAGGCCAAACAACTCTGCAGAGAATCCATCGATCTTCCCACAGTTGGTATCCCCCTGACAACTATTCCAGAGCGAACCCCGTGGAAAGATGAGCATAGAATATCGCTACAAATCCAGTCAAAAGTGAGAGGAATATTGGACAAGGAAGAACAGAACAGTGTACAGCGCAGAACAGCCACTCTCAGCTTCCTTGATGATGAATACCCACAGGACCTCTGAATCCGAGTCTACACAGATGGGTCAGCACAAAATGCTGTTCGAAATGGAGGAACGGGAGTGTACATAGAATACCCAAATAATACTAGAGACACGGCCAGAATTCCAACAGGAAAGTACTGCCATAACTATGATGCTGAAATTGAGGCAATCAAGATAGCCACAGAGAAATTACAAAATACCAGCCATGGTACACAACCTGCAGTGATATTGACAGATGCAAAATCCGTAATAGAGGCGCTCCTGTCTGGGAAATTGCCAGTTCTGAGGACACTACTTTCTGAACTTAGCAGTCAGCGTAAGATCACCATACAGTGGATACCATCCCACTGTGGAGTCCCCGGAAACGACAGAGCTGATCGATTGGCTAAGGAAGGAGCAAAAGAAGAACAACCTGATGTGCCTATTACATACCACCAAAAGAAAAGAATGATCAAATCAATCAGAAAGCCTCCAAACCTTACTCAAGACGACTACCACGTTATGGACAGATCAGAACAGGTCATTCTTCTGCGCCTCAGAACAGGACACAATAGATTACGCAACCACTTGTATACAAAATTCAAGATTGGTGACTCAGCCATGTGCACATGTGGTTTGGCGTCGCAGACAGCAGAGCACATACTCCAGGATTGCCCAAACTACAACATATCCAGGCGAACCTTCTGGCCTAGAGAGACAACAGTGGAAGATAAACTCTATGGACCGCTGAATGAACTAAAAAAGACTGTTAGATTCATACAAGAGACGACATTGCAGTTGTAGACATGTTTCAAGCGAACGAAAGAAGAAGAAGCTGAAAGATGATGATGTTGACAGCGATGTCCTGTAAATGATATGCGAAAAAAAAATTTACGGTTCTATACTTCTTGTTCTTCTGAAATTCGTTTTATAACTTAAGTAGACATGCAAATTATGTTTTATGTAGACGTCTAGACTTGTTCTAGTATTTCTAGACTTGTTCTAGTTATTAAATTTAGCTTCCATTTTTACGTATGCTGTGTAGGGGCGGGGGAATTTATAGGGAGGAAATACGAAAAAGGGGGCGGGGAATGACATTCTGAACATATGGTGAAGGAGTGCATGTGCCAAAAAAAGGTTGAGAACCACTGATGTAGCTGATACAGAAAACAATAAATGCGCATAATAAATTTAACAACAAAATGTATTTTTATTTCGTTGCGATATTTACATGACATTGTATTTGTGAATCGGATATTCCCGTTTTCAGCTATTGCAGTTTTGTGTCCGCTGAAAACGACTTTTTGTGGAACGGTCGCTTTTGTCTGTGTGTGTTTATTGTGTTGAACTTCTTGGATGTGTTTACGTTCGTTCGTGTTCTGCACTCATGCAGCCTGTTGCCGGGGTCATTGCTGGGAGACTCTTAGTCAGATCTCGTTTGCTAACCATGTCACACGCTGTCAAGATCTGAGTCACTGACTTCTCTCTCTCTCTCTCTCTCTCTCTCTCTCTCTCTCTCTCTCTCTCTCTCTCTCTCTCTCTCTCTCTATCTATCTATCAGTGTCTCTTTGTCTTTGTCTGCTTCTATCTCTGTGTGTCTGTTTCTATCTGTCAGTCTCTCTGTCTCACTTTATGTCTATCATCTGTTTCTCTCTCTCTGTCTCCGTCTCTCTTTATGTCTCTCTATTTCTCTGTCTTTGTCCGTTTTACCTCTCTTTGTCACTTTCTCTCTCTGTCTCTTTATGCCCATCTCTCGTTCATGTCTCTGTTTTTTTTTCTCTCTTTCACTCGTTACCAGTCTCTTGTCCTCTATGCGTTTACTTCTGTCATCATCATCAGCATCATCATCATCATCACTGTACCCTCTAGAAACCGATCAGTATCAAAATCCCCCCACAGACAACCACAACCTTCCACTTGTCAGAGATAAATAAACAGACAGACCAAGAGGCTAAAACAAGATAGGCCATTTTCATTTGATTTAGTCCTACGTCAATTTTCAGTTAAGTATTTGCCCACACCGCCTCACAATTATAACCTGTTTAATGACCACTAATGGTGGTGATGATAATAATAATGTCACACAAAACATAACAGTAAAAAACTGCATCAGCAATAACCCAAGCCTTGACGATAATACATACTATCAATATATAATAATCAACGCCCTGCCGTTTGGACAGTCGCCAAGAGCCCTCTGTGGAATCAGGAACAACAAACAGATCGACCCGCCGTCCATGAGCTTCTGTGTGCTCAATTATTGATCAGTAGTTCTGGACGCAGCTCCTGATGTAGCCCACACCCGTCGCCCAGACCGCAGAGCCCCGGGGTTTGGGTATCGATTTGTGGGCTATGCTGAAGTATGGCATGGCTTTTGACTTTGGTCCAACTCGTTTCTGGATCCGCTGTTCTTGTCCGCTGGTAAGGGGAACTAGGGTGATATTTCGGCATAGTCTGGCAGGTAATATTCTCGGGGGGAGGGGGGTGTCAGTCGCCTTTCACTCATTCTGTACCAAGCGACGTAATATACGTTGATCAGTAGCGCTAGGTCTTTGGCGTGTTTACCTCCAGCATACCATGATACCGTGGACATGGGGGTCTTGATTTATCTACCTCCACATACCACGATGGTGTGGATAATGGGTCTTGATCTGTTTACCTCCATATACCATGATGGCGTAGACATAGAGGGCTTGATCTTTCTACCTCCACATACCATGATGGCGTGGATACGTAGTTCTTTACCCAGCTTTTTTACCTGATATGCATGTGGTCGTTTACCTGTTATACATGGGGTGGACTAGCACAGCCATTACGACTCCTGGCTCGAACTCGTGACGGCCTAAATCGAGCCTCGACTTGGATATTTACAAATAAGAGAAGCGTTGTTTTCTCCTCACAGATCTCAGATAAGGAGGAGAAACTCGGGGGATCTGTGTGCACTTTGCGCACGTTCAAAATCCCTCTGCAGCTGGGAATCAACCAGAGCAGGTTGAAAAGGTCACGACAAAGTTAGAGAAACAGCTACCCACAAACAGTATATTTCTTGAATGGTGTCATTATGGTATACACATATTTATAACCTCGCTAGTGAGTGGAGTTCGTGCACTTTGCATGGATTCTCCTTGTTTGACTCTGGGGAGAAGACACATCTTAACTTTGTTCAGAAAGTTATAATGTACCCAGAATGTAGTTGAGATTACTGTGCTCAGGATGTTAAAATTTGCCACATATATTGTTCAGACCACTGCCAAGAGCGTTATAATTTACTAAGTATATAGTTCATAACATCTGATGGGAGATGCCTTGAAGAGATTAGAACAAGAATCGCCATGGCGAAAGTAGCCTTTAGCAAGATGAAAAACATTCTGACCAATAAAAAGATGTCAAGTGAAACGAGAAAAAGAGTGTTGAGGGGATACATAGAGCCTGTTCTTTTGTATGGATGTGAAACTTGGACAATGAACAGTCAAGCTGAAAAAACATCTGATGGCTGTAGAAATGTGGTTTCTGAGGTAAATGCAAAGAATACCATGGACAGACAGAAAAACCAATGACCAAGTACTACAGGAAACAAATGACAATCGTAAATTGAATAGAGAAATTAGACGTAGACAGTCAAAATTTTTTGGACACGTTATGAGAAGAAATGGATTGGAGAACTTAGTGACAACTGGCAAGATCGAAGGGAACAGACCAAGAGGAAGACCGAGAGGAAAATACCTGGATGGCTTGGTCACATGGCATGGGCGAGACAGGAAGACTTAGCTGATCCACGACTCTGGTGATCGAGTGAAATTGCGAGTCTTGACCAGCCACGCTTTCCGGCATGGCACATGATTGATTGATTGATAGTTCAGACAACTATGCTTAGAATATTATAATTTGCCAAGTATATAGTTCAAATGACTGCTCAGAAAGTTAGAATGTGTCCAGAATGTAGTTGAGATCGCTGTGCTGAAAGTTAAAATTTGCCCAGTATATAGTTCAGATTACCCTGCTGAGAACGCTAGAATTTGCCAAACATGTAGTTCTAATCACTCTACTCAGAACTTTAGAATTGAACAAATATGTAGTTGAAATTTAGTTGAATTTACTGTACTAAAAACGTTGGAATTCACCAAATATGTAGTTGAAATTACTCAGAACGTTAGAATTGAACAAATGTGTATTGGAGATTACTAAGAACGCTAAAATTGACCAAATATGTAGTTGGATAACTCTACTCAGAACGTTAGAATTGACCAAGTATGTAGTTGAGATCACCATGCACAGAAAGTTAGAATTTACCCTGTGTGTAGTTCAGATGACTCTGCTCAGAAATAATTGACCCAGTGTGTAGTTCAGATGACAGAACCGTTAGTTAGCCCAACCAATGGGGGAACCACGCCATTGAGCTCTAGCAGACACAATTTACAGCGTCTGACCTTCAGCCATTATTTCTCTGCAAAATGGTTTCTACTGCGGCAGAGAAAATGTCAGGGTCACGGGGTTAAAGATCCCGTGTTGTAATTCAATGCTGTCACAGTTGCCTGTGTGTACCCCCTTCACGTGTTGTGTGGGAGTTTAGTGATGTGTGTAGACCAGTGAATAAGCACATAGCTGACTAATAATGCGCTCCTGTGGAGGGGTGTGAATGAGAGGAAGTAATGAAATATGTATACCCTTTATGGGCTATGGCAGTTTGGCTGGGAAATACCGGTGTTTGTGTGTGTGTGTGCGCGCGCGCACGCGTGTTTGTGACATGTTTGTGAGAGAGAAGAGGGGGGGGGGATGCTTATCAAAGGACGGACAAACATGCAATCAGGCATACTATCATACACTGTCTGGCACCTTGCCATTCTTGACAATCGATAAATCCTGGGTTGAACTGTAGAGACCAGTGTAGCCCGTGCAGCATGATCCACCTCTTGGCCTGCCTAGTTTACTCCAAAGGAAAGGTAACCCCAATATGTCTGGAACAAGACTAGCCGCAAAAGCTGCCGGATCAGCAAAACAATGCTCTAGGCCTAACTGTCCGCCTGTCGGGGCTTTGATCCTAGACCAGTTGCCAACCAAGGCCTAGGGCCTGGTCTGCCCTGCCATGACATTTAGTCTTTAGGTTACATTTCCTCGCACTAGGGTAAGGGCTTGTACCCTCCCAATTGCACTCCTCCGCCCGAAGCCGTTGGCACAATGTGGGGTGTCGGACTTGGGGTGTCAACATTCGGCGCTGACAGAAAGCAGGTAGAACCGCCTACAGTCATATAGTAGCTCAGTCATTATTATACCAACTAGACAGTACAAGACCGACATCAAGTTTATGCCATAAATGCATACACATTACCAGGTTCAGTGCCAAACAAAATGTAGGTTTGGACCAAACAAAAATGGATGGTGGAAAACAGAAAGTAGGGGCTTGTCGCAGTTATAACCTGAAAGTTGTTAATATGGTAGCAGACATGTTGTATTATTATATAACAATTTAAAGGAGGCTGCTGTTGTATTAAATATATCACAGTAAAGCAGGTTGCTTAGGGAAAACTACCGTATTCATATTTTAACTAGCTGACCCGGCCCGGCTTCGCCCAGTCCCTGGCGGGGATTTATCTATCTATCTATCTATCTATCTATCTATCTATCTATCTATCTATCTATCTATCTATCTATCTATCTATCTATCTATCTATCTATCTGTCTGTCTGTCTGTCTGTCTGTCTGTCTGTCTGCTTGTCTGTCTGTCTGTCTGACCCGGCCC
Source organism: Cepaea nemoralis (assembly GCA_014155875.1). NCBI lineage: Eukaryota > Metazoa > Mollusca > Gastropoda > Stylommatophora > Helicidae > Cepaea > Cepaea nemoralis. Next base: position 48,175 of record JACEFZ010002917.1, read on the forward strand.
GGCTTCACCCAGTCCCTGGTGGAGAGCATCTCATTTAATTCATATAAGTAGTCATACAAGCTCCCGTTCCCGACTATCTGTCTGTCTGTCTGTCTATCTTTCTGACCCGGCGTGGTTTTGCCCAGCTCCTGGCGGGGAGCGTCTCATTAAATTCATATAACAAAAAAAAAAATTAACTTAATAATGTCCTTCCACACACCATCCATTATTTTTAATGAAAACTGCTTTTAATCACCTACACGACTATAGATAACTTCTTTAAACATAAAAAGATGAGTTAGAAAATTTTCGCTATTTAAATAGATGCATTATTTTTATGACAACTTTGAAAATGCCTTAAAGATTATATAATTATTTATTATACCTCATATGCCGGTAAATAACTGTAGACAAAGAGTTTATAAATCTTTGAAAACAATGCAACAATCTATATATAAAATATATGGCAATGCTATTGAAAGTTATGCCCCTTGAAATAACTTTTCTTAAGTTAAGTCCCCTTGCTATATATAAATGATAATGTAAATTTAAATATCAAATTTTAGTAGGGCTGTACCGGATTCAAATTTTTGAAATCCGGCCGGAGCCGGATTTGGCCGGATTTATGAAGTGAGATCCGGCCGGAGCCGGAGCCGGAGCTGGATTTACAAATAAAAAAATAAAAATAAAATAACATACTACATCACTTGACTTAGGTGAGTGGAGTCACTCGACTGTTCATTACTGCAGTTCATTACTATAGACATGACAATGATGACATATACTCATATTAAATCATTTAAATGTAAAATAATTACATTCACAGTAGAATAAGTAAGTAATATTAAGTTCCATAAGTTCAAGATGAAACATAATACATAAGCACATAATGCTAATTTAGTAATTTTAATTGTTAGTTTTCAGTTTCAGTTTTTAGTTTTCACATTGTTTTCAGTTGGCAAATTATCAGCTCAGTTACAACTCACAACAACAGTACACTGAACAGATTGAATTTATTGAAATACATTCATTTAGTAATTTCACTATTTCAGTCAGTCTTCATTATGGCTGTGAAGTTGAACTCTCAAGAGTCAAGAAGAGACGAGTTGTATTTCAGGAAAATCAACGTCTCCGCATTTTCTGGTAAAAGGCTACAACGGTGGTCAGTGATAATGTCTCCTGCAGTACTGAACAGCCTTTCCGATGGCACACTTGTAGGTGGTGGTGCAAGAAATACCTGCGCCAGTCTAGCCATGCTTGGAAATCTTTGCTTATTGGCATGCCACCATGAAACTGGATCTGACTGTCGAGTTTGAAGTGGCTCTGACAGGTACTGTGTCACCTCAGTGTTAATGCTGTTGCCTTCGGCACTTGCAGAACGATCTGCGGTGGGATTTTCCTCGACAATTGTGTCAAAACAGCTCCATAGGCTGGACTCGTACTGTGTGGCAGTGCTCACAGAAGTCAAAACACTAGTACTACTACTACTAATAGTAGCTGATGGATCCTGTGGACTGACTGTGTTTGCTGAATCAATAATGGAGTTAGCTGCTAACAGCAGATGGGCTCGTGCATCACTTCTACCACGTTCGGAGAAGAAGCACAGCTTGAATCGAGGATCCAGTAGTGTGGCACAGGTGTAAATACTGTTGGATTCAATGTCCGCAAATCTGCTGCTAACAGCTTCAAGCAGGGCTGCTTTCATAGTTTTGATCCCAGCATCACTACCTTCTTTCTGGAGGAAAGCCATGAGTGTTTTCACTAATGGGATCACAACTGATATTGATGCCTGAGCTGCACTTATTTCACGTGTGATTTCTTCAAATGGTGCCAAAGTAGCTACCACATTCTCCGTGACTGCCCACTGTTGTGCCGTTAGCCCAGTTACCGAATCAATTTCAAAATTTTCAACACAGTACAGGCTGATGCTGCGCCGTTGTTCTAACAGACGTCGTAACATATAGAACGTTGAGTTCCATCGTGTTGTCACGTCCTGGATAAGCTGATGTTGTGGTAGGTTTAATTCATTTTGAAGTTCATGCAAACGACTGGTTGCTGAAGAAGAGTGTTTGAAATGTCCTACCAATTTTCTTCCAGCACTGATGATGCCAGCAACATACTTTTGACTCAAAAGACCATCACGCACACACAGCTGCAGTGTGTGTGCAAAACATCCAACACTTGAATAGCTGCCATCACGAAAGCATTTGGCAATGTTGAATGCATTGTCTCTCACAACAACATGGCACTTCTCACGTGCAATTGACCACTCATCCAGCATCATTTCAAAATGTGCAAGCAAGTTTGTGGCCGTGTGATGTTCATCACATGCAGTACAATGGAAGACTACACTGCGGAGAACGAAGGAGTCTGTTAACCAATGGCCAGTGAGGCCCATAAATGACTGAGTGGTGTGTTCAGCTGTCCACGTATCTGTTGTGAATGATATGTAATCAGTGTCAGATATCATTGCTGCAATTTTTACCTTCCGACGTTTACACATGTCAGGAATGATATGTTCAGCAAAGTACTTTCTTGAAGGCAAATCATACCTTTTTTCCATTGTATGCATCAACTCTCTGAAACCTGGTCGTTCCACTACTTGAAAAGGCTCCATATCTATGGCTATCATTCGGGCTACGGCAGCATGAATGCGTTTAGCATTGGGACTGTTGATGTCCCAAATTTTGGCCCGGTCCCATGCCTGCACAATTGACTGCTGGGTACTGCTGCTGGCTTTGTGCAAACATGGTCCCAGATTCATCATAGATGTGGTCGCCAATACACTGGCCTTCAGTGATGCTTTCTTTTCCATCATTTCGTCATAGCTTTTCTTGGGCATCGATCGCAAATGGGTCTGCATTGATGATGTTGTGAAGTCTTTGGGGCGATCTGATCGTCCACGCGATAACTGTTTGTCACACAACTTACATATTACCTTCGCTGAATCATCGTCTTTAACCTTGAAGTAATCCCAAACGGTGCTGTATGACTTAGATTTTGATGCCATTTTATTTTATGGGCAAGACCACAGAAATTTACGAAAATAAATATTCAAGTCCCACAAACTCATGAAGTAATGCACCATTAAAATTGTAAATGAGTGTTTTTTTCTTAAATTCTTATTTACATCAGCGAGAAATAGTAAACCGGAAGTGCTACTGTGCTATTGCCTAAAATTCGACGTGGCCTCATGAAACATGTACAGAAAATTCACGTGACTAGGCAACACAAATCCGGCCTAAATCCGGCAAAACTGGACCGGAGCCGGAGCCGAAGCCGGATTTGTAAAAATGGCCGGATTCCGGATTTTCCGGAGCCGGAGCCGAAATCCGGTACACCCCTAAATTTTAGTAAGTAAATAGCTGATTGTACACTAACAAACTATGACAGTTGGCTGCACGGGAATGAAAAGAATACATGTAGAAAATTTCATTTCAATCGGATGGACCGTTATCGAACGCATCAAATACATCCCTACATACACACATACATACATTGTCTTTTATATATATAGATTGTGACATTTTGCAATGATAACATTTTGGCTGTATATAAGCCTATGGCAGATACGGGAAGTTGCTTAAGACGATTAATTATCCCATGGAAATGAATAAGTTAACACTTTAGAGACTGGCAAAGCGTGGTTGACCAATAACAGTACATACATCTATACTGTGCATATGGCACAACCAATATTCAGTTTCACATTAATACAGGTAGAAATATCAAACATGTAACATGAATAAAAATTCTTATGTAGACAATTTCATAGTAATTTGTAAAAAAAAAAAAAAAATAAAACTGTCATTACTGCCTGCCTATAGTAACTTGCGGTGTAGGACAGAGAGGAGGGGGAAGGGGGTCTTAAGCCTGAGAAGTTAAGGCCTCCTGGCTAGTGCAGTCGCTGCGAACTCTAAAGGTTAGGGTTTTCTTTATGGCATAATGGAGACAAAAATAGAGAGCTGATCCATGACTGATGATCGTGTCAGATGACCGCCCATGCTTATCGGCATGGCTCACGATGATGACCTGCTAGCATAGACCCTGGATAAAATAATAATAAAATAAAAAAATTCCCGCCAGCTTCTGAATATATATTACATAAATGACATGATTATCACTCTGCACATGACCTTTCTATCATCACTGTTATGTCGTTATGACATGGTCTGCGTCACGTGATAGAGAATGATGATGCCAGCGAATTCTCACAAGTGCATGGCTTTCACACTTGGCCAGATATGCACGCTTTGTAACGGCAACATGTTGTCAGATATCTTCTGTGTGATCTGACTAAATGTAAAGGCAACATGTTGTCAGATGTCTTCTGTGTGATCTGACTAAATGTAAAGGCAACATGTTCTCAGATGTCTTCTGTGTGATCTAACTAAATGTGAAGGCAACATGTTGTCAGATGTCTTCTGTGTGATCTGACTAAATGTGAAGGCAACATGTTGTCAGATGTCTTCTGTGTGATCTGACTAAATGTAAAGGCAACATGTTGTCAGATGTCTTCTGTGTGATCTGACTAAATGTAAGAGGTACAATCACGCACAACATGTTCCTAGGTACCCATGACGTATTGCCAATCACAAATGACATGTTGAAAAGTGCACATGAATTATAGCCAATCACACATGACATGTTAATCGGTACAAATGAAATATAGCCAATCACACATGACATGTTAATCGGTACACATGAAATATAGCCAATCACACATGACATGTTGAGTGGCAAATATGTTGTATAGCCAATCACTCATATATGTTGCCTGGCACAGCAAGAATTGACAGCATGTACATGAAGTTTCTTAACTATTTCTCATAGTGTATGTGTATATGTTTTCTGTCTCTTTCTCAGAGTGATGGAAATGCAGGTTTCCTGCGGGCAGCCAGAGACGGCAATCTGGACGAAGTTCTAGAATATCTGAAGGGAAGTACGGACATCAACACAAGCAACCCTGTAAGTATCTCATAATTGTTTGATTGTAAATCATAATCATTATCATGTGCCATGCTGATATGCGTGACAATCATAGTTCGCCATCTCACACGATCACCGGGGCCTTGGGTCCAGTCTGTGGTCTTGTCCCGGCTATGTCATGTGGTCAACCTACTCAGATATTTATATGTTTCCCCTTTTCTATTTTTTCATTAATATGGCCAGTTGTAACTAAGTTTTCATGTTTATTTCTTCTCTTAATGTGCCCAAAAAATCTTGGTGATATTGTGTGGGTGAGGTATGTGTGTGTGGGTGGGGGATTTTTGTGGTGTGTGAGTGGGGGTATGTGGGGTGGATGGGTAAGGGTATCTGTGTGGATGTGGGTGGGAATATTGTGTGGTATCTGGGTGGGGGATATGTGTGTGGTGTGTAAGTGGGGATGTGTTGGTGAGGGATATGTGTGTGTGGTGCGTGGGTTGGGAATAGTGCGTGGTAGGGGGTGTATGTGATGTGCGGGTGGGGGATTGTGTGGTGGGGGATTAGGTTAAGGCATGTGTGGGTGGGTGGAAGTTGTATGTGTGGGTGGTGGGGTGTGTGTGAGTGGATTGGGGATGTATGGGTGGTTAGGGAGATGTGTGTGTGTGTGTGTGGGGGGGGGGGGGGGGTAGGGACATGTCAGTTGGTGGGGATGTGTGTGTATGGTTTGGGGATGTGTGAGTGGATGTGCGATGTGTGGGTTGGTGGGGGATTGTGTGTGTGGGTGGGGAATATGTTGTGGATGGAGATGTGGCTGGGGGATTGGTTGTTTGAGGTGTGGGTGGGGAGAGGATGTGTGGGGTAGGATGTGGATGGGCGTGGGATGTGCGGGTTGGTGGAGGAATGTTTGTGGGTGGCGAGTGTGTTTTGGTTGGGGGATCAGGTGAGGGCAGTGTGTGTGGGTGGGGGATGTGCGGGAGGGGGATGGGTCGGTTGGTGGGGTATGTATGGGTCCCTTGGTGTGCGTGTGTGTCGGTAGGTGGGGGTGTTTATGTGTCCCTTGGTGCGCGTGTGTGTGGGTTGGTGGGGGTGTGGGTGGGGTGATGTATAGGTGGGAGATGGGCCTCATAACATGGTAATTAGCCTTGTTTATGTTTACAACATTCATTTCACAATGTTTATTTTTCTTCCTATGTAAATGTATAATGCTCTTGATGAACGAAAGGCGAGTGATTGGAAGGGCCGAATGTAAGACGGGCCTGCGCGCCCAATTTGTGACCCTAATAAAGTTGATTTGATTTGATTTGACTGTTCATGCAAGCGCGACTACACTCTTGCCGTTGTCAATGTAACATCCTAACCATAAAACATTACAGCCGCTGCTGTGGATTGTGCAATACTATAACTACGCCAGTGATCCGGGGCTTGTTTCCGGATCCGGTCAGGGATATGCACTACTGACGAGCTCAAACGAGGGCGAAACTCGAGTATAGTGCTTCCATATTGACATGGATAGGCCTTAGGTTCATACCAGAATACGATCAGCGTTGCCAGTGGTGGGTTGTGCTCAATATTTAAAATACTATAACTGTTTAAGACAGAAGGAAAGGCAACTATATAGATTACAACTATAACATATCACAAGTACATGATTTTCAAGAAGGCTAAATACACATTGGAAGTGACCATTTGGGATGCCAGATTTCTTTAATATGCTCTAGCCAAATGTTAAAGGTCAGAGAAAGCATTACACAGTGGCTGGGACTCACAGGAAGAGCCATCACGCTTCATGTGTGGCTTGAGACAGAACGAGTTCAGAAAAGTATAGCATCATAGACTAATAAATAAACATATGATGGGTTGCTGCAAATAGAGTTAAACCCAAAATCTTCCCGAGAATAAATGGGCACACTGCCATATCATTGTCTCCGTCAAGAATGAGAACTTTCACCTGAAACCTTTTGTTGTATGTACTTCTCTTTCAGAATGGATTGAATGCCCTTCACCTTGCATCCAAAGAAGGTCACCTCAACATTGTAACAGAACTGTTAAACAGGGGAGCAAATGTGGAGGCAGCAACCAAGGTAATTTTACCTTTCCAGTGAGTACACAATCCGCTAGTGGTTCTCAAAATATCCCTTCTCTAGGCAGCAACCAAGGTAATTTTACCTTTCCAGTGTGTACACAAAATACTAGTGGTCCTCAAAATGTCCCTTCTCTAGGCTGCAACTTAGGTAATTTTATTATTGTAGAGAGTACACAATAGACCAGTGGTTCTCAAGCTGTTTATTTTTTAGGGCACCTTATAGGTAATTTTATCTTTGTGGAGAGTACAGGATACACTAGTGGTTCTCAGGTTGTCCCTTTTCGAGGCTGCAACCTAGGTAATTTAATCCTTATGTGGTTCTCAAGCTGTACTTTCTTTAGGGCACCTTATAAGTAATTTTGTCCTTGTAGAGATTACACAATACACAAGTGGTTCTCAGACTGTCCCTTCTCTGGGCTGCAACCAAGGTAATTTTATCCTTGCAGTGATTACTATGCATATGACAAGGCATCGCTTGTGTGGTACTCCGAGGATAACCGGATCATCATGGCAGATGTCCCACGTATTATGTTGAATGGATGTCCTCTTAGTCGAGAGAGTAAATTGAAGCACTTGGGTATCACTTTTGACAGGTGTTTGTCTTTTAAGCATCATGTGGAGGCTTTGGTGGTGAAGGCTGGTAGGGGAATTAATGCATTGAGGGCGATAACAGCAACCGGGGTAGATCAGAGGATACTTTACAGGCTCTTTCAGCAGTTAATAATTTCTGTCATTGAGTATGGTTTAGGGCTGCTGCCAGTATCAAAGAGCCAACTTGAAAGGTTGGAGCGCATACAGAATGCTGCCATGCGGTTAATCCTGGGGTGCACAAAGGACACACCAATTATATGCATGAGGTATGAGGTTGGCGCTACCAACAATGACGGATAGGCATAGGGTCCTTCAGGCCAAATGGTACCTGAGAGTTGCCGCAGACAGGGATCACCCCCTGCATGCTTTCCATGGATATAGTCAAGGGTCATAGACTAAGACGAGGCAGGTCCTGGATAGCACAGGTGGAACTTTCTATGCATCAGGTGTGTGATATGGAGACCATCAATCTTGAAAAAGAGAGGGTTGAAGTTCCGGAAAACATGACGGACTGGCACAATGTAATAATAACACTGGGTCGTGAGTGCAGAGAATGGGCAGCGGGCCGCACTGAATTTGAAGTGCAAGAACTGATCCAAAGCAACACACATCAAGGTGACATAGTCATCTACACCGATGGGTCAATGGTGAGAAACACATAGTGGTTGGGGTTTAATTGCAAAGGCTAATGGACAAGTCTTGAAAAAGGAGAGTCTGACATATGAGACTATGACCTCCAGCATGAGAATGGAGGTTGAAGCAGTAACAGCTTAACCACATTCCGTTGGCTAGAGGAGACTACTGCAACACACAATGTATTCATTACGGATTCAAAGAGTATGCTTAGTAAGGTGGAGAAAGGAATGTTTCGTGTGGAATGGCTATCGTCACTTCAGAGGTCACAGATTGTGAGAATTGTATGGATATTTTGCCCTGGCCATGCAGGGGTATATTGAAGATATGGAAGGAATCAACATTGGGGGACGATGCATCAATAACATTAGATATGCAGATGATACAGTATTAATTGCAGACAATGAGCAGGACCTGCAACAATTAGTAGATGCGGTTGTTACACACAGTGAACAACTAGGGGTTAGAATTAAATTGTAAAAAGACACAGATTATGGTCGTCACTAGGAAGAACGAAAGTACCACAATGTAATATACAGGTAAATGGGAATATTCTTCAACAAGTGAATAGGTACAATTATCTCGGAACAGTAATAACATCTGATGGCAGATGCCTTGAAGAGATTAGAACAAGAATCGCCATGGCAAAAGTAGCCTTTAGCAAGATGAAAAACATATTGACCAATAAAAAGGTGTCAAATGAAACGAGAAAAAGAGTGTTGAGATGCTACATAGAACCTGTGCTCTTATATGGATGTGAAGCTTGGACAATGAGCAGTCAGGCTGAAAAACATCTGATGGCTGTAGAAATGTGGTTTCTGAGGAAAATGCAAAGAATACCATGGACAGCCAGAAAGACCAATGAACAAGTTCTTCAAGAAACAAATAAAGATCGTAAACTGATTAGAGACATTAGACTTGGTCTGTTCCCCTCGATCTTACCAGTTGTCACCAAGTACCTGGATGGCTTGGCCTTGTGGCATGGTCGAGACAGAAACACGGAGCTGATCCACGACTCTGGTGATCAAGTGAGATGGCGGAACATGACCGCCTACGCTTACCGGCATGGCACATGATGGATGGATGGGTGCGGGGGATTGAACAGGCTGATAGGCTAGCAGGGAATGCACCTCTTGGTGGTAGATTGCCTATGGGCAAGGGAAGGTGATCATGCGCTTGTGGGACCAGGTGGAGAAGGCGGAGGAACAGACTGAGAATCCATATGTGGAAAGAATGAGATTGCGGGGGATCTGCAGGGGTTCTGGAAGAATCTCAAAACTGAGAGGGAAGACCAGGAGAACTTTTAATCAGATAGTGGTGGGAACGATTAGTAGTATGATTCTTCGCTGGTTGTTGAATGAGGGGACGAAGCACGTATGGGAATGTCCTGAGTGCAGTGATGTCAGTTCTTAACTCAACTCAACTCAACTTTGCAGAGAAAATTATTTGGCTTAACCACATTCCATTGAGTCATCAAGCTGTAATTGACTGCTGCTTTCTTCGGATATATTCATGTTGTGTTTGTGTGAATGGGAAAGAGAGACAGACAAGACACACACATGCACACACACAAGAGAGACACATGCACACAAAACACACACATGCACACCTTCCCACAATTACTGGCTATACTTCATTTATGACCGGTTTATAATTCATGTGTGATTGACTATACTTCATGTGTGACTGGCTATACTTTCTGTGTGACTGGCTATACTTCCTGTGTGACTGACTATACTTCATGTATAACTAACTATACTTCCTGTGTGACTGACTATACTTCATGTGTGACTGACTATACTTCATGTGTGACTGACTATACTTCATGTGTGACTGACTATACTTCATGTGTGACTACTACTTCATGTGTGACTGGCTATACTTCATGTATAACTGGCTATACTTCATGTGTGATTGACTATACTTCATGTATAACTGGCTATACTTCATGTGTAACTGACTATACTTCATGTATAACTGGCTATACTTCATGTGTGACTGACTATACTTCATGTATAACTAACTATACTTCCTGTGTGACTGACTATACTTCATGTGTGACTGACTATACTTCATGTGTGACTGACTATACTTCATGTGTGACTGGCTATACTTCATGTATGACTGACTATACTTCATGTGTGACTGGCTATACTTCATGTATAACTGGCTATACTTCATGTGTGATTGACTATACTTCATGTATAACTGACTATACTTCATGTATAAACTGACTATACTTCATGTATAACTGGCTATACTTCATGTGTGACTGGCTATACTTCATGTATAACTGACTATACTTCATGTGTGACTGGCTATACTTCATGTGTGACTGGCTATACTTCATGTGTGACTGGCTATACTTCACATGTGACTGACTATACTTCACATGTGACTGGCTATACTTCATGTGTGACTGACTATACTTCATGTGTGACTGACTACACTTCATGTGTGACTGACTATACTTTATGTATAACGACTATACTTTATGATAACTGACTATACTTCTGTGTGATGACTGTACTTCATGTATAACTGGCTATACTTCATGTGTGACTGACTATACTTCATGTGTGACTGACTGTACTTCATGTTTGATGACTTACTTCATGTGTGACTGGCTATACTTCATGTGTGACTGGCTATACTTCATGTGTGACTGGCTATATTTTATGTGTGATTGGCTATACTTCATGTGTGACTGGCTATACTTTATGTATAACTGACTATACTTCATGTGTGACTGGCTATACTTCATGTATGGACTATACTTCATGTGTGACTGCTATACTTATGTGTGACTGGCTATACTTCATGTGTGACTGGCTATACTTCATGTGTGATTGACTATACTTCATGGGACTGGCTATACTTCATGTAAAACTGACTATACTCATGTGTGATTGACTATACTTATGTGTTTACTGACTATACTTCATGTGTGACTGACTATACTTCATTTTTAACTGGCTATACTTATGTATAACTGACTATATTTCATGTAAACTGACTATACTTCACATGTGACTGGCTATACTTCATGTGTGACTGACTATACTTCATGTGTGACTGACTATACTTCATGTATAACTGCTATACCTCATGTGTGACTGACTATACTTCATGTATAACTGACTATACTTCATGTGTGATGACTGTACTTCATGTATAACTGGCTATACTTCATGTGTGACTGACTATACTTCATATATAACTGACTATACTTCATGTGTGACTGACTATACTTCATGTGTGACTGGCTATACTTCATGTATAACTGGCTATACTTCATGTGTGATTGACTATACTTCATGTATAACTGGCTATACTTCATGTGTAACTGACTATACTTCATGTATAACTGGCTATACTTCATGTGTGACTGACTATACTTCATGTATAACTGACTATACTTCATGTGTGACTGACTGTACTTCATGTATAACTGGCTATACTTCATGTGTGACTGACTATACTTCATGTATAACTGACTATACTTCATGTGTGACTGACTATACTTCATGTGTGACTGACTATACTTCATGTATAACTAACTATACTTCCTGTGTGACTGACTATACTTCATGTGTGACTGACTATACTTCATGTGTGACTGACTATACTTCATGTGTGACTGGCTATACTTCATGTATGACTGACTATACTTCATGTGTGACTGGCTATACTTATGTATAACTGGCTATACTTCATGTGTTGATTGACTATACTTCATGTATAACTGACTATACTTCATGTATAAACTGACTATACTTCATGTATAACTGGCTATACTTCATGTGTGACTGGCTATACTTCATGTATAACTGACTATACTTCATGTGTGACTGGCTATACTTCATGTGTGACTGGCTATACTTCATGTGTGACTGGCTATACTTCACATGTGACTGACTATACTTCACATGTGACTGGCTATACTTCATGTGTGACTGACTATACTTCATGTGTGACTGACTACACTTCATGTGTGACTGACTATACTTCATGTATAACTGACTATACTTCATGTATAACTGACTATACTTCATGTGTGACTGACTGTACTTCATGTATAACTGGCTATACTTCATGTGTGACTGACTATACTTCATGTGTGACTGACTGTACTTCATGTGTGACTGACTATACTTCATGTGTGACTGACTATACTTCATGTGTGACTGGCTATACTTCATGTGTGACTGGCTATACTTCATGTGTGATTGGCTATACTTCATGTGTGACTGGCTATACTTCATGTATAACTGACTATACTTCATGTGTGACTGGCTATTCCTTCATGTATGACTGACTATACTTCATGTGTGACTGGCTATACTTCATGTGTGACTGGCTATACTTCATGTGTGACTGGCTATACTTCATGTGTGATTGACTATACTTCATGTTAACTGCTATACTTCATGTATAACTGGACTTCATGTTAACTGACTATACTTCATGTATAAGTGACTATATTCATGTGATGACTATACTTCATGTATGACTGGCTATATTCATGTGTGTGACTATACTTCATGTTGACTGACTATACTTCACTGTGACTGCTATACTTCATGTTATCTGGAATACCTCATGTGTGACTGACTATTTTCATGTATTGACTAATACTTCATGTGTGACTCTGTATTTATGTATAACTGGCTTATTCATGTTGACTGACTTATTCATTTAACTGACTTATTCATGTGTGACTGACTTATTCATGTGTGACTGGCTATACTTATGTGTGACTGACTAAATTCATGTGTGACTGACTATACTTCATGTGTGACTGACTTACTTCATGTTAACTACTATACTTCATGTGACTGACTATACTTCTGTATGACTGACTATACTTCATGTGTGACTGCTATACTTCATGATGACTTCTTTCATGTGTGACTGACTATCTTCATGTATGACTGACTATCTTCATTTGACTGACTATCTTCATGTGTGACTGACTTACTTCATGTATGACTGGCTATCTTCATTTGACTATACTTCTTGTGACTGGCTATACTTCTTGTGACTGACTATACTTCATGTTAACTGACTATACTTCATGTGTGACTGATATATTATGTATAACTGATATCTTCATGTGTGACTGATACTTCATGTATAGACTATACTTCATGTGTGATGACATACTTCATGTTAACTGACTATACTTTGTATGGGTATACTTCATTATATGGTTTATGTGTGACTGCTATACTTCATGTTAATGACTATACTTCTGTGTGATGACTATACTTCATGTGTGACTGATAACTTATGTGTGACTGACTAACTTCATGTGACTGGCTATACTTATGTATGACTGATTACTTCATGTGTGACTGACTATACTTCATGTATACTGCTATACTTCTTGTGATTGACTATCTTCATGTATAACTGACTATACTTCATGTATAAACTGACTATACTTCATGTATAACTGGCTATACTTCATGTGTGACTGGCTATACTTCATGTATAACTGACTATACTTCATGTGTGACTGGCTATACTTCATGTGTGACTGGCTATACTTCATGTGTGACTGGCTATACTTCACATGTGACCTGACTATACTTCACATGTGACTGGCTATACTTCATGTGTGACTGACTATACTTCATGTGTGACTGACTATACTTCATGTGTGACTGACTATACTTCATGTGTAAAACTGACTATACTTCATGTATAACTGGCTATACTTCATGTGTAACTGACTATACTTCATGTATAACTGGCTATACTTCACGTGTGACTGACTATACTTCATGTATAACTGGCTATACTTCATGTGTGACTGACTACACTTCATGTGTGACTGACTATACTTCATGTATAACTGACTATACTTCATGTATAACTGACTATACTTCATGTGTGACTGTCTGTACTTCATGTATAACTGCTATACTTCATGTGTGACTGACTATACTTCATGTGTGACTGACTGTACTTCATGTGTGACTGACTATACTTCATGTGTGACTGACTATACTTCATGTGTGACTGGCTATACTTCATGTGTGACTGGCTATACTTCATGTGTGACTGGCTATACTTCATGTGTGATTGACTATACTTCATGTATAACTGACTATACTTCATGTATAACTGACTATACTTCATGTGTGACTGGCTATACTTCATGTATGATTGACTATACTTCATGTGTGACTGGCTATACTTCATGTGTGACTGGCTATACTTCATGTGTGACTGGCTATACTTCATGTGTGATTGACTATACTTCATGTGTGACTGGCTATACTTCATGTATAACTGACTATACTTCATGTGTGATTGACTATACTTCATGTGTGACTGACTATATTTCATGTGTGACTGACTATACTTCATTTATAACTGGCTATACTTCATGTATAACTGACTATATTTCATGTATAACTGACTATACTTCACATGTGACTGGCTATACTTCATGTGTGACTGACTATACTTCATGTGTGACTGACTATACTTCATGTGTGATTGACTATACTTCATGTATAACTGACTATACTTCATGTATAAACTGACTATACTTCATGTATAACTGGCTATACTTCATGTGTGACTGGCTATACTTCATGTATAAACTGACTATACTTCATGTGTGACTGGCTATACTTCATGTGTGACTGGCTATAACTTCACATGTGACTGACTATACTTCACATGTGACTGGCTATACTTCATGTGTGGACTGACTATACTTCATGTGTGACTGACTATACTTCATGTGTGACTGACTATACTTCATGTGCAACTGACTATAACTTCATGTATAACTGGCTATACTTCATGTGTAACTGACTATACTTCATGTATAAGTGGCTATACTTCACATGTGACTGACTATACTTCATGTATAACTGGCTATACTCATGTGTGACTGACTATACTTCATGTGTGACTGACTATACTTCACGTGTGACTGACTATACTTCATGTATAACTGGCTATACCTCATGTGTGACTGACTATACTTCATGTATAACTGACTATACTTCATGTGTGACTGACTGTACTTCATGTATAACTGGCTATACTTCATGTGTTACTGACTATACTTCATGTATAACTGACTATACTTCATGTGTGACTGACTATACTTCATGTGTGACTGACTATACTTCATGTGTGACTGACTATACTTCATGTGTGACTGACTATACTTCATGTGTGACTGGCTTTACTTCACGTATACTGGCTATACTTCATGTGTGATTGACTATACTTCATGTATAACTGACTATACTTCATGTATAAACTGACTATACTTCATGTATAACTGGCTATACTTCATGTGTGACTGGCTATACTTCATGTATAACTGACTATACTTCATGTGTGACTGGCTATACTTCATGTGTGACTGGCTATACTTCATGTGTGACTGGCTATACTTCACATGTGACTGACTATACTTCACATGTGACTGGCTATACTTCATTTTGTGACTGGCTATACTTCATGTATAACTGACTATACTTCATGTGTGACTGGCTATACTTCATGTATGACTGACTATACTTCATGTGTGACTGGCTATACTTCATGGTGACTGACTATACTTCATGTGTGAACCCGACTTTTACTTCATGTTGTGATGGCTATACTTCATGTGTGACTGGCTATACTTCATGTGTGACTGGCTATACTTCATGTGTGATTGACTATACTTCATGTATAACTGACTATACTTCATGTATAACTGACTATACTTCATGTGTGGGCTGGCTATACTTCATGTATGATTTACTATACTTCATGTGTGACTGGCTATACTTCATGTGTGACTGGCTATACTTCATGTGTGACTGGCTATACTTCATGTGTGATTGACTATACTTCATGTGTGACTGGCTATACTTCATGTATAACTGACTATACTTCATGTGTGATTGACTATACTTCATGTGTGACTGACTATATTTCATGTGTGACTGACTATACTTCATTTATAACTGGCTATACTTCATGTATAACTGACTATATTTCATGTATAACTGACTATACTTCACATGTGACTGGCTATACTTCATGTGTGACTGACTATACTTCATGTGTGACTGACTATACTTCATGTGTGATTGACTATACTTCATGTATAACTGACTATACTTCATGTATAAACTGACTATACTTCATGTATAACTGGCTATACTTCATGTGTGACTGGCTATACTTCATGTATAACTGACTATACTTCATGTGTGACTGGCTATACTTCATGTGTGACTGGCTATACTTCACATGTGACTGACTATACTTCACATGTGACTGGCTATACTTCATGTGTGACTGACTATACTTCATGTGTGACTGACTATACTTCATGTGTGACTGACTATACTTCATGTGCAACTGACTATACTTCATGTATAACTGGCTATACTTCATGTGTAACTGACTATACTTCATGTATAAGTGGCTATACTTCACATGTGACTGACTATACTTCATGTATAACTGGCTATACTTCATGTGTGACTGACTATACTTCATGTGTGACTGACTATACTTCACGTGTGACTGACTATACTTCATGTATAACTGGCTATACCTCATGTGTGACTGACTATACTTCATGTATAACTGACTATACTTCATGTGTGACTGACTGTACTTCATGTATAACTGGCTATACTTCATGTGTTACTGACTATACTTCATGTATAACTGACTATACTTCATGTGTGACTGACTATACTTCATGTGTGACTGACTATACTTCATGTGTGACTGACTATACTTCATGTGTGACTGACTATACTTCATGTGTGACTGGCTTTACTTCACGTGAGACTGACTATACTTCACGTGTGACTGACTATACTTCACATATGACTGACTATACTTCATGTATAACTGGCTATACTTCATGTATAACTGGCTATACTTCATGTGTGACTGGCTATACTTCATGTGTGACTGACTATACTTCATGTGTGACTGACTGTACTTCATGTGTGACTGACTATACTTCATGTGTGACTGGCTATACTTCATGTGTGACTGGCTATACTTCATGTGTGACTGGCTATACTTCATGTGTGACTGACTATACTTCATGTATAACTGACTATACTTCATGTGTGACTGACTATACTTCATGTGTGACTGACTATACTTCATGTATAACTAACTATACTTCCTGTGTGACTGACTATACTTCATGTGTGACTGACTATACTTCATGTGTGACTGACTATACTTCATGTGTGACTGGCTATACTTCATGTATGACTGACTATACTTCATGTGTGACTGGCTATACTTCATGTATAACTGGCTATACTTCATGTGTGATTGACTATACTTCATGTATAACTGACTATACTTCATGTATAAACTGACTATACTTCATGTATAACTGGCTATACTTCATGTGTGACTGGCTATACTTCATGTATAACTGACTATACTTCATGTGTGACTGGCTATACTTCATGTGTGACTGGCTATACTTCATGTGTGACTGGCTATACTTCACATGTGACTGACTATACTTCACATGTGACTGGCTATACTTCATGTGTGACTGACTATACTTCATGTGTGACTGACTATACTTCATGTGTGACTGACTATACTTCATGTGTAACTGACTATACTTCATGTATAACTGGCTATACTTCATGTGTAACTGACTATACTTCATGTATAACTGGCTATACTTCACGTGTGACTGACTATACTTCATGTATAACTGGCTATACTTCATGTGTGACTGACTACACTTCATGTGTGACTGACTATACTTCATGTATAACTGACTATACTTCATGTATAACTGACTATACTTCATGTGTGACTGTCTGTACTTCATGTATAACTGGCTATACTTCATGTGTGACTGACTATACTTCATGTGTGACTGACTGTACTTCATGTGTGACTGACTATACTTCATGTGTGACTGACTATACTTCATGTGTGACTGGCTATACTTCATGTGTGACTGGCTATACTTCATGTGTGACTGGCTATACTTCATGTGTGATTGACTATACTTCATGTGTGACTGGCTATACTTCATGTATAACTGACTATACTTCATGTGTGACTGGCTATACTTCATGTATGACTGACTATACTTCATGTGTGACTGCTATACTTCATGTGTGACTGGCTATACTTCATGTGTGACTGGCTATACTTCATGTGTGATTGACTATACTTCATGTGTGACTGGCTATACTTCATGTATAACTGACTATACTTCATGTGTGATTGACTATACTTCATGTGTGACTGACTATACTTCATGTGTGACTGACTATACTTCGTTTATAACTGGCTATACTTCATGTATAACTGACTATATTTCATGTATAACTGACTATACTTCACATGTGACTGGCTATACTTCATGTGTGACTGACTATACTTCATGTGTGACTGACTATACTTCATGTGTGATTGACTATACTTCATGTATAACTGACTATACTTCATGTATAAACTGACTATACTTCATGTATAACTGGCTATACTTCATGTGTGACTGGCTATACTTTATGTATAACTGACTATACTTCATGTGTGACTGGCTATACTTCATGTGTGACTGGCTATACTTCATGTGTGACTGGCTATACTTCACATGTGACTGACTATACTTCACATGTGACTGGCTATACTTCATGTGTGACTGACTATACTTCATGTGTGACTGACTATACTTCATGTGTAACTGACTATACTTCATGTGTAACTGACTATACTTCATGTATAACTGGCTATACTTCATGTGTAACTGACTATACTTCATGTATAAGTGGCTATACTTCACATGTGACTGACTATACTTCATGTATAACTGGCTATACTTCATGTGTGACTGACTATACTTCATGTGTGACTGACTATACTTCACGTGTGACTGACTATACTTCATGTATAACTGGCTATACCTCATGTGTGACTGACTATACTTCATGTATAACTGACTATACTTCATGTGTGACTGACTGTACTTCATGTATAACTGGCTATACTTCATGTGTGACTGACTATACTTCATGTATAACTGACTATACTTCATGTGTGACTGACTATACTTCATGTGTGACTGACTATACTTCATGTGTGACTGACTATACTTCATGTGGGACTGGCTATACTTCATGTGTGACTGGCTTTACTTCACGTGAGACTGACTATACTTCACGTGTGACTGACTATACTTCACATATGACTGACTATACTTCATGTATAACTGGCTATACTTCATGTATAACTGGCTATACTTCATGTGTGACAGGCTATACTTCATGTGTGACTGACTATACTTCATGTGTGACTGACTGTACTTCATGTGTGACTGACTATACTTCATGTGTGACTGGCTATACTTCATGTGTGACTGGCTATACTTCATGTGTGACTGACTATACTTCACATGTGACTGGCTAAACTTCATGTGTGACTGGTTATACTTCATGTGTGACTGGCTATACTTCACGTGTGAATGACTATACTTTATATGTAACTGACAATACTTAATGTGTGACTGACTATACTTTATGTTTAACTGACTGAATGTGTATTTTACCAAGGTGTGTATACATTTGGGCCACAAAAACACACACTTGTGATTTTGTCTTCTTTATGTCTCCCTTGGGTAAATGCTATGATCTTATTGTACTGTCAGGATTAATTTTAGCCATCTGTTGCTTCTCCTATTCCATGAAATCCTGTATCTTATCCAGAAAGGCAACACTGCGCTTCACATTGCATCACTTGCTGGACACGAGGACATTGTCAAGAAGCTGGTAGAGCATGGGGCCCAGGTCAACCTTCAAGCTCAGGTCTGTAGAGAGTACTGTAGTACTGTGGTCAGTAGAGATAGTACTGTAGTTCCGTGCATCATGTGACTAGATTAGTCTTAGAATTGTAACCCATCTTGTAACAGTAAGCCATCTTGCAACAGGGGAAATTACTCTAATACCATTTTATCTCATGTGACTAGATTTATCTTAGTATAGACTCGGTAGCCATGTCCATGATTACCCATAGAGACAAAGCATATCTAAAAATTTACCTAATCTCCCAGGCCAACACAGTATAACATTGGTACCGGGACATATTCTGGGTAGTAAAGGTGGTTGGTATGATGACCACATCACACATCACATGCTGATTGGTTTAAACAAATATGGGGTTAGCACCATATACCTAATACACTTCATTGTGTGGAAAAAGGTTCTTTACTTTATGTGGTCACCATATCTTCCTGGGACATTTTCTCTACCAGTTTTAAACTGCAATGGAAGGGATGGTTTCTGACAGAATAGGCAGTAGTTCATCAGAAAGAAGGTGGAGGCAGGTGTATATGGGACATTAAAGAGACAATCAGAGTGAAAACCCACAGGACAGGGGAACTGGCGATGGATAACAAATCTTCCTGGCAAGGTGTGATTTCGGCAACATTCTGCTATACAATGATGATGTAAACATTTGGTTTTAGACATTCATATTTTATGTTAATTTACTTATTTGTTGTAATTTGGTGTTTGATGTTTTGTCTTCACGACAGGCCGGGTTTACACCCTTGTATATGGCATCCCAGGAAGGTCACTCGGAGGTGGTCAAGTTTCTGCTGGCCAATGGAGCCAATCAAGGACTGTCCACTGAAGTACGATTCTGTTTCTATTGACATTTTTTTGTCTGCTCTGTGGTGAAGTAGTTATGGATGCAGTTCGTGATCCCACATACCCATGTTTGAAACACAAATGCGTGCGATTTGGCAACAGACAGTGTTGTGTTGGTTTTATACAAAATGGTATGGGTGCCGGTCATTCAGAAAGCAGTGACAAACTACTGAACATAAACTTGCCAAGAGATCACAACAGCAAAAAATGCTGGTATTGACTACAATGTCCTGTAAAAGATATACAACTAACTTTAACTGCTCTGATGTACTGTAAGACTCTCTCTCTCTCTCTCTCTCTCTCTCTCTCTCTCTCTCTCTCTCTCTCTCTCTCTCTCTCTCTCTCTCTCTCTCTCTCTCTCTCTCTCTCTCTCTCTCTCTCTCTCTCTCTCTCACTCACACACACACACACATGCACTTAAAATAAGGACCTTGAGAGAAAGGAGAGATAGAGAGGAGGAGAAAGTGGAACAGGGAGGGTTGGGCACTAAATAAGCCTGGATTTTATGCAAGCAGGGCAACACATCTGAACCCTGGAATGCAAATGTAGGCTTCCCCTGGTCCCCCAGTGCTTAACTTGAAGTGTGAGTTAGGAACAGAGACATCATCTACCTGAGACTACATGATAGCAATAGATACTAGACTTGTCTTCTTCTTTCATGTTGTACCCCCCTTTGGATAATAGACACTCATCTAATTCACTGCAAGCCTATTATTAGCTATCCCATGCAGCTTCTCCCATGCAGCTCCTCCCATGTCCTCACCACACTATTCATTTCTGTCTCTACTTCTTTTTCTCCATGTGTATTTTATGTCTTCCTCTATCTCTTTGGTACTGTCAATTCCAGACAAAGGCCTTTCTAATTTTACTATAGTGGAGAAGAGATATTTGCCAGTGATATTTAATTTATTTGTATTCAATATATCATGGCTTCTGTGTGTGTGTGTGTGAAGGCTATTCCTTGACAGCTGGTTATGAAAGCTTGATATATATTGCCTTACTATGTGTTCTGATGTAGATGTTAATTTTTTATGTGGCATTTTCCTCATGTACACCACCCAGGATGGCTTTACACCACTCGCAGTAGCTCTCCAACAAGGTCATGACAAGGTCGTGTCAGTTCTGCTTGAACACGATGCCAAGGGCAAGGTCAGGCTCCCAGCCCTGCACATTGCAGCCAAGAAAGATGATGTTAAATCCGCAGCACTGCTTCTTCAAAATGAGCAGAACTCTGTGGAGCTTCAGACAAAGGTATGCATAGAAAGCTGTCAGATGTTTTGTAAACACACGCTAGGTTTCTGTGACAATTTGTAAGCTGGTGAATGCTGTAGATTGAAAAATATTAACTGCAGCACTTCTTTTGTAAAATGAAAAATAGTTGAGTAATCAGGTTAGGATGAGTCCTGCAGTATTAAAATAAAGACATGCTCAAAATAACGAAGACATACTCAAAATAATGAAGACATGCTCAAAACAACGAAGATATGCTCAAAATAATAATAAAAGTCCACTAAACATTTGGACCATAAATAAATACAGACAGATGAAAAAATGGACAACTACTGAATACTGTAGAAAATAGAAGATTAGCTTTGATTGGTCATAATTGAGATATTGAGGTCTGTTGGTAAACAT
Organism: Cepaea nemoralis; assembly: GCA_014155875.1. NCBI lineage: Eukaryota > Metazoa > Mollusca > Gastropoda > Stylommatophora > Helicidae > Cepaea > Cepaea nemoralis. Next base: position 70,702 of record JACEFZ010002917.1, read on the forward strand.
ACTGGAGGACCAGATCTAGGGCAAGAGAGAAGTGAACATATTAGAAGAAAAAAACTAAATCAGACAAACATGCAGGGACTTAAACTGAACTGAAGAGAGTAGCTGTGAGTAGAAAGAAGACTGGACAATTGGTTGGTTGATTTTGTGTTGTTTCCACAACAAAACTAACCAATGATTACTGGTAATTTGTCCAATTAGCATTTCTAAAGTTTTGTGCTGGAACACAGACACATTGATTGGTTCATTCTATTTTGTTTCTGTAGAAGACTAACCAATGATACCTGGTCATTTCTCCATGTTAAGACCTTGTTTGACTCATGGTGTGGATTGTATGGGTGTTTGCAAAATAAGAAAATGGATGGGACCTGCTGATCCAGGGGTAGAGGATTGAATGTTTAGCCTTCTCAGAGAGGGACAAAAAACATTGCGCATGTTTCTTATCGTGGCAGTTGAAAATTTAAACATGTAGGCTTATAAGCCTCTCCCATGATTGAATTAAAAAATTAATAACAGTATGATCCATGGGCTGGCCAGCTGCAGGGGGTGCAGAGCCAGCAAGTTTATTAGCTCATTCATTTCTCTCAACTCCTGCATGTCCCTGAACGAAGAGGAAGGTGACTCTACGTAGAACAGACCTTTGCTGCGATTCAGTGTAAACTTGAGTTTACTTTCAAAACAAAAATGCTTCCGAGATTTATGATATTTAGAGAGATGTATTTGCTGGCTGCACATATCTTGCATGCTGATCTGCACTTATTATTGAAATACTGACACGCAGATTTATTTTATCATGGTTTGGTTATATCACACACTTGTTTATTTATTGTGCAAGGCTGTGGTATATGGTCACACCATTTCAGCATTTGATTTTTGTTTCTTTCTTGCAGAGTGTGTTTTTAATGCTCTCTGTCACTGTCAGCTATTTCTTTAAAATAGCTTGTGGTTCTGGAGGAGTTTAATCAATAACTGTGATGAGTTGGTTAATGTGACAGTTTGTTGGGATACCAGGAGTTTAATCAATAACTGTGATGAGTTGGTTAATGTGACAGTTTGTTGGATACCAGGAGTTTAATCAATAACTATGATGAGTTGGTTAATGTGACAGTTTGTTGGGATACCAGGAGTTTAATCAATAACTGTGATGAGTTGGTTAATGTGACAGTTTGTTGGGATACCAGGAGTTTAATCAATAACTGTGATGAGTTGGTTAATGTGACAGTTTGTTGGGACAGAAAGGGTTAAAGCAACAGGGTCAGTCTGTGTAACAGTTAGTTGGAACAGAAATCCTTTATGTTAGTTAGTTAGTTAGTTAGTCGACAGATCATCCTCGTTGCACATCGAACCATTCAGTCCATAAGTGCTCGGATCCCCTCCTCAGCAAATCCCGCAGCGTGTAGCGGCTAACGACGCCAGTTCTGTGTTGGTTTATCAATCTTCTTTGGCTTCCTGCGTAGTGTTCTTGTTTGGCCACCCCTCTTTTAATTTGCTGCTCCCGCAGTCTGGCCATTGTTGTAGATTCCCAGTCATCACTTGGTTCTCGCAAAAGTCTCACTTCTCGTAGAGCATTCAGAATGTCAGCCTGGTCCATGGCGCGTCCGCCCTCCACAGTAGCCTCACCTGCGAGCTTGTCAGCCCGCTCATTTCCTTGTACTCCCGCATGACCTGGCACGAAGATGAAACTAATCTTTGCCAGCCTAGACCGCTTCAGAGGCAGCAACCACTCTCTTCGGATCGACCCCTCCTCTATCCTCTTGATCATGTTCATTGAGTCGCTAAGGAAACAAGCCCTAGTGAATGTCTGTGTCTCGAGCCATGTTATTGCTTTACTTACTGCCATGACTTCCATGGTCAGGCTACTTGTGGTTTCAGTGAAAGCACCAGAGTCCTCCTTCACAATTCTCCCTCCGGCCCGAGCTGTAAAGGCCCATGAGCTTCTCACATGTCGGACGACCGACCCATCTGTGTAGATGACCGCGTCACCGTCTAGCGAATTCTCGAAAATCAACGCTTGTACTTCAGCCTCAACAGCAGCCGGATTTTCTTGTCTGCATTTTCTATCTAGTTGGATGCAAACTGAAAAGGATGTGCAGAAGTCTGTTGGCACTTGCACCCACTCCTCGCCAGGTTCTAAGTCCTCAAGTGAACACACCTGTTGAAGAATGTCTTCGGCTTGACCCATCCACGACCGTCCTCTTTTTAACCTGCTGCCCTTCACCGTCCTAATTTCACTATGCAGTGGATGTTGTGTGTTTGCGTTAATTCTGAGGTAGGCGCGTGCCCTGCAAACTTGTATTCTCTCTTCAATGGTTGGAAAATCAAGAAGGTAGCGCATCGCCCTGCATGCTGTATCTCTTGTACATCCAAGAATAATGCGCATTGCTTCATTCTGTATCCTTTCCATCCTTTCTATCTGCGTATGGCTGAGAGTCAGGATTGCCATTGCATACTCCAAAACAGACATGACCAGCCCCTCGTACAGAAGACATAGATGGCGCTGCTCACAGTTTGCTGCCGCCATCACCCGCATCGCTGCCAAACCCCGCTTGGCCTTTGTTATCACCTGGTCTATGTGCACATTATAAGCAAGGCTTCGATCAAACCGTATTCCCAGGTAATTCATTGCCTGCGTTCTTTCCACCGTCTCTGAACACAGCATTACAGTTGGTGTTGGATTGTTGACAATATGATTATTCAAAGAGAACCAAGTCACTGTTGCCTTTGTTGGGTTGACCATTGCCCCAGCTTCATCACACCAAGTACTTATGCGATTGAGTTCGGTTTGTAGTTCCACAGCAACCTCCTCTCTATCCTTACCCTGACGATACACTAAAATATCATCGGCATACGACAATGTCCTGCCAGGTCCAGTGATCTGCTCACTGGTGATTCTCACTGTGTAGGCGTTGAACAGTACCGGAGATAATGGCGAACCCTGTGGTAGGCCAGGATATATTGTTGTTGGTTCCGAAGTCCAACTGCCACATCTAAAAACTACTCTCCGTTGGTAGAGGGCTGCAGCGATCCAACTAAGGAGGAATGGACTTACGTTTAGTTCAAGAAGCTGAAACATTAAAAAATCCAGTGGTACTCTGTTGTATGCGTCCTCAAGATCAATCGCTGCAGCAACGGTTTCAGTGCCTGCGTGGAAACCTTCATAGACATCCTGGGCAAAGACTGCTGCATTGGTCCAGGTTTCTCTTTTTGGACGGTACCCACCCAGGGTAGGTGGGAAAACACCTTGCCTCTCTAGTTGGCTTGATATTTTCCTGGCAATTACCTTCTCCAGCAGCTTGCCTATTGTATTCTGCATGGTTATAATTCGATATCCCTGAATTTTTTTGTGGTCTTTGTCAGGCTTCGGCAAGGGAATCAGATAGCTGTGTAACCATTCCTCCTTGATGCTAGCACTCCCTATACTGTTGTTGTACATGTCTGCTAATTTCTCTAGCTCATTGTCGGTACACCTATTTATGTCGTCGTATCTTATGCCATCAGGACCTGGAGCACTGTTTTTTGATCGTCGAAGCACAGCCTTGATTTCTTTCACTGTCACTGTGTCTTCCTCCGAAGTGTTCTGGGCCTTGCATCTGTCTGAGGTGACCTCCTTGGCCAGATTTCGGCCTCCCATGTCTGTCTGGTTGCCCTGCTCAAGGTAGCGTTCAAAGAGGGCTTTGCCCTTGTCCTCGTCAGTCCTCTGCCAGGTGAGGTCAGCACCTTGGAAGTCTGAAATGCTCTTATTCTTGACTACACCACTCATGCTTTTATGTAGTCGCCAGAACAATTTCAGTGACTTGTCTGTGCTTACTCTTTGACACACCTCTGCCCATTTTTCGCTTTTAACCACCTTGACCAGTTTTTTGAAATAGCTTACTTTTGTGTGCATCTCTCTTTCTAAGTGCAAGCAGGGACTAGGATGACCAGCTCTGTTCTTCTTGGCATTTTGCCATCTCCTTACAGCACTACGCTTATCCACCCAAGCCTTCTCCACCTCGAAACTCCACCACGGTGGCTGCTCCCAGCTTTTTTTCCTGCCCTGGAACGTTCTGCGCTTGTCACGTCTTATTTTACTCACCACATCTTGCCCTGTACTGTCATACTGGAACGTCTTTACCTTTAGCTTGTGCTGCCTGGTTCTGCCTTTCTCCACCAATATGCTGCACGGGTGGTGGTCGCTGCCATGGTGTCCTAGGACACCCCATCTACACACTGTAGTGAGTGAAGGTGAAACTAGCGCCAGATCAATAGCACTGTCCTCATCGCCTGGACGGCTTGCTGTCCTGGTGACACAGCCACTGTTAATACAAACCAGGTCGATGGTTTCCAGTGCAGTCTCGAGCTCCTCCCCTTGTGTATTGGAGGAAGTGTTTCCCCATGCTCTGCCCTTAGCGTTGAAGTCACCACAGAAAATAACATTTCTCTCTTGGCCCAATATGCCACTTAAACACTGCCACTTCTGGGCGTCCATACTCGCATTGCGGGCATAAACATTAACCAACACGAATGATATACTGGAATGAACTCTCAACGCCTGTATTTGTATATCGTCACTGTCCCAACTGGACATGTCTAGCTCTGACGCCACCATGCTGTCCCGAACGAGAATCGCCGTTCCCAGATGTCGTCTGTTGTAGAAACATTTGAAGCCGGCAATTCGGAGTAGCTGATCGCCCAGTCTCGTCTCCTGGAGTGCTACAATGTCGTTCCTGTAAACTAGGGTTTCTAAAATAGCGCCCCGTTGTTTTACACTGGCACAGTTCCAATATAGAATACGGATGTTCCTGAGTCCTAGACGGTGACACTTGAGTCTAAAACGCCTCAAACCTCCGCGCTTACCTTGTTTCTTTGTCCCTGCGCGGCTACCACGCCGCTTCGGTATGTTGACTGCTGGCCCATCGGAAAACACACGTTGTTCCGCCATGTTGAAAAAACGTAAACACAGACTGATTTGAACCACACACGCTGCTGAAAATTCACTCAAGGATGGCTTCGCTCGATGCACGAACTCCGTAGCACCCGCGCAGATCTTGAGTAGAAACTCCTGGTTTTACATCCTGGCACACCAATTACACGCCAGAGATGAATAAATCCATCCCCGTCGCGAAAAAGTTAACGAACACAAAACAACACGACCGTCCGTCGCCATCTTGAAACCGGCCCGAAATCCTTTATGTGACTTCTGAAAGGGAAATTAATTAATATCACCATTATTCCAGCTAAGCTTCACTCAAGGACCCTGTGAACACGTCTCTAGGTGCCTTGGGCACATGAGGATAGACTCATAATTTGTATAGACCAATCGCCACTTGTTGCATGATTCGCTCAGTATTACAGGGGTCACCTTTATATCCCAAGACATTTTCTGGTACTCATTTTAAGCTGGGCTGACCTGTGAACTCGGGTAAATTTTGAAAATCTGACCTAATGCAGATTCAAACTCACTACCACAAGACTGATAGGTAAGTGTCTAGCTACTATGCTACCGCAGCTTCCAATACCTTATACAGCTGCTCGTGAATTTTGTCTCACCAAATCGTAAACTGACAGCGAACACCAAGTCTCTATATACAGCCTGTGTCATCAACTCTGCCTTGTGCACCACATGTGCCCAGCAAGAGAAACGATTTAATTTATTAAGTGCCATGGGATGATTAATCATCTTAAGTGGTTCCCCATATCTGCTATGGACTTATATGTTGCTGAAATTGTGTCATTACAAATTTTGTCTCAATTAAAATATTGATACAGTAGTTTTCCCTAAGCAACTTCCTTTTATTTGATACATCATATAACATGTCTGCTACCATATAACAACTTTTAGGTCATAACTGTGACACTTCCCATCTTCCGCCATCATTTTTGTCTGGTCCAAACTTGCACAGAATCTTTTAACAACATCCACTTACAATGTCTGCATCTTACCCTCGGCATCTCTTGGAAAGACAGGGCAACAATTGTTCAAGTGCCCTGACACTGGTATATTGACCATATACATGTTGCTTAGGCAGAGCAGAATATGATCACTTGGTCGTGTATGCTGAAGCCAGGTAGATGTATTCCAAAGGACATTACTTATGGGTAACTGGCAAACAGAAGTAGACACATTGGTCATCCACAGTTCAAAGATAAGGCAAGCGAGACATGAACATGTTGAGCATAGACACAACCTGAGAGAAAGAGGCCTCTGACTGTAACATGTGGAGATCTACTTAAGGGAAACATCTTGAACTCTGTGAAAGGAGACCTTTTAAACAAACGGAGGAGAAAACAACCCATCAAGAGGAACACAAGGTTGTGTGGCATGAGGCTTACTGCTTATAGGATGCGTGAACTTGTAGTCAGGTATGACTGAAGGAGACTATTATTATTATTATTACTATTATGTACTTGAATCCAAAGCAGATCAGTGTTTGGTGCAGGAGAGCCTGGTGTATGATACCACATCTTATCTGAGAATGGAGCTAGTCTCGGTGGGATTTCTGCTGGGTGGAGGTCAAATAGCACACATATGTTGTGAATGACTGTAATGGGCTCACACAGTATGATGAGAAAGGTGAAGACAGGTATGCTTCGGGCAGATGGCTGGCTTCCACTCAACATAAAAAAATAGAGAGCATCTGTTGGATGTTTTCCCAAGGACATGCTGGTGGGGTGGGAAATGAGCAGGCTGAGTCTGTAGCATTTGGTGGAGTATTGGTGCATGATAAGTCAGAAGTGGTCGGGGCTCTTTGGAATCATGTAGATAATGCAGAAGAACAGATAGATCATCATGGTCTGGAGAGAATGGTGCTGCAGGGAGTGACCAGAGGATCTGACCGACACTGAGGTCTCCAAGCAAAGGCCAGAGGGACACATAATCAGACTACTGCTGGTACCATTAGCATTGGCACTTTTCCCTGACTGTTGCAGATGAGGACGGAGCACATATGGGAATGCCCAGAGTGCTTTGATGTCGGTTCTTGACTCAACTCAAGCAGATCAGTGTGTGCAACTAATCTGTGTCTATCATTGCTTCTGTGTTGTTTCCTATACTAATTTTTTACAATGATACCTCCCTATACATCTATGAATAACTACTAACATGTCATGCATTTTCTTTGTTATGCTTATCCAAGGGAGGACTAGTTAATGATACAACCAAGGTTTGTTGACATCTTCACTTTTTGCTGACGTTTTCTTTTCCATTTTGATTTCTTTTTTTTATTTCTTGACTGCTGGTTTAATTCTCTTTTCCTTTAGTTTGTTTTCTAATTTGGGGATCTATTACATTTTTTGTTTTAATTAGAAAATTACAGTATGTTATGATGTTTACAAATTATATACTGCTTGTCTGCCATTTCAAAAATATATTATGACATTTATATGTATAGTCTTTAGTATTATGTATACATTAATGATATATAAATTACAAACCCCACATGCTTATATTGACTGTCTTCATATAATTATCTATAGATTGCTGTCAATATAGCTTTCATAAATTCGTCATCCAAAACCAATGTCACGGCAATATTTTATTGCTGTCAAAGGTGCTCATAAAGTCCTTTAATGATCAAACGTCAGTAGCTCTAATGTTGTCTGCAGCTCAGGGGTAGTGGGTGCAGTTTCACAATCCTGACATACCAGGTTCGCATTAGGTCACCGGCAATGTGGGAGCAGATTGTGTTGTGTTGATTTTCACAATGGTATGAGTATTAGCCATTCAGAAAGCAATGGCAAAAAGGGAATGTAAAATCACCTAGAAAATCACAAACAGCCATTAAATGTTGGGGTTGATTATGAGATCCTTTACAAGACAGACAACTAACTTTAACTCTAATGTTAGTTACTTGGAGAAGCACCTGGCCAAGTGGCTAGGATAAAACCCTAACCTGTACAGTTTGCAGCGACTGTGCCCAAGCCAGTCGGTCTTAATTCTTAAGGCTCAAGACACACACACACACACACACACACACACACCCCCCCCCCCCCATGTCCCACACGCAGGTAGCTTTAAACGGTAATGACAGATTTGACAGTTACCTGTAAAACCTGTTTTACTGCTGAAGTTTATTTATTTATAAATCTATTTTCATGAAGTTTAAATTATTTGTAACACTTATCTGACTTATAATAGAAATGTTTGTTAATTTCAAAACCCTCTATTACAATGGTTCTCACAGGGGGAAATTTTGGGGTTTCTAGGGGGGGGGGGGGGGGAATGAAGATTATTTTAAGATCGCGTTAATACATGAACCGATTACTTGATATTGTTTTTCCCTTCATACTTTCGGTTCTGTACGTATCACCCTTCTGAAATTCATTTTATAACATAAGTAGATTCGCAAATCACGTTTTATGTAGATGTCTAGACTTGTTTTAGTATGTGCTATTAAATTTAGCTTCAATTATTACGTATACTTTGTAGGGGCAGGGTAGAATTTTTAGGGAGGAAATACAAAAGGGGGGGGGGGGGGAATGACGTTCTAAAAATATGGTGATGGGGGGAATGACGTCCTAAAAATATGATGAAGGGGGGCACGGGCCAAAAAAGGTTGAGAACCACTGCTCTATTACTTATATACTATTTTGTATATAATTTCTAAAGGTATATTATTTACTTTCCTGTCTTAGAAATTATGATTATCTAGAAGTTTAGATCACATATAAAAACTGAGTTGTAGAATATGTTAATAGAAATTCAACATATTATGTAGTCTAATTTACTACACTCTATACACTAATCTCAAAATATTATGTATAATCTCTAATCACACTATACCATACTATCATTAACAATAATAATTAACTCTTAAATAAACAAATAACATAAACAAATATAAGTTACCTTTCAGGTGCATTTTGTTGACTAATCTGTTATCTAATTAAAGCATTGTGCCTGTTGAGACATGCTTATATTGTTCAGTTTCTTTAATTTAAAAAAAAAATAATTGTTTCTCATTTGTTATTTGTCAATGATTTGTTATACTACATTCTCAACTGTCACTATGACTTCAAGGCCACACTGATATTATTCCATCTCAAAGCATGTCCTCTAGTCTTACTATTCTGTAATTTTCATCCTTGTTATATGTTTTCTAACCTCATAATGGTATACTCTCTAATCTCATTATTCTGTAATCCATACTTTCATAGTACACAGAAAATACATAATTTCTCAGCACAGCTGTATATTAGCCTACAGTAGCTTTATGCTGTACTCTGTAGTCTCAACATTCTGTACTCTATAATCTCAACAAGCCAAACTTTCTAATCTCAACATGCCATTCTGTCTCAACATGCCATTCTGTCTCAACATACCATACTCTCTGATCTAAAGATGCCATATTCTCTAATCTAAACTTGCTGTATTCTCTAATCTCAGCATGCTGTTCCATCTAATCTCAACTGTGCTCTACCCTCAAGATTCACTTCTATCTCTATTCTCTCCATACTGCATCATCTAAGTCAGTTTTCTTTACTGACTAATCTCATTACAGTATCATGTACTCTCTATCCTTATGCTGCTACTCCAGTGTTTAGCATGTTATCAAAGGCACGTATTGCACGTGGTTACACAATATAAGGTGTTTCTTTGAGGATATAAGAATATATATCTATATATATGCATGCATGCATCTGCTTTTTAGTGGGTTTTTTTAAAACAGTTTTCTCTTTGAAAACATTGTTTTGTCATGTCCTATATGCGATGTATATCTGTAAATCTTGAGATGTAATTTTCTCATTTTGTAACCCTCAGAGTGGATTCACTCCTCTGCACATTGCTGCTCACTATGGAAACACAAATGTGGCCACTCTTTTGATTCAACGCAATGCAGACGTCAACTTCAAAGCGAAGGTTAGACCTTATTGACTGACTAAGATTGAAAAGTATTCATAATCAGATAATGATAGTAAAACACAGTGAACTAACAAGATTACATTTGGGTAAGCCAAGCTGTGGATATAGTGTCGAGTCAATTAATTCATTGGCTAAATGGTACAAGAGGTTTGATGTCCCAGGTGCTTTCACAGTATCAGAAATATCTAAGAAATCAGTTTTATGAAGCTGAGTTAATATAACAATCAACATGGTTGTAAAAGAGCTGAACGTTTAAACCAGTACACATGTCAGTAAAACTGCACTTTATTCTGTTATTTTGCACTACACTATCATGGCTGAAAATTGAGGTCATTAACAATATGCAGGATATTCTCTTTTACTTTTGTTCACTTGAAATGTGTCTATAACTGCATTGTTGTGTATTGTATGCATTTAACTATCTTTTTTAGTTCAATCAGTGGTCCATGGAGTTTGTCTTCCATTGTTGTTTCTCTAGGTCAGAAGCTTTGCCTAGATGTGTCATATTTTGGGTAATGCAAGATATAATCCTTGCACTCCCAAGAAATACCTCATTTTTGATTAGCTCTTCTTCTTAAATCCCAACCATTACATCGTATGTTCTACTACACTTTTATGTTTGGTCAGAGAATGTTCAACAAACCTGGCCTTCTTTGGAATCATCTCCACTGTGTATTTGGCCTCTTGGAAAGTAATGTCCTCTTGATTTGTCATAGCAGTTTCTTGCACCTTTTGACATGTGCTGCAGAATATTCTGGAACTGAAATTTTTAAAATACTGGAGGAACTGGTCAAGAAGTGTCTTCACTTCACAAATGTAAAATACTGCAAGGTGGTGAAAATGTTGAGAAGTGGCCAGCAAGTGGCTAAAATTGTAAGAAGTGGCTGACAAGAGGTTAGAATGTTGAGAAGTGACTGACAAATTGTTAGAATATTAAAAACATGTCTGGCAAGTGGTTATAATATTGAGAAATGAATGACTAAGCAGTTAGAATGTTGAGGAAGGACTGACCAAGCAGTTAGAATATTGAACACTGACTGGCAAGTGGTTAAAATGTTAAGAGGTGGCTGACCAGATGGATGGAATACCATTCTCTTCAGCCTGGAAATGCGAGTTGCCAGAAGTTGTAAAAAACACTGTTGTAAGAACACTGTAATTATAATAACACTGTAAGTTGCCAGAAGTTGTTAGAACACTGTTGTAAGAACATTGTAAGTTTCCAGAAGTTCTAAGAACACTGGTCAGGCAGCAAAAGAAGAAGAGGAAGAAAATAACAGAAAACTAACTTGTCACTGAACAGCATACATGGACATGTGCTCATTATGGTTTCAATAAAAGAAACCTGGCCTGTCACTGAGCAACTTACATGGGCATGTGCTCATTATGGTTTCAATTTTTAATAAAACCTGGCTTGTCACTGAACAATTTACCTGGACATGTGCTCATTATGGTTTTAATTTAGAATCTTCCAGTGGACACCACAAAAATGTAATGTTGGGTCTTGTATAAAGTTAAATTATTCTGTTTCTCTTTTCCAAATTTAGAATAACATCACACCTCTCCATGTTTGTTCTCGATGGGGAAAGCTGAACATGGTGAACCTTCTCCTTGACAACAATGCCACCATCGATGAGAAGACAAGGGTAAAACTGCTGGCTTTCGTTATTGGATGGATTATAATGCAGACAGTGATTCTTGTACAAGACTGACTGATTGACACCTTGCCGTCTTGACAGACGATAGTTTGTTACATTGATTTGAAAAAAAAGGCATAATAACTACAACCCATAGTAGTTCACCAGGGATGGAGTTATACCTTCAATCCCCCTTGCTGAAGCCCCCTCGTTGAAGCCCCCTCATAGTTAAAATCTGTGAAGGAATATTTAGCAAGCGCGCGCATGCATGCACGCACACACACGCGCACACACACACACACACACCCCCACCCCCACTGGTTTCTGGGTTTAAAAAGGGGAAGTGGAGCCCTGCAACAGAGTCCCTATGGTCTCTAGACCAACCCACTCTGTTAGATGGAAGCCCTTTTGTGGGGCCCAATTGACCTGAAGGTCTCTAGATCAAGCAAATAGCACCCCATAGATGCAAACCCTTTTGTGGGTCTCAGGTGACCTGAAGGTGATGCTTTAGAATTCAGCATTAAGACTTGTAGTCTGTCAGAGGATTCACTATGAGCTGATCAAATAACCAACCAATCAGCCATATCCTAAGTTCCACACTTTCATGAGCAACAGTTTCCCCTCTTATCTGTGCTAACAAATTCTTGTGCCCACATCTTTTGCACTTAGCACCAACATTGTTTATTTTTGTACACGAGCAGGGATATAACAATAAAAGCTACATAATTGGTCACATGATTGGTGAGGCTGACTCACAAGCTTAATATTTGTAACTAACAACATTTAAACAACATTAAGGGGTTACAGCACAACATCAGTAAACAAATACAGTACACATTTTGAGAACATGTGGCAACATATGCATGTATATCATAAATATCTTTGCAATCAGAAAAGATGAAGATGTATTTTTAAACTAATGTATTGTAGACACATTCTTAGAATGCCATGGATCAAGAAGAAAAAAATACTTATATTCTGAAAGATGTGAATATTAGAGAAAACGGATTTATAACCTTTATCATGTCTTGGAAACTGTATACATTTAATCGTGTCTTGGACACTGTATAAACTTTTCATGTCTTGGAAACTTTTTAAACTTTATCATATCTTGAAAACTGTATAAACTTTATCATATCTTGGAAACTCTATAAACTTTATCATGTCTTGGAAACTGAAATACTGTGGAATAAACGTCACCGTGACTTGAAAAGAACAGCTAGGGAGGCATAGTTAAAATGGATTGTCTCAACAAATACAGAAAAAGAAGATGAAAATGGAATGGAAATGCATGAGGCAGATGAACTGGTGAAAGATCAAGATTATTTTCACCACGTTGTGATAAAAGTGATGCTCTTCAAAAACCCTGCTGTTAGAGGATCTCACCAATCAGTCTTGACTTACAGTGTCAACGTCCTCGCTTCACTTACAGGCACTCAGCTTCTTCATACGCACTCAAAGAAAACGTATGGTAACTTCCATCATTTATTTCCAGGCGAACCTGATATCATCACACAATAAATACAGGCGGTAATTCTCATTCGAACATACATATGCCGCCTTTCATAATCTATTAGCACACGATAGTCTCACACTTCACTATTTCGTTCTACTCAAACTAGTACTCTCGCAATCATTAAACATTTTCTCAAAAGAAACACGTCCTCTCTTAAAACTGTCCCCAAGTCCATCTGACAATTCTCAGCTCAACCGCTGGGCTAGTTGCACTAGGCCCCGTGCTGTTGTGTGACCCTCGTGCTATCTCAACAGTCACATTGTACTGCAAACTGTCCGTGTTAGGATCGGTCAGTCGGTGTACTGACCTCTGTTCAGGGCAGTGTCCCGTGACCGGTGGTCCCCTTGAATCACCCCGTCTGGTCCTACCATTACTCTGTCTAATACACGATAGTCCACGTCCTGTCTCCACTTCATCTACTGTCCTGTAGATGTCCTGTCTCATGACCCTCTGGTGTCCTGACTTATGTCCTGTCTCTACTCTACTGGTTTTACTCTTAATATCCTTATCTATAACCTCTATGTCGTTATCTTAGTGGTCCTAACTCTAATCTGTCCCTTGTCCTCTACATGTCCTGTAGTTACCCCTCAACACTCTGACACACAGTATTCCTGGTCTTATAGGGGGCATTGATTATTAGGCTGGTGAGGTTGGTAACTGATTTTGTTTGTTTGCATAACAACCTTATTCAGTGTATGATCTATATGATGTTGATGTTTGTGATCACAGGATGGTCTCACCCCACTCCACTGTGCCGCCAGAAGTGGACACGAAAGTGTGGTGGACACCCTGCTGGAGAGAGGCGCTCCTCATTCAGCCAAAACCAAGGTAAGCCTGCAAGCTCCACTTGTGGACTGCAAACATTCTAACACATGTTTCACTGTTACTATTTTGACAGCTGACAAATGATGTCATATAGCATGTAGTCTTCTTCTTCTTCTTCGTTCATCCGGAGTTTTTTTTTCGGATGTGATTGCGTTGTGCCTGTTTACAGCAGAGCTGCGTTCTTGCGCCGTTAGGCCGACACATCCGACTTCTGCGGGCATTTGTTGACCGGGTTAACCTTCCCGGGGGTTTCTTAGGACGTTTGACTCTCACTGGTGTGGTGTTATCTCCCATCCTAGCTGGCCCATATAGAACAGCCAAAGACATCCTGGTCAGCCCTCAAGGGAAGGCAGGGGCAGACCATGGGCATTCCCCGCCATCCAAGGAGGCTTCCATAATTGCAGAGCCAACACACAGCGCTCTGGTACTGGGCTCACCCAAGGAATCGTCACGTCCTGCACATGGCTGCTTAGCCTCACTTCCGTATATTGGGCCTTCCGTTCACCATAGGCTGTTCTTCCGGAAACCAGAAGAATGCAGTGTGCAGATGACATCCACACAGTGAGCTTTCGACTCGGACTTTCCGCGCAATGGATTTGCTATCCGAGCAATATTCCATTTCGTGCCACTAGGACACTTTTTCCACCTTATTTGAAGCCCACACAGTGAGCTTTTGATTCGGACTTTCCACATAATGGATTTGCTATCCAAGCAATATTCCATTTCGTGCCACTAGGACACTTTTTCCACCTTTTATGAAGCTCACACAGTGAGCTTTTGATTCGGACTTTCCACGTAATGGATTTGCTATCTGAGCAATATTCCATTTCATGCCTCTGGGAGGCTTTTGTAACCGACATACCTGTGGTATGAAGTGTGGCAGTCTGAATACTTCTTCATACACCTTTAAATGTCAACCTGTATGTAGTTAAAGTAAGCTGCGGTCAACTTGAGCTTGTTGATATCTCCATAGAGCTTGTCCTCAAATGAAGCAGGTGTGGGCCAAAATATCTTTCTCTGTTCTGCATATATTGGGCAATCCTGCAGCAAATGTTTTGCTGTCATTTTTCCAGTTCGACAATTACATTCATCGGTATCTCCTATTTTTAGTTTATTGAACAAGTGGTATTTCAGCCTGTTATGTCCTGTGCGGAGTCTGAAGATTGCTACTTGTTCTCTTCGGTCGAGTTTGTAATATGCATCATCCTTCTGGTGGCCTGGATGCTCTGATTCCCATTTGGTTCTATAAGTGCTTTTTATCAACCTCTTTGCCTCATTATAGGTTATGTCTATGTCAGGCTGTGGTAGTCGTCCGCCCTCTTTTGCCAGTCTGTCAGCCTCTTCATTTCCAGGTATACTGCAATGTGATGGGATCCACTGTATTACAACTTTTTTGGATTTCTGGCATTAGACCATGGAGTGCTGCTCTTAGGTCAGCTATTTCTGTGCTGTTATTGCTCTTCAGTATTGAGACAGCTGACTTTGCATCTGTGAAGATAGCTATTTGCTTCTCTTTATTTTCCTCCATCAAGAGCATTTCTGCTGCAGTTTTCAGAGCCTCTACCTCTGCTTTGAAGTTACTTGAAAACTTTCCAGTTGCCACTGAATGTGTTTTTTTTCACTCCATTTTTTAAATTTAGGAGAATTCCTCCTCCTCCATTCTCTATTGAATTTTTGGCTGATCCATCTGTATATGCATGGGTCCAATTGCTGCTTGGGTAATGTTCTTTTATGTAGTTTAGGGTTATTTCTCTTCTTTCGGTTTCATGCTGAGTGTTCTTTTTCTCAATACCAGGAATGTTTTCTATCATCTCAGGCAGTTGCTGCTGTCTCCAAGCTGGGAAGTTGTGTGCATAGTAAATGGGCTTGACTGTTGATATGTTAAGTATGGGATCTGCCCTAATCTTTCGTTTTGCAGTTTCTACAAAGTTGCTACGCTTCAGTCTTCCTTTTCCAAAACCATTAAACCTGTTATACATAGGGTGGTCTGTCAATCTTCTAAATTTTTCTGCTTGTTGCTGGGCTCTGCTATCTCTTCTGTCCTGCATTGGTTGTAAACAAGTGATCTTTTCTAGTTCATTAATAGGCGTTGTCTTCAGGCTTCCAGTTATGATTCGCATTCCTTGGTTTTGGACTCTACTTATTTTGTTAAAGTTTGACTTAGCTGCTGTTGCCCAAGCTGCAATGCCATATTCCAGTACTGGCCTCACCCGTCCAGTATATAGCTTCTTGAGAACTTTCTCATCTGCTCCCCACGTTGTACCAGCAAGCTTTTTCATGATTGCCATTCTTTGCCTTGCTCTTGTTCGATTTTTCTCAACCTGTGTTTTCCATGTCAGGCGACGATCAAAGGTGACTCCGAGATAGTTTGGATTTTCTTCATGGCGCAATATTTTTCCATTCAATACCAGCTTAGGTTGCTGAGTTTTATTTGAGAGGGAGAACACTGTGCATGTTGTTTTCTCCTCACTTATCTTCACTAGCCATGATTTTGACCAGTCCTCTAGTGCTAATAGGGCTTGCTGTATTCTGCTGTTAGCTGTACTAATATATTCTTCAGATGTCCATATGGCTAGGTCATCTGCAAAGGATGATGTGTGTACTCTGGCTGGAAAATTTTCCGTGATGTCGTTTATATATGCTAGGAATAATGTTGGTGAAAGAACTCCTCCTTGGGGGACACCTTGCTCCAACAGCATCATTTTGCTGGTTTGTCCTTGTACTTTTGTCCTGGCAGTTCTGTTCTCAAGGTAGTGGCTGATCCATTTGTACATTTTCCCACAAACATGCATTTTTTGCAGTTTTACTTTCAGTCCTTCCTTCCATACTTTATCAAATGCTTTTTCTAAATCTATCCAGACCGCTAGTGTGTGCGTTTTCTCTTGGAAGGCATCCTCTATTTCCTGAGCTATATAGGTTATTTGATCTTCAGTGGATCTGTACTTTCTGAATCCTGCTTGGTGTGGTGTTAAGAGTTTGTTTTCTTCCAGATGCCATGTTAGCCTGCCATTGATAATGCGTTCCATTAATTTTCCTACACAGCTAAGTAGACTGATAGGTCGATAGCCATTTGGTTCTTCCAGGTCTTTTCCTTTCTTTGGGACTGGTATTAGTATAGCTTCCTTCCATGCCTGTGGGACTATTCCCCTCTTCCAGCTGTAATTTAGGACTGCTAGTAGTTTCTTTTTTGCCTTTGTCCCTAGTCCTATTAGCATTTCATTTGTGATTCCATCCTTTCCTGGTGATTTCTTCTTTTTTAGGGTATTCATTGCCTGTTCCATTTCTTCCATTGTTAGATTTGCCATCATATATTCTGCTGCTGTCTCTGTATTACTATGATGTATCTGTTTATCTTTGATTGCTTTCTTCTGTTCGGTTGTAATATCAATGTGGTTTGCACTGGCATAGTGTTCCATTAGTGCATTTGCAGCCTTTTTTCCTGTAAGCAAGGCATTTCCTTGTTTAATTGTTATTTGTTTGTTTCTAGGTCCTTCATTGTTCATGGCTTTCACTAGTTTCCATAGTTTGTTTCCATCCCTGTCAAAATTCAGGTTTTCTGTTTTTTCCCTCCAACAATCTCTTGTTGTTTGATTTACTGTTCTTTTATATTTTGCTGAGATGGCTTTGAGAGAGATGTTCGCTTCAATTGTTTGTTCTCTCTCTGCTGTCTTCCTGGCATCTTCAACTTTGTCCTCCAAACTTTGTAGTTCTTCAGTCCAGTATGGTTTGTAATTTTTCCTCGCTCCTCTTGGAATGGACTCAGTGGCTGCCTGTATTATTGCTCTGTTTAGACTTTCCACCATTTGCTTCATGTTGCCATATCGTGTATTTATGTTTTCACAATATTTGTCTGTTAGTGTGGCAAATCTGTCCCAATCTGCTCGTTTGTAATTCCAGCGGGGCAAGGGCTTTTGCTCCTGTGGAACATACTCCATATTCATTACAAGCTTGATTGGTCTGTGGTCACTACCTGCTAATTGGTCCAGCACATGGCGGTCGATTTTGTGGAGGATGTCTCCTGTGCAGAAAGCTAAGTCTGGAGTAGAAGTGGTAATCCATCTTCTGGAGTAGAAGCTCGGTGTGTCATCCGCTTTGTTGAGTAGATGGAGATTTGAGTCTATTTCCCAGTCCTCCACTTCATCTCCTCTTTTGTCAGTATCTGGGTATCCCCATCTTTCTGAACGGCTATTAAAGTCTCCGACAATAATGCAATTTGTGTCAGTTATTTTCATGTTTGAGAGTGTAAGATCCTTATCTGCTGGGCTATAAAGATTGTAAATTCTTATTTTCACGTCCTTTATCATTATATCAACACCTATAATTTCTGTTTGGTTGTCAGAGATCACAGATACTTCGCTGCAAGGTATTGTATTTCGTGTAAGTATTAGAACTCCTCCTTTATGTCCTTCGCGGTCGAAACGTGTGGCCTGATATCCCCTGACTGAAAATTTGCGCTTGGCGTTGAGGTGTGTCTCTTGAATGCATGCCACATCTATTCTATCTTTATGAAGACGCTGTGTCAGGGATTCTTTCTTGTTATAAACTCCTTCGGCATTCCACTGTAGTATGTTGAGTGTCCTTGGTATTTGGTCAATAGCTCTTAACCTACTCCTCTGTGCCTTGACTCCACAGCACAGGGGAAGGTGACCACCAGTAGTCATGGGTGGACCCCCTCGAGGCAGGGGGCCCGGCACTATCACCGCCTGATGGGACTTCACGGGATTAGCACCATAACGATTAATTTTCATCTGTGGCATCATGAAATGATAAAGTTACGTTGCACTTCTTTGTCAAGCCTGTGGCTCAGTACATCCGATTTCGACAAGCATTTTTCGGGATGCTTTCCCTAGCCTTTGACTGTCCCCAGTCTACCTACAAGGCAGCAGGTTTGTGCGTCACTTCGTCTGGTCCCTCTCCCTTGACCTGTCCGACATGGGTGACCCTACCAGTAGCTGTGCTACCGTCGGCATAGCTCTTGGGGTCATTGGAACGCGCAAGCCCCTCTACCTCGTCAAGGTGGACGCACGGCAGAGGGGGCATGTAGTCTGACTTTTATACATTATCAGAGTTCCTTTGCCAAACTGTCATCATTTTCTCCCTCTGTTGACCCCTGTTTTTAACATCCTCAGTATTTCCAGTTGTCAGGACAGTCTATCGTCTCTCTCTCCCCATAATGTGACCACAAAATGATGATTGTCTGATCCAATATAAATAACCATCTGTTGTTGTGAACTTGCTGTCTTTGTGAATTTGCTCACTTGTTAATGTCACCCATAAATGATGAATTTCTTGTCCTGTTGTAGTTAAACATCTGTCATTGTGAATTTGTCCACTCCATAATGTGTCTCATAAATGATGATTGTAGTGTCCTAAAGTAGTTAAAGATCTGTCGTTGTGAATTTGTTGTCTTTATTAATTTAGCTTCCTACATAATGTAACCTAGAAATAATGATTGTCTCTTTCTTATGTGGAAAATAAAACAAATAATCATCTGTCATCGTGAATTCAGTACTTAGCTAGAGGCCATCTTAACTGTCCATGACAGCAAATACACTAATAAATTTAACATATTCTCATTTGAACATCAACTAAAACAGGTTTTCCTCTTTCCTTCCCTAACCTCTAGAATGGCCTGACCCCACTACACATGTCTGCCCAAGGTGACCATGAGGACTGTGCTCGTCTGCTGCTGTACCACAAAGCCTCACTGAATGAGGTCACAGTCGACTACCTGACCCCGCTTCACGTGGCTGCCCACTGTGGCAATGTCAAGACTGCCAAACTGTTGCTTGACCGCAAGTGTGAGCCCAATGCTCGAGCTCTGGTTGGTTTCTTTGTAACAACATTGTAACTGTTTTATCATGTTCAGTGTAACAACATTATATCTGTTTTCTCATGTTTATTGTAACAACTCTTTTATCATATTCAGTATGACAACATTGTAACTGTTTTATCATGTTCATTGTAACAACATTGTATGTTTTCCTCATTTTCATTACAGATGTTTTTCAATATTCATTGTAACAGCATTGTAATTGTGTTCTCATATTCATTGTAACAACTTTGTAATGGTTTTCTCATGTCCGTTAAAATGACATTCTGTGTTTTCATTTTGATTGTAACTATTTTCTCATGTTTATTGAAGTTGAAATTGCACCAACATTGTAATGGTTTTCTTATGTCCGTAAATAACATTCTAACAATGGCACACAAGGACGTGGAACCTCATGTGACGGCCCTTGCTCCTGGGGAACTGGCCATGCGGGTGTATGGGGGAATGAACAGGCGGATAGGCTAGCAGGGAATGCACCTCTTGGTGGAATTTTGCCTATGGACAAGGGGGAGGTGGTCGTGCGCTTGTGGAACCAGGTGGAGAAGGCGGAGGAACAGATTGAGAACCCATATGTGGAAAGAATGAGATTGCGGGGGATCGGCAGGGGTTCTGGAAGAATCTCAACACTGAGTGGGAAGACCAGGAGAACTTTTAATCAGATAGCGGTGGGTACGATTAGTAGTATGACTCTTCGCTGGCTGTTGAATGAGGGGACGGAGCACGTATGGGAATGTCCTGAGTGCAGTGATGTCGGTTCTTGACTCAACTCAACTCAACTCTAACTGTGTTTTCATATTCATTGTAACTATTTTCTCATGTTTAGTGAAGTTGTAATTCTCTTTTAAAACTCAGAAGCATCGATTACGGTGAAACCTGTGTAATAAAAAGTTAATTTACAGCTTCAGACATACAGAATGAACTAAAGTAGCAGCTAAGACATGGGTAAAAGTAATAACTCAGAAGCAAATAAGCTATATTTAATACTGTACAGAACATAGTTTGTGAACATTAAACTGTTCATAAGTATTGTATGTAATGACAGTTATAGTTGGATGGTTTATCATTGAATATTAAGACTTCTACTGTGTGTTGCTTGCAGAATGGGTTCACACCTCTTCATATTGCCTGCAAGAAGAACCGCATCAAAGTGGTGGAGCTTCTGCTCAAGTATGGAGCTTCCATTGAGAGCAAGACTGAAGTAGGTTCAAACTAGTGTAATTGTAGAAATGTGATTGGTTGATTGTTGTTGTGCTAGACTGAAGTAGGTTCAAATTAGTGTAGTTGAGGCAATGTGATTGGTTGATTGATGTGCTAGACTGAAGTAGGATGATGCTAGTGTAATTGTAGAAATATGATAAGCTGATTGTGTGGCAAGACTGAAGTATATTCAATCTAGTGTAATTGTAAAAATATGATTTGTTGAATGTTGTTGTGCAAGACTGAAGTATATTCAGGCTAGTGTAATTGTAGAAATAGGATTGGTTGAATGTGGGGCAAGACTGAAGTAGGTTTAAGCTAATGTGATTGTAGAAATATGATTGTTGTTGAGCAAGACCTTGTTATTTTCTTATTTTGTTCTTTTGCTTTCTCACAAGAACATCAGGTCTTGTTATGTTCTTATGGGCATGCTTTCTGGGCATCATGTCTTATTATTATGTGCTTCTTCTTCTTTTGTTCGCTTGGAATGTGTATAAAGCTGCCATGGTGTCTCTTGTATGAATGTCATTGTCTTTTTAGTTCACTCAGTGGTCCATAGAGTTTATCCTCCACTGTTGTTTCTCTAGGCCAGAAGGTTTGTCTAGATATGTTGTATTTTGGGCAGCATTGGAGTATGTGATATGCTGTCTGCCTGCATGTGCACATGGATGGTTTGCCAATCTTGAATTGTGTATACATGTGGTTGTGTAATCTATTGTGTCCTGTTCTGAGGCTCAGAATAATGATTTATTATCTGTCCATAAAGTGGTAATCGTCTTGAGCTGGTGTTGGTGGTTTTCTGATTTGATCAGACTTCTTTTGGTAGTATGTAATTGTTATTTTTATATTTTGCTCTTTTGCCTTCTCACTTGAGCATCAGGTTTTGTTTTGCTACATGTTAGTATTTCTTAATTGCCCTCTGTTAAGCCTTGTTATGTTCTTGTATTGTTCTGTGCCTCTCACCTTCTATCACCATGATCATTGTATTTTATTATTCATGCATTCACAGTCTGGATTGACCCCTCTGCATGTGGCCTCCTTCATGGGACACATGAACATAGTCATCTACCTGATCCAGCACAATGCCAACCCCAACACAGCAACCGTGCGTGGCGAAACATCCCTCCATCTTGCAGCCCGTGCTAACCAGTCAGACATTATTAGAATCTTGCTGAGAAACGGAGCTACAGTCGATGCCAGGGCTCGGGTAGGCTGTCAAAGTTGACTTCATGTTTAGCTAGAAACACATACTTTATTTTTAGCAAGAAACACATACTTTATTTTTAGCAAGAAACACATACTTTATTTTTAGCAAGAAACACATACTTTATTTTTAGCAAGAAACATATACTTTATTCTTTATTTTTAGCAAGAAACACATACTTTATTTTTAGCTAGAAATGCATACTTCATGTTTAGCAAGAAACAAATACTTAATTTTTAGCAAGAAAAAGAGTAACAAACTGGATGTATAATAACCTTCTCAGATAGGGGTGAACGAGTTGGCAGACAGTATGTATAAAAAATCCCCAGGTAGGTGGAAATGAAAAGAACGTACTGAATAGATTACTGCCCTGGCATAAATTAGATTAGATAAATTCTCACAAAAGATTACTTATAGCATATTTGATTCAAAGGCACACTTTTCAACCATTGCTGGTGAAAAGGAGTATGTGCACTGTATTCAGAGCCTCCTTCTGTTATGTCAGAGACTGGAGCACTTAAGAGTTATTCCAGTATTATTACACATTGACCTGGGATCCCAGGGTCAACCATGCTTACATGGGTGCCAAAAATTGTTTTAGAATGTTAAGTCAGGTTTTATGATATTGACCACTTCTCTCACTGAGTCGAGGGTTAGGCGGTAGAGCATTTGAGGTTCGAACTAGATGCTCAGTTTGCCTCAAGACATGGACAATGGTCCTTTACTTTTTCCATTAAAATCATGTTTAATGAGTTTTTTGTATATCTAAAATTTCATAGAACAAATTCATTCAACAATTAGACACTCCCAAGTTATAGACACAAAGCTACACTTGTTAACGGAATATTAACTAGAGTATTGGTCTCAACAACAACAAATAAACTCACACGTACATACAAATTTCCGGCTCTTTGGCTAAAGGCTTGCGAACACGGTTCGTGAGCCGGGTACCAGGCTTTTGAAGCTCAGCTGCGACCGATTTGTGCAGCAGACCATGTCGCGTTGTGTTATAACGTGCTGGTATGGGAGCCGGTCGTTCAGAAAGCAATGGCAAACTACTGAACGTAACACTTGCCTAGTACATCAACAGCAGCTGAAAAATGCTGGTGTTTACTGCAACGTCCCGTAAGGGATACGCAACAACAACAACAAAATACATACAAATTATTCATAACAAGTTGATTTATTTCAGTTTTAGTTATAATAAACCGAATGTTAGTTTCTATTCTAATTGTTAATTTGGATAAATATGTACCCTCCTATCCTACACCACGAGGCTGTAGATGGCAGTTTTCTTTTTTTTTTTTTGGATGGACAAATAAAAAACAAGTGGAATGAGTATAGCAACGGCACTAAGCCATATCTATTAGTAAACTTTATGGTGGTTTTATATGACCAGTGAATCAAATATTAGATGTTATGTACAAAATCAGCTAAGTTACATATAATATAAAGCCATAATTTGTGTGCATGTATTCTAGGAGTTCATAAGCTTGTTTTGCAGGTAAAAGTTTGATTTTATGAATATTTTGAGTACATTTACTGCTAATTAAGTAAAATTATTGTTTTGGTGTTTGTATTCTAGGAGTGAATTATTTTAAGATCAGGTGGCAGAGAAGTTAGTATACGAGCCTCTCAGATTAGAAATCAAAGTTTATAAGCCTGAAAAGGTGATATTTAATTCCTCATTTGAAGGTTCCATTTTTTAAGGCCATATGACCTGGAAATCTTATCCTCCCAACACCCTCCAAAATGTGGTAATTGTGTAGTTTTTCAGTTATACTGTTTTCTGTTAAGTTTTAATGTCTGGGATTGTGTAAATCATGCTTTTCCTTGTATTTGTTTACCCAGGAGCAACAGACACCCTTGCATATTGCTGCTCGGCTTGGCAACGTGGACAATGTTGTCCTGTTGCTGCAGCATGGTGCGGCTGTGGATGCTGCTACCAAAGACAAGTACACACCGCTGCACATTGCTGCCAAGGAGGGACATGACGAGGTTGCCCAGATCTTGCTTGAGCATGAAGCACAGCATGACATGACCACCAAGGTAACAGGCTTGACAAAACACTTGAAGATTGTTTCATTATTGAAAGTACAAAGTTGGTTGACTTTTTGTGGTTATAGGATAAGACTTTCAGCTATCAAGAATACACAATTGACGTGTCTGAATTTGTTGACAGTATAAGAAAGATTTTGATGTCTTGCTATTGAAAATATTGGTTGTCTTAACTTAGTCACAGTGGCAGACTGACATCTGCTGTTGAACATACAAAGTTGATTGCTTTATCTTGGTTACAGTATAAAACTTTGAGACCAACTATTGAAAATTCAAAGTTAGGGCATGTTTCCTTAGTGACTCAATAAGCATGCTCAAGAAGATAGAGATCGGGGTGGATCTGAAGAGAGTGGCTGCTGTCTCTGGAGTGGTCTCGGCTGGCAAAGATTAGTTTCATTTTCGTGCCAGGCATGCGGGTGTACGAGGACATGAGCTGGCTGACAAGCTAGCAGGCAAGGCTACTGTGGAAGGTGGACGAGCTATGGACCAGGCTGATATTCTGAATGCTCTACAAGAAGTAAGACTTTTGCGAGAACCAAGTGATGACTGTGAATCTAAAACCATGGTCAGACTGCGAGAACAGCAAATTAAAAGAGGGGTGGCCAAACAAGAACACTACGTGGGAAGCCAAAGAAGATTGATAAGCTAACTCAGAACTGGTGTCGTTAGCCGCTACACGCTGTGGGATTTGCTGATGAGGGGATCCAAGCACTTATGGACTGAATGGTTCAATGTGCAATGAGGATGATCTGTTGACTAACTAACTAACTAACTAATTGAAAGTTAACCATCTTTGATTGATTACAACATGACTAAGGTTTGCTATTGAACATATGAAGTTGATTGTCTTGTCTTGGTCACAGTATACAGCCATGTTGGTCGAAAATGTGTGAAAGTGCACTTGATCGTAGAGAGAGACATGGTTTTCACGTGGGAGGGGGAAGGTTTGAATCCCATTGTGACCACTATAGCTTTTAATTTGTGTATTGTCTGATTTGTCCTCTAATCTCTGTGTCTGTCCTCAACTTCTTTGAGTGTCAATCAAAATCTGAATAGACTTCTGCTGTTTCATTCGCTGCCAGAGTTCCCAACAGTTAACATTCCAGTTCTGTTATGGTCAGTTTCCCAGTGATATCCTTTTCTATTATAGTAAATTTCTTAAGGTTATCATTTCTGTTATAGCTGATTTCATAGTGATAATCTTAAGGTCTGATGAAATAATGGATGAAGGGGTTGCAAATGCAATTCGCAAACCTGCACATCATGTTTAAAACACAGCTGCGGGCGATTTGGCATCAGATCAGTTTGTGCCAGTCGTTCAGAAATCAATGGCAAACTACTCAACATAAACGTGCTAAGAAGTAACAAACAGCCAAAAAAGCTGGGGTTGATTGTGACAACCTGTAAAGGATATGCAACTAATTAACTGTGAGTATAAATTTTCAAAATAAAAAATAAATAGAAAGCTGAAAAATGAAATATAATTTATGTTTTATGCTTTACAGAAAGGATTCACTCCCCTGCATGTCGCTGCTAAATATGGCAACATCAAAGTGGCTCGCCTACTACTGCAGAAGGAAGCAAACCCTAATGCTCAAGGCAAGAATGGTTTGACCCCTCTTCACGTTGCCACACACTACAACCACGCCAATGTGGCACAGCTTCTCCTGGAGAACAAAGCAGATCCACATGCCACTGCCAAGGTAAGAAGATTTCACAGCATGTTAGGGTCGGCTAAATTACAAGGCTGTATTGTTAGTTTTGTTTAATCTAGTTAGTGGACTCCTCGTCTATAGTACAACAACGTGTGTAAATGGGACACAATTGCTACAGGCATTGATATTGTGCCCTGGAAGCAAGTTGCCGCTGATCACTTTGCATGGAGGGAAAATATTCAGAATGGAATCAAGACAAAGGAGAAAATGATAGCAGATCGGTCACACACTGAGCGTGTGAGATGTCAGGTGGTATGTGATGGTGGTAATAACTATGTGTTCACATGCATCCATTGTGGATGAATACTTAATGCGTGAATTGGTCAGTCACATTGGTCAACGTCGTGGGGTATAATTATTATGCCTCTTTTGAAGCACAATGTAACAAACTATCGTCTGTCAAAGCGGCCAAGTGCCAGTAGTTAGTGGATTCAATCCCACACCTCTATCATCCTGCTTGAGTATTTATTAGAGGAAAATACCTATTGTCATGAGTAGAAACAAATTCCTGAATAGAGACTCCAATTTTTTGCTTGTGTAACTATTAACTGATTCATTGTGTAATTATTTTACATTGTGCCCGGAATTACAAGTATTTACCAAACCTGAAAAAGTGACACCCACTTATTTTACATTCAGCTCCATTAAAGTACATGTTTACTCTGTTATTTGCTAAATTTAGGTAATTGTGTAAAAGTGGAATGGAAATAGCAATGAATCTAACCCAAATCATATATTAGACTTTATTACAACATAAAATGGCTAGCAAATTTAATACTGGATTTTACATTCAAAATCAGTTAAATAATTAATTTCTAGTAGAATTTGCATCCTCACAAAACAATCTTTTAGGTAATGAAAATAATGCTGGCATGTGCGTATCAATCTCTGTGTCTGTAGAATGGCTACACCCCTCTGCACATCGCAGCCAAGAAGAACCAAATGGACATTGCCACCATGTTACTGGAGTACGGAGCCAAGCCAAATGCTGAGTCCAAGAATGGCTTCACACCCTTGCACCTGGCCTCCCAGGAGGGACACACTGACATTGTGGCACTTCTCCTGGAGAAGGAGGCTAACGTCAATGCTCAGGCTCAGGTCAGTTCTCACTGTGTCTAACATATTCATTCTATGGTGTGCTGTGTCTGATGTATTCATTCTATGGTGTGCTGTGTCTGATGTATTTGTTCTATGGTGTGCTGTGTCTGATGTATTCATTCTATGGTGTGCTGTGTCTGATGTATTTGTTCTATGGTGTGCTGTGTCTGATGTATTCATTCTATGGTGTGCTGTGTCTGATGTATTTGTTCTATGGTGTGCTGTGTCTGATGTATTCATTCTATGGTGTGCTGTGTCTGATGTATTTGTTCTATGGTGTGCTGTGTCTGATGTATTTGTTCTATGGTGTGCTGTGTCTGATGTATTTGTTCTATGGTGTGCCGTGCCTGTTTTATTCATTATGTGGTGTGCTGTGTCTGATGTATTTGTTCTATGGTGTGCTGTGTCTGATGTATTCGTTCTATGGTGTGCCGTGCCTGTTTTATTCATTATGTGGTGTGCTATGTCTGACGTATTTGTTCTATGGTGTGCTGTGTCTGATGTATTTGTTCTATGGTGTGCTGTGTCTGATGTATTTGTTCTATGGTGTGCTGTGTCTGATGTATTTGTTCTATGGTGTGCTGTGTCTGATGTATTCATTCTATGGTGTGCTGTGTCTGACGTATTCGTTCTATGGTGTGCTGTGTCTGACGTATTCGTTCTATGGTGTGCTGTGTCTGATGTATTTGTTCTATGGTGTGCTGTGTCTGACGTATTTGTTCTATGGTGTGCTGTGTCTGACGTATTTGTTCTATGGTGTGCTGTGTCTGACGTATTTGTTCTATGGTGTGCTGTGTCTGATGTATTTGTTCTATGGTGTGCTGTGTCTGATGTATTCGTTCTATGGTGTGCTGTGTCTGACGTATTCGTTCTATGGTGTGCTGTGTCTGATGTATTTGTTCTATGGTGTGCTGTGTCTGATGTATTTGTTCTATGGTGTGCTGTGTCTGACGTATTCGTTCTATGGTGTGCTGTGTCTGATGTATTTGTTCTATGGTGTGCTGTGTCTGATGTATTCATTCTGTGGTGTGCTGTGTCTGACGTATTCGTTCTATGGTGTGCTGTGTCTGATGTATTTGTTCTATGGTGTGCTGTGTCTGACGTATTCATTCTGTGGTGTGCTGTGTCTGACGTATTTGTTCTATGGTGTGCTGTGTCTGATGTATTTGTTCTATGGTGTGCTATGTCTGACGTATTCGTTCTATGGTGTGCTGTGACTGATGTATTTGTTCTATGGTGTGCTGTGTCTGATGTATTCATTCTACGGTGTGCTGTGCCTGATGTATTCGTTCTATGGTGTGCTGTGTCTGATGTATTCGTTCTATGGTGTGCTGTGTCTGATGTATTTGTTCTATGGTGTGCTGTGTCTGATGTATTTGTTCTATGGTGTGCTGTGTCTGATGTATTTGTTCTATGGTGTGCTGTGTCTGACGTATTTGTTCTATCGTGTGCTGTGTCTGATGTATTCATTCTATGGTGTGCTGTGTCTGACATTCATTCTGTGGTGTGCTGTTTCTGATGTATTTGTTCTATGGTGTGCTGTGTCTGATGTATTCATTCTACGGTGTGCTGTGCCTGATGTATTCATTCTATGGTGTGCTGTGTCTGACGTATTCGTTCTATGGTGTGCTGTGCCTGATGTATTCATTCTATGGTGTGCTGTGTCTGACATTCATTCTGTGGTGTGCTGTGTCTGATGTATTTGTTCTATGGTGTGCTGTGTCTGACGTATTTGTTCTATGGTGTGCTGTGTCTGATGTATTTGTTCTATGGTGTGCTGTGTCTGATGTATTTGTTCTATGGTGTGCTGTGTCTGACGTATTTGTTCTATGTGTGCTGTGTCTGATGTATTTGTTCTATTGTGTGCTGTGTCTGACATTCATTATGTGGTGTGCTGTGTCTGACGTATTTGTTCTATGGTGTGCTGTGTCTGATGTATTTGTTCTATGGTGTGCTGTGTCTGATGTATTCGTTCTATGGTGTGCTGTGTCTGACGTATTTTTTCTATGGTGTGCTGTGTCTGATGTATTCATTCTATATTGTGCTGTGTCTGACATTCATTCTGTGGTGTGCTGTGTCTGATGTATTTGTTCTATGGTGTGCTGTGTCTGATGTATTCATTCTACGGTGTGCTGTGCCTGATGTATTCATTCTATGGTGTGCTGTGTCTGACGTATTCGTTCTATGGTGTGCTGTGCCTGATGTATTCATTCTATGGTGTGCTGTGTCTGACATTCATTCTGTGGTGTGCTGTGTCTGACGTATTTGTTCTATGGTGTGCTGTGTCTTATGTATTTGTTCTATGGTGTGCTGTGTCTGACGTATTTGTTCTATGGTGTGCTGTGTCTGACGTATTTGTTCTATGGTGTGCTGTGTCTGACGTATTTGTTCTATGGTGTGCTGTGTCTGATGTATTTGTTCTATGGTGTGCTGTGTCTGATGTATTTGTTCTATGGTGTGCTGTGTCTGACGTATTTGTTCTATGGTGTGCTGTGTCTGATGTATTTGTTCTATGGTGTGCTATGTCTGACATTCATTCTGTGGTGTGCTGTGTCTGATGTATTTGTTCTATGGTGTGCTGTGTCTGACGTATTTGTTCTATGGTGTGCTGTGTCTGACGTATTTGTTCTATGGTGTGCTGTGTCTGATGTATTTGTTCTATTGTGTGCTGTGTCTGACATTCATTATGTGGTGTGCTATATCTGATGTATGTGTTCTATGGTGTGCTGTGTCTGATGTATTTGTTCTATGGTGTTAATCTGGATAATCTGGTGATCAATTGCAGTCACTTCTGGGAAACTGCTTGAGTTTGAAACATCATCTTCATCAAGTATTTCATCAATTGTCTTTTTGTGAAGCTTCTTGATAATTCCATTCCACAATTGTCTGTCTTGTGTGGCTCTCTTTAATTCCATGTATGTCTGTTTCATAAATGTTATCGTTTGTCTATCCCTTTCTCTTTATCTTTCCCCTGGTATTGTTCCCTCTAGTCTTTGGTGCTTCTTTGTGTATATGTATGCATATATGTGAGTAATGTGTGTGTTTATTATGCGTGTATGTGAAGGAGTGTATGTATGTGCTTTGCTATATGTATGAATGAGGATACATGCACATATGAGAGAGATAGAGAAAATGTATGTATGTATGAATAAATTTTGTTAGTGTGTGATTGTGAATGGGTATATGTGTATGCAAGGGAGTGTATAATTTTGTGTATTGAGTGGGTGTATAACTGTGAGAGTTTGTGTAAAAAGTGAGGGGACTTCAACTGAAAACCTTAAATGTTTGTTTTCCTTATTTTTTTAATGTATTCTGAAAATATAAAGAACACAAGTATAATTTTTCGATGTAGTCACCACTGTGTTCAATGCAGGTTCTCCAGAGACGATAAAGTGCTTGTATTCCTGTAGAAAAAAATTATATAGGTCACTACTCAGTGTGCCTGATCCGATCCTGAACAGTCTGTCACAGAAGTAGCGCCGTTTTTAAACTTCCCACTCCACTCCACTCACACTCTTACTGGACTGGCAGGTATGCATCACCATACTGGACCTTCATTCACCGATGAATTTCTATAGGTTTCACCCCTTCACTTCTTCTTCTTCTTCTTTCGTTCGCTTGAAATGTGTCTATATCTGCAATGTCGTCTCTTGCATGAATTGAACTGTTTTTTTCAGTTCACACAGTGGTCCATAGAGTTTATCTTCCACTGTCGTCTCTCTAGGCCAGAAGGTTTGCCTAGATATGTTATATTTTGGGCAGTCTTGGAGTATGTGCTTTGCTGTCTGCGACGCCAATCCACATGTGCACATGGCTGTTTCACCAATCTTGAATTTTGTATACATGTGGTTGCGTAATCTATTGTGTCCTGTTCTGAGGCGCAGAATAATGACTTGT
Source organism: Cepaea nemoralis (assembly GCA_014155875.1). Classification (NCBI taxonomy): domain Eukaryota; kingdom Metazoa; phylum Mollusca; class Gastropoda; order Stylommatophora; family Helicidae; genus Cepaea; species Cepaea nemoralis. Next base: position 101,517 of record JACEFZ010002917.1, read on the forward strand.
TCTGGTCTTTCCATAACGTGGTAGTCATCTTGAGCAGATTTTGGTGGCTTTCTGACTGATTTGATCATTCTTTTCTTTTGGTGGTATGTAACGGGCACATCAGGCTGTTCTTCTTTGGCTCCTTCCTTAGCCAATTGATCAGCTCTGTCGTTTCCGGGTACTCCACAGTGGGATGGTATCCACTGTATGGTGACCTTATGCTGACTGCTAAGTTCAGAAAGTAGTGTCCTTAGTACTGGCAATTTCCCAGACAGGAGCGCCTCGAGTACTGATTTTGCATCTGTCAGTAGCACCACAGGCTGTGTACCATGGTTGGTATCTAATAATTTCTCTGTTGCTATCTTGATTGCCTCAATTTCAGCATCATAGTTATGGCAGTACTTTCCTGTCGGTACTCTGGCTGTGTCCCTAGTATTATTTGGATATTCTATGTACACTCCCGCTCCTCCATTTCGAACAGCATTTTGTGCTGACCCATCTGTGTAGACTCGGATCCAGAGGTCCTGTGGGTATTCTTCATCAAGGAAGCTGAGAGTGGCTGTTCTGCGCTGCACACTGTTCTGTTCTTCCTTGTCAAATATTCCTCTCACTTTTGTCTGGATTTGTAACGATAGTCTATGCTCATCTTTCCATGGAGTTCGCTCTGGAATAGTTGTTAGGGGGATACCAACTTTGGGCAGATCAGTGGTTTCTCTGCAGAGTCGTTTGGCCTGGTGGATAAAACTACTTCTTTTCAACCACCCCATAGCTAGGTTTTCAAATCTGTTCTTCATAGGGTGGCCTGGCAAGCTGAGGAACTTTTCTGCTTGTATTAGCGTTTTCGTATCTCTGCGCTCACTCAGTGCCTGTGTCCTCCCCATCTTCTCCATTTCCACTATAGGGGTTGATCTCATCCCTCCTGTGGTGACTCTAAGTGCTTGATTTTGCACCTTGTCCAACTCTTGTAGTGTGGTTTGTGATGCTGAACACCACGCAGTTGACCCATATTCCAGGTGTGGTCGTATGCTCTGTTGGTAAACTTTGCTAAGTATTTTCGTACTGGCTCCCCATGTGGTTCCACTTAGCTTTCTCAGGATGGCTATTTTCCTTCTGGATTTTGCTACTGCTTTGTTGATGTGCTTTCTCCATGTCAGTCTGCCATCAAATGTTACTCCAAGGTATGTTGGTTCTTTATCTTCTCTTAGGGGTGTTCCATTTATCTGGATGATCCCTGCCTTTTGTTTTGGAGAGAGGGTAAATAGGGTGGTGCTGCACTTGTCAGTGTTTATGCTGACACACCATCTATTTGCCCATGCAGCAAATGTATCTACAGCTCTTTGTAGCAATCTAGTGGCCACTGATGCATATTCATTTGTGCTCCATAGAACGAGGTCATCGGCGTACATTGCAGCTTTAATTCCATGCGGTAGGTGAGCAACAAGATCATTGATGAAGATTAGAAAAAGTGTGGGGGACAAGACTCCGCCCTGGGGGACACCGTGACGCAGTAGTACTTTCTTGCTCTTGAGTCCGTCTATCTGTACTCGGGCTCTTCTGTTGTGCAAGTATGCTTTCACCCATTTGTACATTCTTCCATTGACTTTGCAGTTTCTCAGTTTCTTCATCAAACCTTCTTTCCAGACTTTGTCAAAGGCTTTCTTCAGATCTATCCATGCCGCAAGCACCAGCTTCTTCTCTTGGAATGCATCCTCAATTTCTTGAGAGAGGTAGGTTGTCTGATCTTCCGTAGAGTAGCACTGCCTAAAGCCAGCCTGCTGTGGCACAAGGATGTTTTTACTTTCAATGTACCACTGCAATCTGTGATTAATGATGCGCTCCAGTGTTTTGCAGAGACAGCTGGTGAGGCTAATTGGTCTGTAGCTAGAGGCAATGGAACCATCTTTCCCTGATTTTAGGAGGGGTATCATGATTGCTTCTCTCCAGGCTTGTGGAACACTGCCTAAGGTCCAGCTGTTATTGAAGATCTGCAACAGCGTTGTTTTGGCCTCTGTTCCTAGGTTCCTGATCATTTCATTGGAGATACCATCAGCTCCTGGTGACTTTCTCATTTTCAGTTTTGATATGGCTAGCTCCAGTTCGCTGATTGTGATGGGTGCCTCCAGGACCTCATGTACTATTTCCTTCTGTCCTGTATGTTGTCGTTTCTCTCGAATCTCTTGTTGTTTCTCTGGACTAATTTTGATATTATTATCTTGTGCGAACAAGTCCGCAAAATGGTCAGCTGCTTGCTTTCTTGTTAAGATTTTTCCATCTTTATGTAGCGCAATTTTTGAGTTTCTCCCTGTGCCCTCATCATTAAGCTGTTTTATTAGCTTCCACAATTTCCTTGTGTCTCTTTCAAAGTTCAGAGACTCCGTTTTCTCCTGCCAGCTTTTCCGTCTAGCCTGCAGCTTGGTCCTTTGAAATTTGGCTTTTGCATGCTGGAATTTATTGTGGTGCTCTTGGCTGGGTGTGGCCTCTGCTTGCTTTCTACACACTTCCACATCATTATGCAACTGTTCCAGTTCACTACTCCAGTAGGGTTTATATTGTTTACGGGCTCCTCTTGGTACTGTTTCTCGCGCTGCCTGTAGTATGCATTTCCCAAACTCTTCAACTACTTTATTTATGTCTTTCTCAGTGTTCAGGTTTCTAACCAGTATGCTGGTGCGATGCTTGTATATTGCCCAGTCTGCTTTCTTGTAGTTCCACCTCGAGAGGGTGCTGCTTTCACTTACAAGCTCATTTTCTACGGTTAGAAAGACTGGCCGATGGTCACTGCCACCAAGTTGTTTCCCAACAATTCGTGTAATGTTCCACTCCAGGTCTGGTGAATGAAAAGCCAGGTCAGGTGTAGTTGTAGAGTGCCATGATCTCGAGTAGAAAGTATGTGGGTCGGACGGCTTGTTAATCAAGATGAATCTATTCTCATCCTGCCAGTCTTCCAGTCTCTCTCCTCTCTGGTCCGTGTGATCATAGCCCCAGCTCTGCGAGTGGCTGTTGAAATCGCTACACACAATCATTTTTTCTTTTAGTGGTAGTGTGTCCAATGCCTGTGGGCGGTCACTTGGACAGTAGTAATTGATCAGAAGTAGATCTGTATTACCTGTCTTAAGTTTAAGTGTCTGATACTCAGTCCCTTCCATGTAGACTTTGATATGGGAAGCCATGATGTTATTTCTTACGAGGGTCAGTATCCCACCTTTTCGCCTGTCCTTTCGGTCAGATCGGTAACACTGGTAGCCTCTGATTTTGAAGGTTCTATTTTCATTGAGGTGGGTTTCTTGCAAGCAACATATGCTTACTTTTTCTTGGTCCAAGATATTTTCTAATTCTATTTTTTTGTTGCTGACTCCCTCCGCATTCCAGTGCATTATTTTAAGTCTTCGTTTAGTATGACCAGTCGTCCTATTCTCATGTCCCCTGGCTCCACAGGACATCTGAGAAGGACCTCCAGTAGTTGGGGTTGGACCCTTTCGAGACATAGGGCCCGGCACTGCACCTGCCTGGGGGTCCAAAGCAGGGCGAGCACCATAACGATTAGCAGTAGTCGACATATTCCATTTTGCGTGATTGCGTGGCATCCTGATTTCTGTGGTGCGCCTCTTGGCTGGTTGCCTCCGTCTTCAGCACCTTTCTTTGCTAGAGCAGACTGTGGTCTCACTCGAGTGTAGATGTGTACGCGCGCACACACCTGTCTGCGCATGCATGTACGTGCATACACATCTAGAGCATACTGGTTATTTTCCGGCGCCAGAGACTCGCCGTCGCCCCTTCTCCTGTTAGTTTAAACGGGCCCGCCACGTGAAGGCCGGGAGTTGGATTTTTGCTGCATAGGTTATGTATTCACGAGCCATTGAGGTATTTAAGCAATGTTGGGCGTTCACCCCAACACCGCGCCTCGGCTACATACAGCAACATTTGGAACCCACCCCTTCACTGATCAAAAAGCGGATAAATAAACGCTTCCCCTCTTTGGTGCATGTCAATAGTTGGGCGGCCATCTTTAAACTGTCCATATGACATCATTGTGTTTGTCTGCAGCATGATGTCACATGCTTAAGACTCCTGACATCCTTAACAATATTGACAGGTTACAAGATAATGGCATAGTTATTATAATTTTTATCACACTTTTAAGGTTTTCATTTGAAGCCCCTCCTATGTATGTATGAGTCTGTGTATGTAAGTATGTATGTATGCGTTTATGTATGTGTGATTGCATGTGTCTTTCTATCTGTCTGTCTCATAATTTTTACTTTGTTCTGTTCTATGTTTGAGATATTTTTATATATTAGTCTCTCTCTCTCTCTCTCTCTCTCTCTCTCTCTCTCTCTCTCTCTCTCTCTCTCTCTCTCTCTCTCTCTCTCTCTCTCTCTCTCTCTCTCTCTCTCTCTCTCTCTCTCTCTCTCTCTCTCTCTCTCTCTCTCTCTCTCTCTCTCTCTCTCTCTCTCTCTCTCTCTCTCTCTCTCTCTCTCTCTCTCTCTCTCTCTCTCTCTCTCTCTCTCTCTCTCTCTCTCTCTCTCTCTCTCTCTCTCTCTCTCTCTCTCTCTCTCTCTCTCTCTCTCTCTCTCTCTCTCTCTCTCTCTCTCTCTCTCTCTCTCTCTCTCTCTCTCTCTCTCTCTCTCTCTCTCTCTCTCTCTCTCTCTCTCTCTCTCTCTCTCTCTCTCTCTCTCTCTCTCTCTCTCTCTCTCTCTCTCTCTCTCTCCTCTCTCTCTCTCTCTCTCTCTCTCTCTCTCTCTCTCTCTCTCTCTCTCTCTCTCTCTCTCTCTCTCTCTCTCTCCTCTCTCTCTCTCTCTCTCTCTCTCTCTCTCTCTCTCTCTCTCTCTCTCTCTCTCTCTCTCTCTCTCTCTCTCTCTCTCTCTCTCTCTCTCTCTCTCTCTCTCTCTCTCTCTCTCTCTCTCTCTCCTCTCTCTCTCTCTCTCTCTCTCTCTCTCTCTCTCTCTCTCTCTCTCTCTCTCTCTCTCTCTCTCTCTCTCTCTCTCTCTCTCTCACTCACTCACTCACTCACTCACTCACTCACTCACTCACTCACTCTCATTCATTCTCATTACTGTCTATAGTACCTTGCGGTGTAGGACAAGAGAGTCATGAGCCTGAGAATTGTTCCTCTTGTACCTTGCGGTGTCGAGGTGAAGCCTAAACATTGGGAGAGTGCCCATTGGTAGAAAACTGTGTTGTAGAGTATGTTTTATATCTATATGTATATATATTGACAGTGTTAAATTGTAGAGTGTATTTTTAATATCTGTAGAGTGATAATGTTAAACACTGCAGGGATAGTTTAGCTTGTTTTGGTATGAATGAATCAATAGTTACAATAGATGCCATTGTATGCTGTAAAATAATGCTCGTTGTTTCAATGATTACCAGAATGGACTGACACCAATCCACCTGGCTGCTCAGGAAGATCGAGTGGCTGTGGCTGAAATCCTCTGCAAGTATGACTCAGACACTGACACTCACACCAAAGCGGGTTACACACCGCTGCACACAGCCTGCCACTTTGGACAGGTCAACATGGTTCGATTCCTGCTGGATCACCATGCTTCAGTCAACGCAACTACCAAGGTAAGAAGTGCTTTTGCATCTGTTGCTGTCCAGATGGGGATATATCCATGAATATTATGTCTTGCAAGGAGTTTGCCCCGCAGCGATAGCGAGGGCTAGGAGGGACCCAAGCTTTAATAGAATTAGCCGAGTGTAAGAACTAGCTTCCGCTGGGAGTATGCAGGAGGGCGGATCCACAAGCTGTGAATGGGATATGAAGAAGGCAACATGGCAGCGACGTACACTGACTTGGCCATAGCTAGCCAACAAGGTGGAGTTGAAGACTGAGGCCAACTGCTGGGGAAAGAAGCTAGTTTCCTGTGGTCAGTTACAGTACATTGTCAATACTGGATATGTATCATGTACCGTGTGCTCAATGTCCGCCCTTCGAGAGTGGGATGTCAATAAGGGAGATGTACGATCACAAACATCTTGAAGGTGAATATGCATGACAGGAGAACAATGTGTTGGAGTTGTCCCAGACAGACCCACTCCCAGAGAGTGTCAAGAATGTAAAGAGGGCCAAAACATTTGGCAAGGGACCCGCTTCTGATGATCAGAAGCCTCCTGCCATGCTTGCTCCATGGCAGAGGTTTTGCCATAGTGAAAATATAGAGTATCCAGGACTATCTTTTTCCTGTGGAGCTGCAGAGACCAGGGTGTTATTATTGTCTTGTGTCCACTATTATGTTTCTCCAGCGTGTCATTATTGTCTTGTGTCCACCATTATGTTTCTCCAGGGTGTCATTATTGTCTTGTGTCCACCATTATGCTTCTCCAGGGTGTCATTATTGTCTTGTGTCCACCATTATGCTTCTCCAGGGTGTCATTATTGTCTTGTGTCCACCATTATGTTTCTCCAGCGTGTCATTATTGTCTTGTGTCCACCATTATGTTTCTCCAGGGTGTCATTATTGTCTTGTGTCCACCATTATGCTTCTCCAGGGTGTAATTATTGTCTTGTGTCCACCATTATGTTTCTCCAGAGTGTAATTATTGTCTTGTGTCCACCATTATGTTTCTCCAGGGTGTAATTATTGTCTTGTGTCCACCATTATGCTTCTCCAGGGTGTCATTATTGTCTTGTGTCCACCATTATTTTTCTCATCTCTTGCCTCTTCTTCCATGACCCACACCTTCCTATATGCTCTTTTTAACTACTATGACATTTAAGAGAAACAGAAAGCATACGTTGGATGTTTTTTTCCCCAGGACATGCTAGTGTGGTGGGAAATGAGCAAGCAGACAGATTGGCTGGGTCTGTACTTCTTAGTGGGGTGCATAATAAGGCATTTGTGGTCGGAGTTCTTTGGAATCGTGTGTATAGTGTTTAGTATAAAGGGTTGATATTCACAGCTTGGAGAGAATGGTGCTGCCGGAGTGACCAGAGGATCTGCCCAAAACTCAGTTTACTGAGGAAAGTTCAGACAGACACATAAACAGACTGCTACTGGTACCATTAGTATTGGAACTCTTCGCTGGCTGTTGCAGATGAGGACAGAGCACTTATGGGAATGATCCGAATGCTGTGATGTCATTTCTTGACTTCACTCAACTCCTAGAGGTCATATTATACAAATATGACAGTAATATTTGCAGCGTTCACTTAATAGATTCCTCTACTTCTGACCTACAGGTTGGATACACCCCACTCCACCAGGCTGCCCAACAAGGCCATGTGCAGGTGGTCAACATTCTTCTGAAGAACCAGGCCTCACCTAATGCTGTAACAAATGTGAGTGTTGCTTCCCCTTGTAATCTCTGTCGTGACCTGATTGTATTGACTGCATTTGCCACTTTTCCAATATTGTTAGAAGGATATATACATAATTGTGAAATGATTTTGGACATCTTTATATTCTTAATTGTAAGTATTTTATTTCAAAATATGATTTACATCATATGGTTTCTACAATTCAGTCCAGGTTTTGTCTATAGAGATGTATAGCTCCATTCCTGGCCATGGGTTGTAGTTATTATGTCTGAAAGTGTGGATTTGCTATTTAAGAAAACATTTTAAAAACTCTTAATCAGGTTATAACAATTGGTTCAAAATATCCTTAGATAAATATTGAAAATATTATAACATATATTCTTACAACATTTGATCTTTCTTAACTTCAGAAATAAAAGTGTTTTTTTTTTCTCAGTGGCCATCTTTCATGTTATGGTGTTATTTTTAAAAAGTTTAACTTTTCTTAGTTTTAAAGTTTTGCCAAAATATATATTTCACTAGTTTTTAACTCTTTGTTTTGTAAATAATACATTTAATAGTTTTAACATTATTTAGATTGACAAATTTGTTATATATCTCACCTGCATCTCCTGATAACATTTCCATGAGTTCTCTATATAGAAATAAAGGTCCATACTTAATTTATAGAGTAATGGTATCAGAATTACCACTTTATGCACTTAACTTTTCAGCCTGTTTAACCAGGTAGTCCTGGGTTCCTACCCTCGTGAAGTGGGACTATTGTGTAATCCTATGGCTCAAAGGTGGTCAAGCTTCTTAAAATGATTACCAGAAACTGTTCTGGAAGCTAGAGAGGCCATAATGATACAGACTATTTTACCAATCAAGTGACGTTTGAGCATGGAAATATGGACCTAATACCGTATCTCTAATTTTCTACGACGGCTCTATAATTGGTTCAGAACCTTGTATTCATTTTTATCAATGTTTTTTTGGCATTCGCTCGCTTTGTACTGAAGTGCAGATCAAGGTCACACAATTAAAGTACTGAGACTATATAAAAACTACGTAATCATGTGTATAGTGCGGAAGAACAGATACATCATCATGGATTGGAGAGAATGGTGCTAGAGGGAGTTACCAGAGGATCTGGCTGACATTCAAAACTCTGAGGAAAGGCCAGACGGACTCATAACCAGTCTGCTACTGGTAACATTAATATTGAGACTCTTTGCTGGCTGTTGTAGATGAGGATGGAGTCCGTATATGAATGTCCCGAGTGTTGTGATGTCAGTTCTTGTCTCAACTCCAATTCAGCTTACCTCTTTTGCTACAGATGTGTTAGAGGGAAAAGTTATGGTGATGTATTCAAAAGGAAGAAAACATTATAAATGAATGGACAATATCAGAGATGGACTGGGTCAACTCACCTCCTTTACTAAAGATGTGTTAGAGGGAAATGTTATGGTGATGTATTCAAAAAGAAGAAAACATTATAAATGAATGGACAATATCAGAGATGGACTGGGTCAACTGTATCTAAGGAAAGAAAACATTATAAATGAATGGGCAATATCAGAGATAGACTGGGAGAAATCAGTTATTACATACCATGAAGACACATGCCAGAGGGTATTGGAGACTTAATTCAGCTGATTTTCAAATTGGACATTATTCTTGATAATGATGATGATGATGATGATGATGATGATGCAGTGGAACATGTCACATAAATGTCAATGACTGTTGTCTGTTTGTCTGATAATGATGAGATGCAGTGGCACTTGCAATAAAGCATTATGGACTATTTCCTTGTGTTTATTACAGAATGGTCAGACCCCTCTTGCCATTGCTCAGAAGTTAGGTTACATTTCTGTGGTTGAAATCCTCAAACCGGTCACCGAGGTACAAGTTATCACGCCATCTAGTGAGGACAAGTACAAGGTTGTTTCCCCTGAGACCATGCAGGAAACGTTCATTTCTGACTCTGAAGACGAAGGAGGTAAGGGAGACAATGTGTTCGCCTATTTCTTGTGTTGCACTTCAGTAATTGCAGTCCACAGTGTCACGCAGACGCCATTTGTTAGACCACAACAATTGTGTGTTCTCTTTGGTAGCTTTATTGCTGTTGAGAACATTGTTCCTACGTGTTCTTGAGTATTCTTTGGACTGTTAAAATGTATACCTATTTGTGTTTCACTAAAGGAAACAAGTGTAATTTTATTTTCACTAATTAGTCCTAGTACTGTGTTAGTCACATTAAAGGTCATTGTTTCATCATGTAACAGGCTCTATAAGACAATTGGGAATTTTTTCTATGCTTTATCACTTAGGATATTCACATATTTGCACACACAAAAACAGTTTATGCCATATAAATGGTCTATGTTGTTTCACATTTGTGTCAGAAGATTTGTCCTGCTTGTGGTTGTTATGTTCAGTGGGGTAGTCTCACTTAGGGGTTTTAACTAAAGAGGCTCTGTAATTTAATTTATGGGTTAGTCACATATTAGGCAATTAACACGTCTTTGTGTACAAATAGAACTGATCTTTTTAAAGATGCGTTGAAAAGGTAGTGAGTTATGGTACAAGATATCAGATTGTTACTGTCACACTAATTGTTGGAATCTTGAAAAGTTAATCATTCACAATTTGTCATATTTAAGAACAGGAAATCTAGTTGGCAATTTACCTTTTTTGAGTATGTATTAGTACATTATACTATAACCTATTCTTATTAATGTTTTACAAACACAGAATCGCATATGTTTGATTTATACACTTAAAGAATTAATTCAAGTTATCTAATATGAGATAATTTTTGCACATCTTATTTGTGTCGTTATATTTATAATACTAAATTTTATAGCTGGAAGATTCTGTTGAAGTCCACAATACAGGTAACTTATTTGTAGAACTGCTATCTCAACAAGTTACTTAGCTCTTGTACTTGTAGCTCTGAGCAGATTTCAGGGAAATGGCTGCCTCTACACATATTTCAGAGCTTTGGTAGGAGCTAAACATTACTGCTGTTGCTAACAGAATTATATATTTACTTAGATTTATTTTGGTAACTTAGGCACACACGTTGTTATATGGTTTGATCACTCACGTAATACTGGCCAGTTATCATATCACTGCTGTACTGGCTGACATTGTCTATCTTGGTATGTGTCTGGTATATGCTATTTTCAAGGCCTCTGTTGCAGATACATGTGTTTGACTTTGTTCCTCAGTACGTGAGTTTATTTATCTTACTTAGGGTAGCAAGAGTGAGGTTTTCAAAGGGTGTTAAACACTTTAACCACATTATGAGGTAGTGAGAGTGGTAAGTGTTCAATGGATGTACGACATTTTAACCACATTACAAGGTAGTGAGAGTGCTAGGTGTTCAAAAGACACTTTAACCATGTTAAAAGGCAGTGAGAATGCTGTTCAGTAGATGTAAGGCACTTTAACCACATTAAAACATTGTGAGAGTAGCAGCTTTTTTAGTGGAATTAAGACACTTTAACCACATTACAAGTTAACAGTACTAGGATATACTTATGTTATTATATTTTCAGGAGTTGACATATTTTTATTTTGCAAATAGTGTAGTATTGTCATCTCATAATGATGTGTGTTTTTAGAAAATATAATAATATTACTTATTCCTTAATTTATTTTCTGTATTGTTGCATTAATTTGCTCTCATAATTATTTCAATAGTTTTATGTCTATAAGTTCTTCATTCATTTTCTTTCTGAGTTATTCTATTTATCTGGCTTCTTTTAATATAAGTAACATAACGTTTTAATTATATCAGAAATGTATTTATTAATTATTTCAATAATTTATCTTCTTAATTATTTAAACAAAATACCTCTTTAATTATTCCTTTTATTATTCTTTGTTACTTTTATATTAGTCAATCTAGTTAATTATATAATTACTTCATTAATCTACCATCTTAAAGGCATCAGTAGTATAAAAAACCTCTTTAATATTCTTTGTTAACGAAAATGTTAGTCAATCTAATTAATGATTTAATTAAGATACCTTCTCCATTACTTCATTAATCTACCATATTAGAGACAGCAGTGGTATAAAAAAACGTCTTTAGTATTCTTTGTTAACCTTTATGTTAGTCAATCTAGTTAATGATTTAATTAAGATACCTTCTTCATTACTTGGTTAATCTACCATCTTAAAGGCAGCAGTAGTGCAGGTTCCACACTGCTCCATGGCAGCTTGACCAGTAATCTGTTAGCAGGCAATGAAAGCTTCAACTTCTCTGGTCAGTTATTTTTGTTTTGTTTTTTCTTCCCATGGTGGGTCCAGAGGTTCCTCAATTTCACATTTCGCACAATTTCAATTTTCTGCTCCTTATTTGAACCTTTTGTTTTGTTTTACTTTAAAGCTTAGGATTATGTACAAAGTAAAATTCATGATAACTATTCCAAAGTGATGTGTTCCCAAAACTCAAAGTGTAGTAAGTGAGATTGCTGCTAGCAAGCTGGCTATAGAGGGAAATGTAAAATGAACAATTGTGTTCATGGTGAGAACTCGCATGATGGTATAATCATCAAAGAGAGAATCACACAAGAAACTGGGGAAGAGTGAAATATGATTATAATTAAGGTGTATACATAAGTGGAGATATAGTTTTTGAGAACAATATAAACTAACACAAAGTAATGCAGCTTTACAGAACACAATTACGGAAAATACAGGATGTTGTGGTGACTAGCATTCATCAGTAAATAAATACATTACAAAACACAACATAAAATCACTACGGGTGACTACATTAAGGCAGAAAAACAGGATAAGAAGAATGAAAAGTTGAAAAAATGAGAACAATTAAGATAAAATGAACAGAGTGAAGGAAAAAATTTGCTACTTAATTCAGAATCTCAGACTATGATCACAGGCTGGTTCTGGTACCATTAGTATTGGGACTCTTTGCTTGCTGTTGAAGATGATGATGGAGCACCTATGGGGATGTCCTGAGTGCTATGGTGTCGGTTCTGAACTCAGCTCAACTCCTGCCTGCCTGGTGGTCAAGTATTTGATCCCCACAAGGTGGAGATTTAAACACAAGACTTCTGCTGCTTAGGCTGATCTGTTCTAGAGCGGGTACCAATAAATGTCTTCAGGAAGTAAAGGTGGCTGTGACAACTGGAAAAATCAATGAAAAAAGAGGCAGAGATAATGCTGGAGGAATATCATCAACAGAGTTGATTCAGAACACCAAAGACTGAGATCTGTGGAGAGACATGAACACCCAAGCCAGCTGGCAGGGCACATGATGATGATGATGATGATGATGATGATGATGATGATGATGATTGGCACACATACTCAGTATGCCTCATGGCAGGAAACAGGTCCTTTACTTTTTTGTTTTTAATGGCAGGAGAGTTCTAATAATGAATGTGGGGTTTTTATTTGTATTATTTTTTTTCTTATTTATGTAATCCTTATTACACCTGACAACGCTACAGGTTTGGGAAGTGGCATGATCACATTCTGTTTGAGATTCCTATAATTTGACATGACAGAAATTCATCTTCACAGGCGTGACAGTGGACTTGATCAGATTGGGTTACCTTCTGTGGTCACCACAGACATCAGTGACATGTAGTGGTAGCTGCTTGTAGCTATCATTTAGTTCACAAGTTATAGTTGATTCTAGTTATTTACAACTTTCTCATCCTTAAACATATATAGACATTGATAAACAGGTATAGCTGATTCTGATTTAACTGTTTACAACTTTCTTATCATGAAACATATATAGATATTTTGATTTAGCTATTTATAACATTCTCTTTGTTAAACAGATATAGATGATTCTGATTTAGCTATTTACAATGTTCTCAGATACAGGTGTTTACAACTTTCTCTCATAGTTCATCATATATAAGTTATAGATATTCTGCTACAGCTATTTACAACTATCTCATAGTTCATAAAATATACATTTTATATCGATAGCTGTTTACAAATTTGCCCATAATATAAAGACTGCAGATAAAATTGATTCATTCATCTACAAGAAGGCTTCAAATGAAAACCTTAAAAGTGTGATAGAAATTACAATAACCATGCCATTGTCTTGTAACCTGTCATTATTGTTGTTAAGGATGTCAAGAGTGTTAAGCACATGACATTACGGTGCAGACAAACATGGTGACATCAAAGGACAGTTTAAAGATGGCCGCCCTACTTTTGACATGCACCATTCATTTTTTGATCAGTGAAGGGGTGAAACCTATAGAAATTCATTGGGGAATGAAGGTCCAGTATGCTTATGCATGCCTGTGAGTCCAGCAAGTTTTTGAGTAGGAAGTTTCAAAATGGCCTAACTTCTGTGACAGACTTTCTGGTCCGATGAAGAGGTACAGCAGGTGGTGCATGTGTGTACACACGCAACCAACACAATTATTTTCTTCAGGGATCCAGCACTTTATTGGCACTGAAGGTCTTGCATTGAACGCAGTGGTGACTACATCAAAACATGATGCATTTGTTCAGAATATATTCACCTAATAAAAACATTTAAGGTTTTCACTTGAAGCCTTCTCTTACAACAATGAAGATGCTTCATAAGAAAATTATACCACTGTAGTCCTGAAATGCTACAGTTTTCACATATACTAGAGTACAGCTTTACTGGTTACTGATCAGTCGTGTCCTTGGCAAATAGCAAAATGGGGGAAACCTCTGCTTGCCCAATTCATAAAACATATGGCTTACAGATGTGGTTCTGATTGAATTGCTTTGTTTACCTTCCTATGGTTTACAGATTATATGTGGTTCTGTTTGAATTGCTTTATTTTACTCTCATATGGCTTACAGTTATAGTGACTTTATTTAGTGACCAATAGTTTCAAATAGTTTAAAGATAACAGAATTAGTTCTGTGTTTAGTAGTGATTATTTATAATTTCATTTAGTTGCTTGGTTATTTTTTTTTAAGTTTAAATTCATGTAATTGAAAAGTTCCAAATGTGACTTGCACATTAAATAACAAATGCCGTCAGCTGCATCTTGTATGTACAGTAGAGTGGAAAAAGAAGGATGAATGAACTGCAGATGAGCTCAGATTCACAGTTACTTCACTGACTCAGTGCCAAAGAAAAAGTAGGTTCGGACCAAATGCTGCCACAGCTCACACTGTTAAATGAACAAGTATTATAATGTAAATCTCCATAATTGGAATTTCTAAAGATACCACAAAACAAAACAAATAACATGATGACCCTAGTATGGCAACATATCGTCCTTGTGTCCAAATGGGAGATCAAACTTGGTGATATATTATCCTTTGGCAATAATTAAGTTAAGTAAATTAGTTTGACGTGATAAAGCAAAGGACTCTTTTACACACCTGAAGGTGTATTGGGCTTGTGGTGACCCATATTTGGATAGACGAACTGGCACTCCCAGGTTGATGTGGTTTATTTCACACCGGCCACCTCCACTTCCCCAGACACTCAATCCGTTTTAGGCTCGGGGGTCTGCGAGCACAGGTCAGTTTTAAAAATCTGCCTCAGTGTGTGTTCGAACCCATGATCATTGTGCCAGCAGACAAATGTCTAGCCACTGTTCTGCCATAGCTCCCTAGTTTGACATCGGTGAAATGTAAATGAGGGTGTTGGTTTCACATAGACTAGGTAGGTTTTACTGACTTGATTAACTCTTAAACCATGGGGTGAACAAAAGAGACAAGAGACAACACTAACCACATCTTTCCAATTACGGATATCATTACCAATGTCTGCAAGATTGGTTATTACTAATCAGTGTTTAAAACGCTGTTTTTAGTTATTACTAATCAGTGTTTGAAACTCTGTTTTTAGTTATTACTAATCAGTGTTTGAAACTCTGTTTTTAGTTATTACTAATCAGTGTTTGAAACTCTGTTTTTAGTTATTACTAATCAGTGTTTAAAATGCTGCATACTGTGAGTGCCTATTTGTGGATGAGAGTTATCCCTATTACATTTTTGTTTGAAGCCAGAAAATATGGTGTTCAAAACATGTCTTGTTTTCTTCCGATTGCTGCTCGGCAAATCAGTTGATGACTTTTTGCCACAATCACCAATTTTTGGCAAGCCCATTTCTGAACAGCATGTGTATCTGCCTTATTATGAGGGCCAGAAGATGCACAACCGTAAGTTCATCTCTAGAAAAGGGAGATCACCTGCTTGCTGTCATGTGAACCCATAATAGATGTTGTCAAGCATAATGGCGTTGATGATCCCCCTTGAGTTAATTTTGGTGTATTAATTTGAATGAGTGTCTATTATTGTTCTGTTTGTTTAATCCCAATTTATTGCACATAATATAGACTGCTTGCTGTGCCCATACACCACACCACTAATTTATCTGCCTGTTCATATGTAGTTCATATAGAATAGTTAAACTTCTTCGTTCATCTTCAGACGTCAGTATGAATAAATGCAAAGAAAGCACCAGTCAACGCACGTGTTGATATCTGAATAATCTGGTGTGTTGGGAATTGAGCAGGTGGACAAATTGGCTGGATCTGCACTGCTGGATGGGGTATTGGTGTGTTGGGAATTGAGTACGTGGACAGATTGGCTGGATCTGCACTGCTGGATGAGGTATTGGTGCATGATAAGACAAATGTGATTAGGGTCCTTTGGGATCATGTTTATAGTGTGGAAAGATTGCCAGTAAAGCCTGGCATAGCGTATGATGATGATACATAGATATTTAAGATGCTATGTTTTCTGGGCGACTTGACCTCATTCTGCATGGAGCACTACATTTTATCAAATGAAGAAGATCTTGGGTTATACATTTGTGTATGAGAGGTTAGATCATGAATTTACCCAGGCTACACAAAGCCAGATTTGACATGCTGCTGTGAATGCTAGACAATTGGTAGACTAACAAGGAAAGATCGAAGGGAAGAGACGCAGAGGCAGATCAAGAGAAATTATGCTGGATGGATTGAGATGGTGGCATGGAGGAATATTGTCAGCAGAGTTGATCCAGAACACCAAAGACTGAGATCTGTGGAGAGATATGAACGGCTACGCCTGCTGGCAGGGCACTTGATGATGATGGTGATGAACAAGGAAAGCACTAGAAAACATAGAAGTGTGGATTTAAGGAAGAATGTGAAGAAATGAAATGAGCAGACATTTTTCACTAAATCTAAAGTGACTAAAGTCACTAAATGTATTGAAAGAGACTAAAGCACAGGACACTTAGAGCATATATCTGAAAGAAACAATAAATGTTTCAACCACATTATGAGAACAGGAAGACTCAAACACATTGTAACAATTGTTCAAATGAACAGAAGCAGAGACAATATGTACTGAAAGGTCTTGCATCATAACTTGTGGTGACATGGTTAAGCTGCCATCCTCTTGCTCCAAAGGTTGTGGGCTTGTTTCTGGACTCATTTGGTTCATGAGTCTAGCTTTGCCAGAGATTCCTGGGGGTCATTGCTGAAGCTATAGAAATTGTGCTGTGTGAAATATTTTATGATGTCGCACTGTAGAAAGAGACTGAACCATGTGGGATAAAACCCGGTACAATGAAGTCTCGCACCTTTTAAACCTGAACTCATGTGAGCTCGTGTGTTGATACTTAGTTTTCAGGAAACAGAAGCTGTGCAGAGGCATGATCATTTATGCCAGTTGGCACGTGATCATGAGGATATTGTAACAACTTACAAAAGGATCTTTGGCTGTTTAATATGGGGTGAAAAACAAACAAACAAATGAACATACTATGGCAATTGGTAAAATTAACAGAGAAGGGAAGTCAGCAGATATGAGGACAATGAAGATACTTGTAATGTGACTGTCAGCAATAGTTGATGGACTGATGAATAATGATGACACATTAGCTGTTATTGTTTTCTTGGTGAATATATAAATGGGCAGAAAGGACATGAGCAGAAAACTGTGTCTCTATTGCATCTTGGTTTTGATGTTGTAACAAATATCACCAGGATTAATTATCTAGAATGAGTTAGTGCTGATAGTATTTTGTTTGTGAACAGCTTTGCATGTCAAAAGTTGTGTTATCTTGTACAGGTTTCTTAACTGATGGTTAGAAACCAGTCGTATAGTTCTTGCTTTGTCATTCTGTCTTACAACTAGTGTCTTTTCTTCCTTTTAATTCAATATTTGGAGTATGCATGTAGAGTGTCATTAAATATGCTTGGTTGTTTTTGCAGTTGTTTGTAAACAGTAATCAGTCTAGTCTTGTCTATGTCAATTTCCATCTACTAGTGAATTCATTTGGGGTTTGGTCATTCTTACACCTGCTATTGTATGGAGAAGGAGCTGCCTTTTAATCAGTTTGAGAAGCCTTCTGTTTGTTGGTTTAGCCATTGATAAGGTCAAATTATGATTCTCTGTTGTTTCTCTAGTGCCAGTGAAAGCAGGCATACTTCAGCCAGAGTGGTAGACATAATTCAAAATTTAAAAAATAGAGAGCATCTGTTGGATTTTCCCCCCAGGACATGCTGGTGTGGTAGGAAAATGAGTTGGCGGACAGATTGGCTGGTTCTGCACCACTTGGTGGGGTTTAGGTGCATGGTAAGACAGATGTGGTCAGGGCCCTTTGAGGTCGAGAGTGTGGTGCAGAAGAACAGATAGATCATCACTGAGAGAATGGTGCTGTAGAGGAACTGGCCAACACCCAGGACTCTGATGAGAAGCCAGACGGGCACATAATCAGACTACTACTGGTACTTTTAGTACTGGGACTCTTTGATGGCTGTTGAAGATGAGAACAGAGCATGAATGCAAATGTCCTGAGTGCAGTGATGTCTGTTCTTGGCTCATCTCAACTGCATCTCAGCAGCGCCTGTTTGTAAAGCTTCTTCCTTGTTCTGAAATTATCAAATGGCTTATAACATCCTGTTCTACTGCTAAATGTTCTGATATATTCTTTAATCCTTTGGGATGCTTTAGATAATAAACATAGTATAGCCACCACTTTCTATCCCATTTGCTTGATTTTGGATGTAAGTGTGAGTCCAGAAGAGAAAGATGTTAAGAGGAGATGAACCCAAAATGCAACCAGAGTGCCACTGAAATATTTAGCATCTACAACTAGCAATGTTTGCTGAGGAGAACCTGGCAACTATGAGTATATTGCCAGAAGTGCTGTGATGTCATGCACTTTTAATTATGTCTTTGATTTAGACTTTAGAGTAAAAGATGATAGCATGGCCTAATGGATAAGACCACTTCTTCTGTCGGTTCCTAAATCAATCAATCAATCAATCAATTCTTAAACATCCAGTGTGCTGATGCTGAGGTAGCGGGTTCAACCCCTACAACCAATCAGTTGGGCTAAAATGTTGACATCTGGTCCTTGACATGGGTACGTAAATTACAAGTACCTCAGAAGTCAGCGTGGGATTGCCTAATGGCAAGGGACATTAGTAATAGAGAAAGCTAATCTACATGCAAAAATCAATCGGTTGCACTAGGAGTAGTAGCATGCATACAGACTACACTTGAGTTTAAAGTGAGCGAACATTTTAAAAAATTGCATTGAACATAGATATCTGCATAAGTGCTTCGTCTCCTCCTCACATATCACACAAGTAGTGTCTCCTTTGGGACTACCATTAAGCTGTGATTTGGAAATGTGACCTAATCTCTGGCAGATTCATCCTGCTTGTTCCAATTTCCAGCTGCTGAGGGATTTGATCAGTGCACACAGTTCTCCAAAGTGTTTCACCCTGGTCTGAGAAGACTAGATGTCCTATCCACTATCCCATGATTAGGGGGGGGAGGGAAAGAGGGTATACCATCCTTTTCATATCCTATATACCAATTTTCCTCCTAGTATTGGTACTTAGTGTGACCTGCTGACACATTATTATCTGCTCTTTGTAATCATTTCAATCGCTGCAATATTTGTTACCAGCTTTCCTTATTGCACAATTCTGTTTTGCTCCCGTATTTTCTCATTGCACAATTCAGTTTTGCTCCCAGAATTTTTTTCATTGCACAATTCAGTTTTTGCTCTTATACCACAGTTTACTTAGCTGTGTATTGTTTTATTTTTTATATATGCTAGCTTGTTTAGTGTTACTTGTATTTAAGATTGCATCTTTATATGTTTGTTATTAATCCTAACATTTAACAAGTGCTTTAAAAAGCAACAACATATAATTAATCTTTATAAACTGTATCCGAGACCGAGTAAGAAATGCTATTATCAGACAGACTGTGGGATCAACACCTTGTGCCACATTTATTGAAAGACAGAAGATCAAGTGGTTTGGCCATGTTGTTAGAATGCAACACCAGCAACTACCATCACTGGCCTTACATCAATGATCATCTGTTACGAGACCACATGGACGTCCAAGAAGAAAATGGATTGACGACATCAAAGACATTGTACAACCACACAGAATGACACTATCCAGTGCCGCCCGCCGAGCGCTTAAAACGCAAATTATTCCTCCCCACGATGCTTGACGGCAGAAGTGGAAGATGATGATGATGATGATAAACTATGCCAATTTGATTTGTCGATTCTATATAAAAGGGTAAGCTCTAGGGCTTGCATAGCAAATATAAAGACAACTAAAGGGCTTCCATAGCAAATATAAAGACAACTGTCATAGTTATATAGCAAATTTGAAAACAACCTTAGGGCTTGCTTGGTAAATATAAATACAACTATAGGGCTTGTATATCATATATATGTATATATAAACACAACTGCAAGTGTGCATGTACAATATAATCATACCTATAGGGCTTGCATATAAAATATAATCATACCTATAGGGCTTGCATATAAAATATAATCATACCTATAGGGCTTGCATATAAAATATAATCATACCTACAGGGCATGCATATAAAATATATTCATACATATAGGGCTTGCATATAAATATAATCATACCTATAGGGCTTGCATATAAAATATAATCACAACTATAAGGCTTACAAATCGGATATAATCATGCCTATAGTTCTTGCATATAAAATCTTAACACAGCTTTAGCTCTTGCATATCAAATTTAAACACAACCATAGAGCTTGCATATCAAATACTTGCTGTTGTATTAGGTGCATCCATCTCAGTATAGCACATCTGAGCATAGATAAATTTGAACATTTTAACAAGAATGTGGTGAAGACAAGGTTTAATCTTAGGAGAGAATATTCAAACACTGTAAGTGTGGATGTCATACTGTGCTACTTTGAATGTATGTGTCCATCAGTTGTTCATCAATATGGCATATTTATGTTTATTGTATGAATGATGCTGTCAATGTATTTATCATTCATTAGTGAAAAACGTATATGTATATCATTAGAAAATATGCAGCATGTTTATGTTGCTTATTCATCATTATGCTGTTTGTGTATATCATATATATATATATATATATATATATATATATATATATATATATATATATATATATATATATATATATATATATATAAGATGTGTATCGTTAATTCATCAGTATGAGAATATATATGTGATGTTAATGCAGATGGCATATATGTGTATTATTCATACGTTTATCTCTCTCTCTCTCTCTCTCTCTCTCTCTCTCTCTCTCTCTCTCTCTCTCTCTCTCTCTCTCTCTCTCACACACACACCCACACACACACACACCTACACACACACACACACAGATGTGCATCAGTTTATCAGAATGAGCTATCATCATTGCACACTGGACAAGTCTGTGTGGGTATCTTTAATATGTATTGAAAATACACAATCATTAAGTCCTCATATGATATTGTTAAGTGTTGCTACTTGTTGTTGTTTCCTTCATTGAGATTCTACCTTGTAGAACTGATCAGTGTCTGGTATATGAATCTGACTATCATAAATCACTGTCTTGTATATGCATCTCAGTGTCTCTACACATCACTGTGCTAAATGAATCTCAATGTCTCTAAACATCACTGTCTGGTAAATTAATCTCAATGTCTCTACACATCACTGTCTGGTAAATTAATCTCAGTGTCTCTACACATCACTGTCTGGTAAATTAATCTCAATGTCTCTACACTTCACTGTGGTAAATTAATCTCAATGTCTCTACACATCACTGTGGTAAATTAATCTCAATGTCTCTACAAATCACTGTCTGGTAAATTAATCTCAATGTCTCTACACATCACTGTGGTAAATGAATCTCAATGTCTCTACACATCACTGTCTGGTAAATGAATCTCAATGTCTCTACACATCACTGTCTGGTAAATGAATCTCAATGTCTCTACACATCACTGTGGTAAATGAATCTCAATGTCTCTACACATCACTGTGGTAAATGAATCTCAATGTCTCTACACATCACTGTGGTAAATGAATCTCAGTGTCTCTACACATCACTGTGGTAAATGAATCTCAGTGTCTCTACACATCACTGTCTGGTAAATGAATCTCAGTGTCTCTACACATCACTGTGGTAAATGAATCTCAATGTCTCTACACATCACTGTGGTAAATGAATCTCAATGTCGCTACACATCACTGTGGTAAATTAATCTCAATGTCTCTACAAATCACTGTGGTAAATGAATCTCAATGTCTCTACACATCACTGTCTGGTAAATGAATCTCAATGTCTCTACACATCACTGTGGTAAATGAATCTCAGTGTCTCTACACATCACTGTCTGGTAAATGAATCTCAGTGTCTCTACACATCACTGTCTGGTAAATGAATCTCAATGTCTCTACACATCACTGTCTGGTAAATGAATCTCAATGTCTCTACACATCACTGTGGTAAATGAATCTCAGTGTCTCTACACATCACTGTCTGGTAAATTAATCTCAATGTCTCTACACATCACTGTGGTAAATGAATCTCAGTGTCTCTACACATCACTGTCTGGTAAATTAATCTCAATGTCTCTACAACATCACTGTCTGGTAAATGAATCTCAGTGTCTCTACACATCACTGTCCTGGTAAATGAATCTCAGTGTCTCTACACATCACTGTGGTAAATGAATCTCAATGTCTCTACACATCACTGTGGTAAATGAATCTCAATGTCTCTAAACATCACTGTCAGGTAAATGAATCTCAATGTCTCTACACATCACTGTGGTAAATGAATCTCAATGTCTCTACACATCACTGTCTGGTAAATGAATCTCAATGTCTCTACACATCACTGTCTGGTAAATGAATCTCAATGTCTCTACACATCACTGTGGTAAATGAATCTCAATGTCTCTACACATCACTGTCTGGTAAATGAATCTCAATGTCTCTACACATCACTGTGGTAAATTAATCTCAATGTCTCTACACATCACTGTCTGGTAAATGAATCTCAATGTCTCTACACATCACTGTCTGGTAAATGAATCTCAATGTCTCTACACATCACTGTGGTAAATGAATCTCAATGTCTTTAAACATCACTGTCAGGTAAATGAATCTCAATGTCTCTACACATCACTGTGGTAAATGAATCTCAATGTCTCTACACATCACTGTCTGGTAAATGAATCTCAATGTCTCTACACATCACTGTGGTAAATGAATCTCAATGTCTCTAAACATCACTGTCAGGTAAATGAATCTCAATGTCTCTACACATCACTGTGGTAAATGAATCTCAATGTCTCTACACATCACTGTGGTAAATGAATCTCAATGTCCTCTACACATCACTGTGGTAAATGAATCTCAATGTCTCTACACATCACTGTGGTAAATGAATCTCAATGTCTCTACACATCACTGTCTGGTAAATGAATCTCAATGTCTCTACACATCACTGTCTGGTAAATGAATCTCAATGTCTCTACACATCACTGTGGTAAATGAATCTCAATGTCTCTACACATCACTGTGGTAAATGAATCTCAATGTCTCTAAACATCACTGTCTGGTAAATGAATCTCAATGTCTCTACACATCACTGTCTGGTAAATTAATCTCAGTGTCTCTACACATCACTGTGCTAAATGAATCTCAATGTCTCTACACATCACTGTGGTAAATGAATCTCAATGTCTCTACACATCACTGTGGTAAATGAATCTCAATGTCTCTACACATCACTGTCTGGTAAATGAATCTCAATGTCTCTACACATCACTGTGGTAAATGAATCTCAATGTCTCTAAACATCACTGTCAGGTAAATGAATCTCAATGTCTCTACACATCACTGTCTGGTAAATGAATCTCAATGTCTCTACACATCACTGTGGTAAATGAATCTCAATGTCTCTACACATCACTGTGGTAAATGAATCTCAATGTCTCTACACATCACTGTGGTAAATGAATCTCAATGTCCCTACAATCTTGCCGGGTCACCAAGTTCTCCAATTTATTTCTTCTCATAACATGTCCAAAACATTTTGACTGTCTATGTCTAATTTCTCTAATCAATCTACAATTTTCATTTGTTTCTTGTAGTACTTGGTCATTGGTTTTTCTGTCTGTCCATGGTATTCTTTGCATTCTCCTTGGAAACCACATTTCCACAGCCATCAGATGTTTTTTCAGCTTGACTGCTCATTGTCCAAGCTTCACATCCATACCAAAGTACAGGCTCTATGTATCACTTTAACACTCTTGTTCTCATTTCAATTGACATCTTTTTATTGGTCACTCAACAGTATGATATAAATGTATATAGTTTATTCCTCAGTATAGTATGTATCATTTATCTGGAAGTATGCTATAAATATGTATCATTTATTCAACTACATTATATATACATGTATCATTCATTCATTAGTATAGAATATACGTGGTATCATGTGTACGAAGCTGAATGAGTTTCCATGCATCTTCTCTGCAGATAAAAGACAGAGTAGTTACTTCAGTAGTAAGTTACTGCGGCTCATATAAACATTCATGGTTGTCATATGTTTGCATGTTTGTTGATTGGCTGTGTATTTGTTGGGTGTTTGTTGGATCATGAAAGCGTATAGATCTATAAACGAATAAACACAACCATATAGTTATTGAATGTGTAATAAACAGAATAATGTAGCCACATGAAGTAGCATTGAATTGTTGAGTATAGTTTCCTTCAGTTAATCTATATGTAGTCATTGTCCTGATTAGTGCTTCCCAAAGAAAGTAATTTGATCACTGCAAGAAAATAGTACAAATTAACTATTGATGCCTGGAACATGCACCTTCTTTGTGGTCACACACAATTAATGTACGATTTCATAATTACTGAAGACAAAGATTGGATCTTGGATGTGACTCATAAACCATTTCACAATCACTGAAGATGAAGATTGGGCCTTAGATGTATATCATGGACCATTTCATAATTATTAACAAACAAACAAACAAACTTTATTATCAAAGGGTCACAAATTGGGCACGCAAGCCCGTCTTACATTTGGCCCTTCCAATCACTCATCTTTTATTTATCAATGCGCACACGCACGTGTGCACACACACCTGCACCTGCACCTGCACCTGCAGACATACTTACATCATTTGCACAAACTCTCACAGTTATGCACACACCCAATTACATACAAATACACACTCCCTCGCATACACTGCATGCACACACACATACACACACAAAGACATTCACACATGCATATATACAAATACATACACACAAACATATACATATATACACACATATGCACACAACTAATACACACATGCAAACACATAGACGCACATACAGACACATACAGGCATACACCCATATAAACACACACACATATACACAATACACACATCCACCCACACACACTCACACATCTAGATACATTCAAGCTGTCTCACATAATCACTAAACTAATATGAACAAACTCCCATAATTTATACACATACACTGACGATTATCGTGAGCATCCTCACAAATAACACACAAACACACTCCCTCACATAACACACAAATACACACTCCCTCGCATACACTGCATGCATGCACACACACACATACACATACATACACACACAACTATAAACACACACATGTGCACACACCTACTCATATACAGACATCCACACCCATACACACATACTCACACATAAACACACATACAAACATACACACAAGTACACACACATATAAACACACATACACACACATACATACACATACACACCTGCACACATATACATATGCACACACATACATACACATAAACACACACACACACATACATACACACACAACTATAAACACACACATGTGCACACACATACACACACCTACTCATATACAGACATCCACACCCATACACATACTCACACATAAACACACATACAAACATACACACAAGTACACACACATATAAACACACATGCACACACATACATACACATACACACCTGCACACATATACATATGCACACACATACATACACATAAACACACACACACATACTAACACATACATACACATAAACACACACACACATACATGCTGCCTCACATAATCACTAAAACTAATATAAATATTGAATCTTTTGAACTTACATGTGATAACTTAACAAAATAAACACATATAATACTAATAACATGTTAAATTGAACAAAATAAAGACAACTAAATCAGTGTATATTGTGTGTTACAAGCAGATCAACATAACTGTGTGAATAAGAGTATTATAATTGTTGAAGAAGGATAGACATTGAGTTAGTTTGACCAGGGATTATCTAAGATGTTAAAAATGTGCCTACTATTATTATTTTGAATAAGATTATGATCACTATGAATGAATGTGTAGAGCTAAAGAAGAAGATGGTTTCAGTACAAATTTAAGAAATCAATTAATTTCCGTTACATAACTTCAGTTTCTCATAACCAAGAAGAAGATTCTGTATTGTAGAGCGAAGGTGTATTATATTCTTGCTAGATTATTTGTTTATGTGATTATAGAAGTGATTACAATGCAAACTTTTTTACAGCTGTGATCTCATTATGAAAAGATGTGACATGCATTGGCACTCTTGTATGTGATGCATTATATATATTTGTTATAGAATACATGTGATGTAGATTGCTGTTGTGTAGTATGTAGCTTGCATTTCTGGATAAGTTCTTAGTTAAAGTCAGCACTGTTGTTTCGGGTTTTGACAAATGGACAAACCTTGGTTACAAAGAAGTGTGTATTTGGTGGTGTTCACATAAACATAACTCTGTGTACTGTGTATCACTTGGTGTGGTTCAGAAATCACCCTGGATGAACAGTTCAAATGGTAATTAAGGCATATATATATATATATATCCTCCGGTGGAAGATTTGTGTACTCAGTCATTCTTCCACTTACCACTAACTGTTGCGGGGGTGAAGTTTTCGCTTTTGGGCTTGTTGAATAGCTTTTGATATTGTAAGAGTGTACTTTCTGTACTGCCTCATTCTCTTTCATGGCATCGGTCTGTCTGTTCCTTAGTCTCATCATATGGCCAAAAATGAAAACTATCTCTTTCTGATGTTTGCGATAAGTTGTCTCTGCAATTTAGTCTCTCTCACCTCCCTCACAATGTCCAGATTGCTCATTTTGGCCCTCTGTAGTAAAGGGTGTATGGACGCGATTCCTAAGCCCGCTTACCTGCATTCAAAACACAGTTGTGACTGATTTGGCAGCAGACCACGTTGCACTGGGTTTTAATGAGCCGGTAGTTCAGAAATCAATGGCAAACTACTGAATGTAAACTTGCCAAGATATCAGCAATAGCAGTAAAATGCTGTTGTTGACAGTGATGTCCTGTAAAATGGATATGCAAAATAAAAAAGGAATTTATAGCATTCTTCTATAAACCACATCTCTAAAGTCTCCAAGTGAATCATGCTTAACTATGTGAAATACATAATACACAATAGAGGGAGAGGTCTAACTGAACTGTGGAATACATAATACATGATAGAGGGAGAGGTCTAATTGAACTGTGTGGAATACATAATACACAATACAGGGAGAGGTCTAACTGAACTGTGTGGAATACATAATACACAATACAGGGAGAGGTCTAACTGAACTGTGTGGAATACAGAATACATGATGCAGGGAGAGGTCTAACTGAACTGTGTGGAATACATAATACACAATAGAGGGAGAGGTCTAACTGCTTATATGTTATAATTCAAAGACCATACATTACACATAGTGATGACAAATATGAATACTTGTGTTGACAACAGTAAGGGTTCCCCACTGACTTCAGTGTGTGCCTGGGTGTGTTGGCTTTCAATGTTCTCTGATATTGCTATAATTATGTCTGTTTGGTTCAAGTATTGCTATAATTATGTCTGTTTGGTTCAAGCATTGCTATAATTATGTCTGTTTGGTTCAAGTATTGCTATAATGAAATAGCAAAGCCTCTACTGTTACTGTGTTCTGTAACATACTTATTCAGTATCAGAACTATAATTTAGTGAGTATGAATTACTGAAACATTAATAGGATGTAAATATGAAACAGTAAAATAGGGTTGTCTGACAAGGTTCAGCGATAATCGTTAGAAAGCATAAGAATATGCAGACAAGTTCCAGATGTTTTATCATCTGTGGAACTGAAGCACAAAGTAAAGGCATGTGAAATAATGCAGTTTACAGTTCTTAGCTCTGTCTATGATGATTGCAACTGTAACCGGATCATTCATGTCACAAACAGAAGATTTTAGGTTCATATCCTGGCAGGCTGGCCACAGAGGGCCTCTGTGGCTGAGAGGTCAAGTCATCTGCCTTATGCTCTGAAGATTATGAGTTTATATTCAGACTGCATCGTTTAGATACACAAGTGTATTTATTCTGAGACTCCTGGGGATCAGTCGCTGGAACTACTGAGTTTGTCCTTTGTATGATGCTCTTGGTGTCAGCTTGCATATTACAGAGATAGACGGAGCCAAATTCGGTCAAATGTGGTGCAATGAAGTTGATCTGCTTACCTTTAACATGAAGTGAGATGATTATACTGATAATGATGATGATCTGAGACAGTTAATTCCAAGAATTTGACACTCACTACCCAAAGATCTACAAATCCTATAAACAAGGATGTTATTGGTAATGGAATTAAAACAAAGATGAGAAACAGTTATATATTTGTTTGTATATTAATAGGCATCTATTGGCTTTTACTAGTTCAGTAAACAATTGTTTCTAGACTTATAAACAATAATACCATAAATAAGGAAGGAAAAAAACTACAGAAAATATGTACGCATTAGAATATTTTAAAATTATGCAATCACAAGGTACACTTATAATTGGTTTCCAATTTTCAAATGTGTGAATATTGTGTTTTTTTTTTATTGAAACAAAATAAATATACAGTTTAATTTAAATTAAATCTGTTCAGTGTTCATTTTGATGCTTGTTAGAATCCTAAGAAGTGTGGTTGTGAAAATACACAACATGTAATATTCATCCTTTTTTCTCTCAGTTGTTTAGGTGGTTACTCATGATCAGAATGTTTAACATTGTCTCTGTCTTCATTGCCCTTACAGGGATGAATGTTTAACATTGTCTCTGTCTTCATTGCTCTTACAGGAGAAGATAGCATTTCCTTGGAAAGAGGTGGGAGTGCATCGCCCTTGGACACTTCGTTTGATAAGGTAACCTGGGTACAATACTTTGTAAAACTCTAAGACATTACCTCGCTGTTTGATGTGATTAAACTATGTAGCTATGTATATGTATTTTTTTGTGTAAGTGTATGTGCATATGAGTATGCCTCTTCAATATATATATACATATATCCATTAGAATATTTAAATTTGTTTGTCAGTGTATTTAATTATTTACAATCTTCTTTCTGTCATAATTGCCAGACTGTTGATGTTTATTGTTAAATTTATCTATCATTTTGCTTGAAACGCCCAAGGCATTGTGCTTAAAAACATACAATTATATAAATTATTCAGTATAATTTCTACTTTAATTCCATGAGTCTTCATAGCTTTGCTGTGTCTCTAAGAGGTTGTTGAGTGTGCCCTTGCAGTCCTTTATAAATTTGTAGCTATGTAGTCAGTTTTATTGATGTGTGTGGTATTCATTTCTGTTCCCTTTGAGTGGCCACTGGCCAAACATTAGTTTCTTGGATGGAGTGATATTCTATGATTGTTT
The DNA here is from genome assembly GCA_014155875.1 of Cepaea nemoralis. Lineage (NCBI taxonomy): Eukaryota > Metazoa > Mollusca > Gastropoda > Stylommatophora > Helicidae > Cepaea > Cepaea nemoralis. Next base: position 130,815 of record JACEFZ010002917.1, read on the forward strand.
TGTGTGCTGGTGTGCAGTTGCCTGCAGATGTATAGTCATAGTTACTATTTCTTCTGCATGTTTTAATTTCCTCACTGTGATTTCCCACAAACACACCACCCCTCCCTTGATTGGCTAAGCAAACAGATGATTTAACCAATCAGGGAAGATGAAAACAGCCTTGACATTGAGTTTGACCAGCCTTAGAACCGCTATCATAAATGTCCTCTAGGCTGCTTGAAGAGCACAGGGCCATGACTGCACCTGATGCTCGTTCAGGAGGTCTGTACATAAGCAGGCTGTTTGTTGGCTGTTTATGATTTCTCTGGAAGCCTGTACATAAACAGTTTGCTGGTTGTTTAGGATTTCTCTGGAAGCCTGTACATAAACAGTTTGTATGATTTCTCTGGAAGCCTGTACATAAACAGTTTGTTGGTTGTTAATGATTTCTCTGGAAGCCTGTACATAAACAGTTTGTTGGTTGTTTATTTCTCTGGAAGTCTGTACATAAGCAGGCTATTTGTTGGATGTTTATGATTTCTCTGGAAGCCTGTACATAAACAGTTTGTTGGTTGTTTATGATTTCTCTGGAAGCCTGTACATAAGCAGTTTGTTGGTTGTTAATGATTTCTCTGGAAGCCTTACATAAACAGCTGGTTGTTTATGATTTCTCTGGAAGCCTGTACATAAACAGTTTGTTGGTTGTTAATGATTTCTCTGGAAGCCTGTACATAAGCAGTTTGTTGGTTGTTAATTATTTCTCTGGAAGCCTTACATAACCAGTTGGTTGTTTATGATTTCTCTGGAAGCCTGTACATAAACAGTTTGCTGGTTGTTAATGATTTCTTTGGAAGCCTAAGTTTTAGCTCCTAAGTCTGAGCCATTCATCTGTGGGCCATCTGTGCCTGGAAAGGGCTTGCGTTGATCAGCGTGAGGCTGATATGGAGACTTTTCCCCCCAACTTGCTACCAAAGGATCATTTTCACAACATCTGTGCTGCAGAGCTGTCATTTCCCTTAAGTACAAACCAATGGGGTGTGTCAGACCAGTACAGGAATCTGGGACTTTACATCTGCCCAGAGGCATGTTAGGACGTAACCAAGTGGTGACTCCACACAGTCAATACTGGGGCAGGGGTTGGGCATAGATGGGGTATGTTTTCTCCACTGTGATAGAATCAATAATCCCTCAACACATTGCCCAGTCTGACCTCAAACATTGTAGCTGCATCTGCTGTTCCCAGATATTTGAAGACCCACTTTTCCCTGTCATGGAATCAACAATCCACAACACATTGCCCAGCCTGACCTCAAACATTGTAACTGTATCTACTGTTCCCAGCCTGACCTCAAACATATAACTGTGTCTGCCATACCCAGATATTTGAAAACCCACTTTTCCCTGTCATGGAATCAGATTATGTTGATCAGATAATAAGAAAAGTGTTCATATTAGCAATAAAACAGTATTGTATCACATTTATGTCCTGAGTGTTTGTGTCTCTTGCTTTCTTGACAAGCTCAGCTGCTGGTTGTCGTCTGTGTCAGCCCAGTCAGCATGCTGTCCCTTTGGTGACCTCTTTCTTTCTGCAGTTCATTTCTTCTCATAATGCATCCAAAATATGATGGTTTGCCTTGCACTTTTGTGGGTAATACATTGTCCTTTTGTATAAGGGATTAAACACTAAAGATATACTGCCATAGGGGTATGGCTCAGCAGTAATTAACATCTAATTACACAGTCATAGCAATATGATGTGTGATAACTTCATTCCCTGCTACTTTTCTCCATATATTTAGTCATGGTGGTCTCAGCTGTAATAACCGTCTTCTTTGCTACTTTTCTTATCCTTCTTTGGTGCATTGGTAAGCTAATATTACTCTGCAAATGCAAAGAAAATAAAATATAAAGAGTAGTTAAGAATAAGATGCATGCTTAATGTAAAGTTGTTTAAGATCTGTGATGTGTAATGTTTCATTGTTGTCCAAACTTATGGGATAAGAAACAAGCAATACATTAATTCTGTGTAAACTCAAGTCATCCACATGAAATATGCAAAATGTGGACGCTGCTTGTATACCATCTTTTTGGGGAAATTGCTGTACTCATCTGCAGTCTCACATGTTTGTAGTTCTTGCCAGGTTTCATCACAGTGAACATCTGTCTTGCTCCTCTCTCCATTTGCCAGACTAGTGTCTGTTGTCAGGTGGAGATAACTCCCGCTCTATGTCATTTTGGAGGCCTGATCTTGACAGAACCTGTGCATCCCTGGTATAGAGTAGATATGAGACATTTGGTCACTGTGAATTGTACCAAGATTCATGTGTTGGTCACTGAATTGTACCAACATTCTTATGTTTGGTCACTGATTTGTAGCCACATTCGTGTATGTGGTCTCTGTGAATTATACCAGAATTCTTGTGTGGAAACTGAACTATGGACACATTCTTGTGTTTGGTCACTGTGATCTGTACCAACATTTCTTGTGTGTGGTCATTGTGATCTGTACCAACATTCTTGTATTTGGTCCCTGTGAATTGTACCAACATTCTTGTGTGTGGACACTGTGAACTATGGACACATTCTTGTGTCTTGTCACTGTGATCTGTATCGACATTCTTGTGTTTGGTCCATGTGATGTGTATCAACATTATTGTGTTTGGTCTCTGTGAAAGGTGCCAACATTCTTGAATGTTGTAAATGTGAACTGTGACAACATTTTTGTGTTTGGTCACTGTGACTTGTACCAACATTCTTCTAGATGGAGAGTAATGAAATTATGTTGTTGTGGGTGCATTGGTAAGCACCTTGCAGGTGTAGTGAAATATAATGAATGGAGAAGGAAGAGGAATGCAAAACTACCAAGAAAAAATATAAAGAATGAGTAACTGTGAAGAAAAAAAATAAGATGAAAGAGCTTTGACACAATTTTGTCATCAAACACTTAGTCACAGCACCTGAGCATGTCCTTGTGTCCTTCAGATGAAGAAAAAGGATGATGAAACAAAGCAAGAATAATGGAAGGACTAGGTAGTGAATATAAAATAAAAGGAAAAGATAGGAGTAAAATGAGGAGGGGGAAGTATAAAAACTTGAAATGTCTAGAAAAATATCATATTTGTCTACTTAACCTTGCTTAACACTGACAAAATGGAGTGAAACTGAAATCTTTTGCTTAGGAAACAAAGAAAATCCCCATTGAATTAGTTGCTTGTACATATAATTCCAGTCACAATCTAGTAGTGACAGTGTTGAGTTCAGTACTTTAACATTAGTTCTGTTTTAATTAGTTTATGTACCTTCCCTTTACCCTTCCAATTTTTCTTTCTTCCATCACTGCCTACCCACTTCCTGTTTTGTGAATGCCAGCACATTCTTTGTTAGTATTGCCAGCTTGTAGTTTTATTCATTATTTTATTTTCATTTGGAGTTTGGTCCTAGTGTTTGTAGATGGCTGATTAATTATTTAACATAATATCCAGAAATTTAAGATGTTTAATTATTTTCGCTGGATGAACACAGAAATTGACATTTACAATTAAGTAAATAAAATGTTCTACCAGTGTTTCATAGTTGTAAAATGAAGTTTAAAAATCTTGAGTCACAAGATGAAGGGTCTGAGCATTCTGGAAGTCTGCCATTCAGTAAACAATAAAATAGTGGTCTATGGAAGTTACATGTAGACAGATCAGTTCAGAAATATATATTACCTGTTTTAAATTTTGGGTGAACTATTTACATGTTATCTGCATAAAAGTTTTGGTAGCATTGTACAGAGGCCAAAAGATAAAGGTCCCCGCTAGCTTGTATATTAGTAATATGGTGCCAGGTCCATATTTTCTGGAACAGATGGCACTCGGTGTTGTGTTGAAAGGGCCTGAAACCACATTGGATACCTTGTTGTCAGAACATTTTCTGGTGCTAGTTTTAGCAGGCTGGCCGACCCTTCATCTGTATGTATCTTATTTTGCCCTTTATAACCCACTGGGGCATAGGTCCTCTACAAACTCTCTCCAAGTTGTCCTGTCCCTAGCTATGGCATGCAGCTCCATCCATGTCCTCAATCCACATGTATAGTCACACCCGTATGAGCAGAAAATGAACCCAGGATCTTCAGCTTGACAGCTGAGCACTGTGGCCACTCTGCTACCATGGCTTCTCCAGCTTAACTACAAGGAAGTGATAGTCTTATAGCAGACATTGTCCTTGTGGTGTGAAGTGTTAAACCTTCACATTTTCTAGGTCATAATTTATGTGGTGGGTTAGCCAGTTTCCTTCCTCGCCACCTTTCGTCCCCAGACAATTTCCAGAACATCCTCACAATTGTCCGGTACCCATTTTCATGAGGCTGTGTCAACCCCAAAGCTGTAGGGGTCAGGAAAGAAAATAATCCTGACTGTTGTGGATGGGCCCTGTTAACGTAGCTGGTAAGGAGCTGCACTGAAAATGTCACAAGTGAGATCAGATGAAGGCTCGACACCTGTGCTTGTCATCTCCCCAAGTGAGGGAAAGATCGACCACCTATTCCTCCCTGTATTCAGGGATTGTAAATGACAATTTAAACAACAACAAACCTCTCTCTTCCTCCCCCTTCCCCCTCTCCAATTAAAGAAAACTAATGAAAATGACCTAAGAGAAGATCTTGTCTCCCTGCAATGTTTTATGACAAGTGCAAGAATGATCACGCCAACAAATTCACTTGTGGACAGAAGTACATAGTGAATCACATTTTGGCTGATGTATAATTCCAGATTGTGTGTTTGTCAGTTATGTTTATATTAGAATTAAGTTTATGTATCAAACCCCAAGAGCTTAAGTTGTGAATGTATTGCCTGTGGTCAGCTTGTTTTGCACAAAACCAACCCCCATCTTCTCACTTTAGGACATGCAGATTCATTATCCTGCCTCCGACCATAGAGGACACCTGATTACCCAAATGGGGGCCAGCATGCGCTATCCATCCTACCTGGAACATGGGCCCAACTATGAGGAAGAGATGAGATATTACCACGGAGATACCTTGTCTCCCAAAGACAAGGTAAAACATATAGTCTTGATGAAGAGCATGACAGAAACCCTAGTCACACGGCCTTTGTACCAGATTGTTATTACATAGCTAAAGAAGCAACAAGTCTGAGAAATAATAAACATTGTTAGCATGTTATGAGATAGCTTGGTGTCAAAATAAAAGCAACATGGTCAGAATACAAATCAGCGCAGGTCATTTTATTCAGAACATATTTAAATGCAATAGCATTTATTTGTTCAAATTGGCTGTTTTGGGATGGTTAGAAAAATGTACAAGCGATAATATATATTAGATATTGATATTTAATCAAGGTAGTCATCAGAATTTATTTGAAATATAAAAATTTAACTGATTAAGTGACATTTGATGATTAATCGTCCTAAGCGAGTTTCCATATCTACCAGGGCTTATATACATGTCTGCTACCATATTAACAACTTTTAAGTCATAAAGGTGACACACCCCTACTTCCCATTTTCCACCATCCACTTTTTGTTTGACACGCTATCTGTTAACTTTAAACTAGTGCTTTGCAAAGTCCTCCATGATAGTGCAAACATTGTTACAAGATCCACTGCTGTAGTGCAAACATTGTTACAAAATCCACAATGGTAGTGAAAACTTTATTACAAAATCCACAGTGGTAGTGCAAACATTGTTACAAAATCCACAATGGTAGAGCAAACTGGATAGTCAAGCTGAAAAATATCTGATGGCTGTGGAGATGTGGTTTCTGAGGCATAGAATACCATGGAAAGACAGAAAAACCAACAACCAATTCCTACAAGAAACAAATGAATATCATAAACAGATTAGAGAAATTAGACATAGGCAGTAAAAATTCTTTGCACATAATATGAGAAGAAATAAATTAAAGAACTTGGTGGCAACTGGCAAGATTGAGGGGAAGAGAGCAAGGAGAAGACAGAGAAGTAAATACCTGGATGGCTTGACCACATGGCATGGTCAAGACAAGAACACTGAGCTGATCCATGACTCTGGTAATTGAGTGATATGGCAAATCATGACCGCCCACGCTTACCAGTATGACACATGATGGATGGATAGAGTGCACACTGTGGTTACTCAGAATCAAACAAAACATCAGAATGAAGTTAAGCCATTTAGACACACATTCTGTGAACCTAAAATTAAATTCATCCAGGCATAGATAGTCTCATGTAATGAATACTTCACACAATAGTAAGGAAAGCACTCAACGTTCAGAATAATCGTACTTTTGTGTATTAAAATATATTAAACATGCATTAAAATATATAAAAATGTATTAAATATATTAAATATATTTTACAATGTATTAAATTTATGAAACATGTATTAAATATTTGTAAATGTATTAAATATATGAAACATGTAGTAAAATATACAAAAATGTTCTTAATACACAAAAATGAATATACAAAAAGAATATTTTAAAAGCGCTGAAGAAATGTCAGAAATAAATCATTGTATACAAATGATTTATCATACATTAGTAGTTATACCCATACAACATACTTTTCATAACTCATGTTGTCATTTATTAGTATTTTAAATACACATATGTCTTGTAGAAGAAGTTAACATAATAACTGAAAATGCTTAAAGAACAATAGTCTGGAACTGAATCAGTTAAATTAATAACTAGGACAGTTTGCTAACATAATGAATGTCAGTATCCCAAAAGAGTTAAATTAATAACTAGGACAGTTTGCTAACTTAACGAATGTCAGGATCTCAAAAGAGTTAAATTAATGACTAGGACAGTTTGCTAACTTAACGAATATCAGGATCTCAAAAGAGTTAAATTAATGACTAGGATAATTTGCTAATGTAACAAATGTCTGGATCTCAAAAGAGTTAAATTAAAAACTAGGACAGTTTGCTAATGTTACAAATGTCAGTATCCCAAAAGAGTTATATTAATAACTGGGACAGTTTGCTAACATAACAAATGTCTGGATCTCAAAAGAGTTAAATTAATAACTAGGACAGTTTGCTAACGTAACAAATATCAGGATCCCAAAATGGTTAAATTAATAACTAGGAACAGTTTGCTAACGTAACAAATGTCAGGATCCCAAAAGAGTTAAATTAATGACTGGGACAGTTTGCTAACGTAACAAATGTCTGGATCTCAAAAGAGTTAAATTAATGACTGGGACAGTTTGCTAACGTAACAAATGTCAGGATCCCAAAAGAGTTAAATTAATTACTGGGACAGTTTGCTAATGTAACAAATGTCTGGATCTCAAAACAGTTAAATTAATTACAAGGACAGTTTGCTAACGTAACAAATGTCAGGATCCTAAAAGACTTACATCATACCACATGTTCGAGCGATAAACTTAGACAGATTGGTCACTTCAGAGTCAGTGATGTAAACGTTCATTTTCATTGTAGCTTGATGCTTTCTCACAGATCCCCTCAAATCTAGAAATATCAGATCTAATATTAGATAAATCAAGCTAAAGGAGATGTACAGCAAATACTGCCTTAATGTGAAAAGTGTTAAGATTTTGCATATTCCAAGTCATTATAAGTCCAGCAGTTAAGAATCATTAGAACAGGAAACTAAGTGGAATCAAGCATTGTTTAAAGTATATACACTGGTGGAGATGGTAAGGAGGAGATGGAGCATCATGGACCTGTCTGGTGTGTGATGGTCACATAACTAAACACATTCTTTAAAGCAGGCCACTTGACTAGAACTTTAACAGCACATGTCAGTAAGTACAAATCAATCTAAATAAATCTAAACACACACAAAAACCAATGAGCAAACAAGAACATATTTTAGGCCTGCAATATATTTTTGGGTACATATGGAAAGCAAAGACAAACTACTGAATGTAAATTTGCCAAGAAATCACAAACAGCCAAAAAATGCTGGGGTTGACTGTGATGTCCTCTAAAGGATATGCACTAACTAACATAGGGAGTGAAGTAATAGTTGAATACTCAAATAGCAAATGGTTTACAGTGTTAGTAGTAAAATAAAAATGTGTATCTTTAGTATGCAAGTTTTATTACTGAAACAAACAGTGCTGTTTTCATTCTGTTCCCCATACAGAGCCTCAATAATACATAATATTAGTGGAAGTTATAGTGCTGGTATTAAAATTTAACTTATTAATAGGGTGATAATATTTAATTATTTTTATTTTCTAAAATCTAAAGAGAGGCAGAGGGTTAAGATATTGGACTGACGGCATGCATGCTTTAGCAAAGCTGTCGGTCATCAGTGCCTTAAGGAAGACATGCAGACTAATAGCATGAGAATATGCAAAGTGACTTGTAGTTTATTCCATGATGCAACAGCCATATTTTATTTGGTTCAGGTTTTATCTCTTTGTTTGTGTCTGTGATTTAACTTTAGATATAGTGTACACATGTTCCACTTTGACAGTTCCTTGAATCATACTCTGTTTACTACTGTTGTGAAAATGTATTAAATATTGCTGTATAGCTCAATGAGAACCCACTAAAAATCAAATTATCACCCAATCATTGAGGAGAAAGTGGATGTGTGAGGTAAATATACAATCAGAAATTGATTAATCAATATTTTGTCCAGAATATATTTTATTAAAAGCAGTATGTGTTTATCAAATCAGACCGCATAGAAGTACATAGATGCCAGGAAAATAGTCTTCGCATGTGAGCACCTTATAGCCATGAAAAAATCTTCCCATGTGAGCACCTAATTTCCAGGAAAAAATCCTCCCATATGAGCGCCTAATTGCCAGGAAAACATCTTTCCATATGAGCACCTAATAACCAGGAAAAATATGAGCACCTAATAACCAGGAAAAAGAATATTTAAAAAAAAAGAAAACACACACATGAAATTGTGCTTCTATGAGTTGTTCACCCTTATAAATGTGGAATAGATTTCTGGTCCACTCCCCTAGGTCGGGGGAGGGATAACATTGTTTTCTATGTCTGTAAATCGATGTAGTAGTACCACATCATATGAAGGATAGATTTTTAAAATTCTCACTTTAAAGGTGCAGATGACAAATATAGAATAGACATATTTCACTCCATTCTCACCCCCGACCCACTGTTTAAAAAAAGTATTAATGATCATTATAACTAAAAGACTTGCAATGTGTATATATTTACACACAAGTTAAAAACATAATTTATTATTGCTAACAGAGAGATTAATTATGGCTGGAATTGTGTACAACATTCTTGAGAATATTGCAGATGTATGATCCAAGGAACGTGTTTGTGTTTGTATATTTTTGCTTATTTGTTTTAATATTTATTGATTATATGCATATGTTGAACCTATTTCTACATGTGACCAGATCATGCTAGTTTACCCCACACACAGTAGATTTCTTTCTAGCTGTACTATATGTTTGATTTTATCTCTGTGTGGGCCACTACAAGTGGCCTCTACACTTGCAGACTTATATCCCACAACACCTTTCACCAAAGTTATCTTGGTCACAATAGTCTCAAACCACATTGTTGTGCTGTCTAGCAGTTTGTCACATTTAGTTTTTCACAGAAAAACAAAACAGTACATTTACATCTGACGACTTCAAAATTATACAAACTGCTGTCTTACAGATTTGTTCTAATGTCTGTTTTTCTCCTTTCCCAGAGTGAATGGGTACTATATGTTAACTGTTTCTGTATCTCCGACTCCCTGTACTTCTTTTCCTCTCCCTGCTGTCCCTGTTCCGCATACACAGACATGCACACACTTATGCAGACACTGTGTCAGTCTTGACCTTTCAAGAGGCCTTGATCAGCATATACTCCATCTATGTAGACGGCAGCAGCAGGCAAATCTAAGCATGATAGCACATTTTATTCCGGAGATTATTCAACACTGGAATCGAACCGGGACTCCATGGCACTGGACGGGACCAGAGACCGCTCAGCTTTTGATAGCACCGGAGAGATATTTGGTGCCACGGGTGATGATGATGATTTGAAGTATGTGGCAGATGAATCGTATCTAAAGAAGGTAACCAGTTTGAGAAACCCTGCTTGATTTCACCAGAGTTTTACTAAACAGCATGGCTTGTGAAGAATTCTCTTAACCCGTACATCCCTCTCTGGTTTCATCTACTCGTACAATGTGCTAACTGACTTAGCCTTCATTAATTACAGAACCCCATCATGCATCATTCTTACAACTTAACCCCCCTGTATCCTCAACAATGTATGGCAGTTTTACAGTAATTACATAATCTCATCATACATCATTCTTACAACTAAATTTTACAGTTAATCCTGATATCCTCAACAATGTTCTGACAGTTGTACTTTTACAGTAATTACAGAATCCCATCATGCATCATTCTTACAACTGAGGTTCACAATTAATCCTGATATCGTCAACAATGTATAGTGGCAGTTTTACAGTAATTACAGAAACACATAATTCTTACAACTAAGTTTTACAGTTTATCCTGATATCTGCAACTATCTATGGCAGTTTTACAGTAATTACAGAATCCCATCATGCTTCATTCTTACAACTAAGCTTTGCATTGACCCAGTATCCTCAACAATGTATTGACAGTTGTACTTTTACAGTAATCACACAATCCCACCACTACTCCACACTTCCCATCATCCACCACACTTCCCATCATGCACCATGATGCCCATTCCTCAGTTGTTCAGTATTGCCCTATGGCACACGATAGGGCACTTATGGTAGCCTTAGGCAATAGTAGAGCCCTGTCAGATTTCATTTAAATAACAGAATACATTCATATGTGGTATTCGTTTGTAAACAATCACTTCCATTGCACATGGACGTCTTCATGAATGCTCAAATCTTCTCCTGTAGTTCTCACAAAGAGAACCTCAACACAGTGCACAAACTCCCTAGAACTTGTGAGAACCAAAATGTGTGTGTATATTAGGATCACATGCTATAACTTCTTTGTGGCTAGCTTTTGTGCACGCTAAAAATTTAATAGTGGTTGGAAATAAAAAAGAGCAGGCCACTTATGAGGTTAAACTTCAAATGAGAAAACCCACCCACAAATCAATATTTATAGCATGTGTGGCAGGGGTGAGGGATTTCTTGTGCGGTCTAATGGAAGCAACTGGAGTGCTTGTGGAGACATCTCTATTCAGTGGGAGCAATCCTTGACCAACTATACCAAGTGCTTGAAGGCATCATCCATTAGTTTGTCCTTGCAGAATGTGTCTCCAGTAGGCCTTTCTCCACAATGTCTAAGTTTTCTAGGCATCTGTCAATGAGATGGTCTGCCATCGCTTTCTTTCTTGAAAATTACTATACTAGTCAGTAGCTGTAGCCATGATAAAAATAGATCCTCTGCCTACCATCATGAACTTCGAGATCCTATCGAACAGTTACCTGTTGGCTGCTTTCACGCTCTTCACTTGCTCCCATGGTTTCATGTTGCCATTTTGGAAGCTAAACAGTTGCTCCACGTTGCCCAGGAGTGTCCCATAGGCTAACAGAAGGAAGAAGGTGCCTTATTTCTCTCTTTGTTAAGACATACCCCTTACTCTGTCATGCAGTCATGCATATTTGGCATAGTTGAGTTGAGTTAAGAACCGACATCACCGCACTCAGGACATTCCCATACGTGCTCCGTCCCCTTATTCAACAGCCAGTGAAGAATCATACTACTAATCATTTGGCATATAAAGACACCACCACCACCACATCCTCCCCCACTCACCACACATACACACACAACAACAGAGAGCATGACCCAAACTGAAACACCCACATCCAAAGTCTGCTGTCCCACCCCGCTTTCTCAGAGCTGCTCTCTACACATTTGCTCATTCTTGTCTCAACATAACGTGATCAGCATCTGCCACATCTGCTAACCTAATGAATGTGTGCCTGTGTGGAGGCTTCTCCGTGAACGTTGCATGTTTTATTACCACAGAATGCCTCTCTTTGCATGATCCGTTTCCCTATGGCATTAGTGAAGCAGTGCTTTTATTAGAATGACCCTTCCTATTCCTTTGTTACAATTAGAGTTCATTTTAACATTTGTCAAGATGGTACCTAAACCTGGGTAACAGTAAATGTTCTAGAAGTTAAGGCACCCATCATGACGCTGACCCACTGGCAGGGAGTTGGTCTAGAAAAATACCATTCTCCCACTTGCCTCAAGGCATGGAGAAAGGGTCCTATTTTATGCATGTGTGTATTCAGTTTCAGCTCAGCTTGAATGTATTCATACAAGGTTATAGAAGTCAGAAGTCAGTTTACTCTAAGCCAACTATGTCTCTTGTACCAAGATGCTGTGCTACTTGATTTATTAGCATGATGAAGTTTTTACGGGTTGTTTAGATCCTTGTTTTAATTGTGTATCATTAAGATATTTATTTTTAATTGTGTGTCAGTGTTTCCCTTTGATGTTCCTTTGTTCTGGTATTTGTTCCATTTTTGTTTTTACTTTGTTTATTCTACAACTATGCAACTCTAAATTCTGTTAACTGCATAGTTTGAAAACGCATGCTCAATGACCCTTAAGGAAAGAACATCTTTTTTCTTAACTATTCTTTCTTACTTGTGTAGAGACAGATTAATCATTACATTTTTTTTTAAATGCCAATAATACACATACTCAGCATATACTGATATATTATTTTGATTTCATGCACCAAAGTCACTCAAGTAGTTAGTATGTTTTGGGGAGAACTGAACTTAGGACATTTATAGCTGTTGGTGAGTGATCAGAAGCCCTTCCATTGAGACTTCCTGGAAGGCAAGCGTACATCAGCATCATCATCCACTCTCAGATAACCACATCTTTTACCCTTATATGATCCTACGGCATCCTGCCAGTATATGTATGTTGTTACAATCTCCATTAGTTATGTTTAACTTAACACAATAGCTATCATTGAAATACATGCCCTCTGACCAATGGATGCAACCAAATTATTTTCTAGCAACCAGAACAGCCATTCACAGAAGATCTTTATGCTCACCCTTCGTTTCGTTACGGGAAAGGAGCACCAGAGCTTATTTCCTCTGGAGCATGGAGACATCTGAAACATGAGCATAGACTTCATACAGATCCACCCGCCATTGAAAGCCAACATGTAATATCTCCCAGTGCTAGTTGACCAGATTTCACCAGAACCCTGGGACACAACCAAGGTCTCCTATCAGTTTTCTTCGATCACCATTTCGAGCCAGGAGATCTTCCACCAACGCTGGGAGAAAACAAACATTGTCTACCAAGGGCAGTACTCAGTCTCTCCGACCATGCTTGACCATAATTTTGAATACACAACTGTCGATGACTCCATCCAGCCAGTGGACACTGAGACCAGCAAAGAGAAACAAGTAAAGAATTACTGCAGCTTCTTGAAGCTTGAATATCCATTTAGCTTCCTGGGGGAAGGGCTTTTTTATTGCTTACTAGGGCCAGGAGTTTCATCCGTTTCTACAGGTACTTTAACCTAATGCTTAACCAATAGAAAATATAGTTGCTTTACTTCACATTTAACTCAATATTCATCTTATTGGAGAGAGGTTAATTTCTCAGCTTTCAAAGAAAAAGGCTATTTAATTAACTGACTGGGAAATGGCAATATCATGTGTTTACTCAGGACAAGATTTAAATCCTCCCTGGTCACTGGCTTTTTCTGTAGATTATTTGATTTTTTTTTCTTTTTTGGTGTTTATTGTTGTTTGCTTTTAACTTAATTCTGTGCTTACTTTAGGGGGACCTATTGATTAGGTTCAGTTTAATGAAACACTAGTTTCAACAACCACTTTTGTAGGGACAAGCCTTCTATTTACTGGGGGATATGGTATATAGTCTACATTTACCATATCAAGGAAAAATGGTCAGTGTTTATTATTAATAATGATAGATCATCAATACTAGTATTATTGAGGACAGACCATTAACGGCTACATCAGTTAGAAAACAACTATCAGTGTGTGTTTTATTGTTTGAGGGGGAGGGCCTTTACACTTTTTTTTGCAATATATACTTTTTTTTTCGCTTTTCTTATTTCATAGCATTTTAGTAATAATATGTGGAAGTCAAGGGGAAAACCACCTCATTCACTTCCCAGATTATCAGCGTATGAATCAAAAGATGTTAAAGATAAATCTAAGTGTCCAGCAGACTGATAGAAGATTTACTGTCTACACAAAGATGCTCAAGACAAAAATAGGAGATGTAATATAATCTCATAAAAACTATTTTATGCTACATTATGCAACCAGTGTCAAACATGGATATCCCCGGGAAGGTTAACCCGGTCAACAAATGCCTGCAGAAGTTGGATGTGTCTGTCTAATGGCACAAGAATGCAGCTCTGCTGTAAACAGGCACAACACAATCACGTCCAAAGAAACTCTCCGGATGAACGCAGAAGAAGAAGAAAACATGGATATTTACTGCAATTAATGAGTGCAAAATCAAATCCAACAGAAATGAGATGCATTATACGAGCTGTGAGAGTAGCCGTGAGAGATAGAATTAGGAATGAGGAAATCAGAAGACAACTAGATCTGAAGCCAGTCATTAAAGAACCACCTCATTAAAAAACAACAGATTAAATGGTTTTGCCACCTCATAAGAATGCCCTGGTACCATCTGCCACTAAGAGCCACTTTGAAGAAATACAATGGATACCAAGCAAGGGGAAGACCACGTAAAAGATGGAGTGATTGTATCAAGAACAACCTTAATAAAATGAATACCAACTTACAAATAGCATTAGAAAGAACGCATAAAAGATCTATACATCTTACCCCAACACTCCACCAAGGTAAATGGAGGAAGAGAAGAAGAAGAAAGTTAATTGCATATTCTTTACAAGATGTTGCAGTCAACCCCAGCATTTTTTGGTTGTGATTTCTTGGCAAGTTTACGTCCTTTCTGAATGACCGGCATGTAAACCAACACAAGGCAGTCTGCTTCCAAATCACTCTCAGCTGTGTTTCACACGCAGTATGCAAGATTATGAATTGCATTCGTAACCCCTTTGACACAGAGCCAGGGAAGAAGATGAATCAAACTATCTAAGGATGAGTGAGTTTGGATTTCAGTGTGGTTCCAACCAGAGTATCTCTGAAATGACCAGCTCCTACATCTTACGGCATTTGCCGAGGCAGATGAGGCTTTGCTGGGTTTGCCCAGATTGCTGTCATGTTGATTCTTAAAACCAGGAAGCAAGTTTGTGGCCAGTCATATAACTATGTTTACTATGAAGGACTGACACCTGGTCGTCTTGACAAGCACTAGTTTGGTACAGTGTGCTTCAAAAACAAAACAGTGACACAATAACTACAACCCATGGTGGGGACCAAGGATGGAGTTATACCTCTCCATAGCACACAGCCTGGGCTGAATTGTAAAGACCATGTGTTGCCCATGCATCATGATCACTCTCTCAGCCTGCCTAGTGTACTCTAGAGGAAAGGTAACATCAATACATCTGGAACAAGATAAGCTGCTGCAAAGGCTCCAGATCAGCAAACAATGCCTGTTGGAGCTTTGATCCTAGACCAGTTGCCAACCAAGGTTTAGGGCCTGATCTGCCCTGCCATGACATTTAGTCTTTAGGTTGCATTTCCCTGCTCTAAGATAAGGCTTGTACCCTTCAAATTGTGCTCCTTTGCCCGAAGCAGTTGGCACTATGTGGGATGTCGGGCTTTGTGAGCACTGCACTACATTCAATGCTAACAGAAAGCAGATAGTATTGTACTGTGGAGTCTGTCAGCTGTAGGACAGGGGGAGGGTGGGGAGTGTCTTGAGCCTAAGGAATTAAGGCTGCCTTGCAAGTGCAGTCACTGTGAACTGTGCAATTTAGGGTTTACTTTTTGCTCCTGGCAGACAAAAATCCACACTTTACCGAGGATTCAAACCCGAGTCTCGTGCAGGAAAACCCAGCATTCTAGCTACTTGGCCAGCTATTCCTCTGTTACTGTGGAGTAACATGTTTAAAAAGTACTTCTGAACGTTTTTCCAACTAAATTACTTGGCAGGATTTGGTTCACTGAAATAACTGACAATGCGCGGATATGAGATTGTTCTTCCTCAAATTAAATTGTTTGTACTTTTTAATAACATTACTACATCTGTATCACTAACAGCTCCTTGACCACAGATTGTCATTTACCAAGCTAGCCAGAAATCAACCCAGCCTGTAGCAAGTTACTTCTAGATGATAACATAGATTGCAAACATCTGCTAATTGATCTGTAACTACACTACATTTGGTACAGAAACATACAGAAAATGTTAAATGATTGTGTAGATATATTTCACATGTTTTGTAGCAAAATAAGAATAAATGATGATTTTACTGTACATCTCATGTGTTATAGAAACATGAGGAACATGCTTAATGATTCTATACCTGTACTTCACATGTTATAGAAACATGAGGGAAAAGCTCAGTGATTCCAAAACTATACTAATATTATGGTAAAGCTAAATGATTCTATAACTATTCCTCACATGTGCCATAGAAATACCATAGAAAAGCGAAATAATAATAGAACTACTTCATTTGTGCTATAGAAACATACTAAAGCTAAATAATTCTAGAACATGAACATGAATTCTAGAATACTTCACATGTGTTTATAGAAACATGAAGAACCAGGAATCCTGTTTCACATTGCCAGATTTTATCTTACACTGTAACCAAATATAGTATATTACAAATTGATACTGCATACAAAGAAATCCATCAATATATTGTAAGGTGCTTGGAGGGATGCATTTTAAACTATATCAATATTTACCCTACTATTGATCCCTACAAACCGGTTGGTTAGCGGTTATGTAAAACGTCACATCTCATCACTCAGAGCCGTTTCAAATTTTACAAGCTGGCCTTGCTCCCAGGTTGGCCCAGCATAAAACAGGTATCAGAAAATTTCTTGGAAAGTAAAGTCACCGAACTTGATACCGACCACATCTCCCACAGAGTTCCATACGGTATTATACACATATGGGTTTTGTACCATATGCCCAGTATGCCTAAGGCATTTAAAGGACCCTGTATTTACTATATATATATATATATATATATATATATATATATATATATATATATATATATATATATATATATATATATATATATATATATATATATATATATATATATGTTTAGTTTAGTCGACGGATCAACATCATGGCATGTAACCCATAAGTGCTATGTTCTACTCCTATATATATATATATATATTATATATATATATATATATATATATATATATATATATATATATATATATATATATATATATATATATATATATGATTGTCATCAACTAACATTACAGCACTTGTTTGTCATCCACTGTATCCTATCTCAACCACCCACAAATCAGATGTTTTTGCATTGTCTTATTGATTTCCTTGTTTATTGCATGAGCTTTCCTTATTGCTTTAATTTATTGCTTGATTCATATTTTGGATTCTAACATTGCAATTGGTGTTGTTACTTCTGTGTTACATTTAACATAATCTGTTTACGTTAACTCAACATATTACTTGTTTATTATGAATAATTGAAGTTTAATTAACTTTTCTGTTGTGTAATGTACATTGTAAAAATGCATAGCATAACATTTAACCATGATACAATGATGATAGTACAATATTGGGTCAGCTGTACAGATCACATGTAAAGTGCAGCACTTAATGATGATGGTACAATATTAGCTCATCTGGATGGATCACACGTAAAGTGCAGCACCCAATGATGATGGTACAATACTGACTTAGCTGTACAGATCACACGTAAAGTGCAGCACCTGTTTGTGATTGAACCACAGCAAGCTAGTCTTCGAAGCCAGGTGTCTGCTTGTACCACATCAATGAACAATCATTTAGACATCCCCAGCCGGGATATCAAGTGTATAAGTCAACTTGCAGTTTTGCAGTTAACTCCACCAACAAGTGTGAAATGTCAGATGTCAAGTGGCATGTGAATTCTACCCAGTGGGTGAATGAGTTTACCCTTGTACATGTTCTGATCCAGTCTCATCTGATTTCAGATTGTTGTAGTTGACATTTGTGGCTAGGTACAGGGGAAATTATATCAAGTATTCAGTTGCACCAGTTGTCTGATCTGAGTTTAGTTCTATTGTTAAATGAAAATTCTTGCCTAGGTTATGTGTACATTTATATGTAGTCAATAATGGTAGATATTTATTTCACATTAAATGTGATGTAATATCATAGTCAGGTAAGTATATAGGTAAGAAAATAGATAGATTGGTATGTCTGTTTGTACACTTGTGTGCGTGCATGCGTGCGTACATGGATGTGTATATGTGTTGATGCATACACCATAGTCAGACTGTGTGAAACTACACAGTGTTGGTTAGAACATAGAAAAGTTTATGTCAATAATGTAAACACCATTGTGTTGGATTATTCAACTGTATTGTAGAGTGGGCTAGAATATTCAACTATATTGTAGTGCTGGCTTAAGTATTCAACTATATTGTGTAGTGTTGGCTAGAACATGCATCTATGTAGCATTGATGTCAATGTCATAGTGTTGACTAGAATATGCATCTATGTAGCAACAATGTAAACATCATAGTGTTGGTTAGATTATTCAACTATATTGTAGAGTTGGCTAGAATATTCAACTATATTGTAGAGTTGGCTAGAATATTCAATGATCTAGCAATGATGTTACCATCATAGTGATGTCTAGAGTATTCACCTATGTAGCAACGATGTTACCATCACAATTTAGGCTAGAGTATTCGTCTATGTAGCAACGATGTATTCACCTATGTAGCAACGATGTTACCATCACAATTTAGGCTAGAGTATTCGTCTATGTAGCAACGATGTATTCACCTATGTAGGAGTGATATAAACATCATAATGTTGGCTACAGTATTCAACCATGTACCAATGATTATACCATTTAAATTCATGGATTGTTTGGTGCAGCATGGAAGCATATAATTATAATGTTGACTGATAATACAGTTACATAATGTTGGTTACAACATGCAACATCACGTGGTCTTTATTAGAATATATAGGACGACGGTCAGCATGGCTGAATGCATAACAGCGCTGGCTCTTAAATTTCTGGTGTGCTTATGGCAAGGTTCAATCTCTATACTGGTCAGATGGACTACAATGTTGCTTGCTCGTCTTTGAATTGGGGATGTCAATTACATGTACCTCTGAAATAGGAGTGGGTTCACCTGTTGGCGAGGGACACTGGTAGTAGGGAAAGCTAGCCCACATGCAAACATTTGTCCAACGTGAACTACACTTGAGTTCAAAGCGCAAACATAACAAAAAAATTGTACTGCATATAAGAATGTTATGAGCATACAATATATCCAGGAATACCGGCAGGATGCAGATTTATAGAAAACAATGTAAAGATCATGAAGGTATTAATCATATAATAATGATTATATTATGATAAACAGGCATATTCCATAGCCTATATGTGATCACGTGTGTGGTATTGCTTGTGTATAGGACTACATGGACGCCCAGATCACCAGCCAGTCCTTCCATGCCGTGTACAGCCAAGCTCCACCCCTGACTGGACGCCTGCCAGTTGGCACAGAGGTCAATCGCTTCAGCTCCTACAGTGGCTCATCCTTCAGCACCAGTTTTGACCCAGATAACGTCCCTGTTGACAGGTCGCCTGTGTACTCGGGGTAAGTATCTGGGTACTGTAATTGGCGTAGTGATGCTTGCTCTTCCTGTAGCTAACCGGAGTGTTATTCCTCCACTGTATTTCATTTGAGAGGATTGCCTTACACCTAGTTATGTTTTAGGATGTCTGCACACAACAAAGTCCTGTTACAGAATCCCTCCTCCTTGTGAGTTGTCTTGCATTACACACATCCTCAACTCATGCTCCTTCTCCTCTTGTATGCTTCAAGTGGAATCCATCCATGCATCATACAAGTTACCCAAACTGTATTTGGGACATTGAATTTTAAACACCATCTAGAATTCTCAAAGTTGTTCACTAAAACGTACTGGCACCAACATGGCTATCTATGGAACTTTTGTACAATGTTTCATAGAACATTATTTGTTTCAAAACATATATAACCCTTGTTAGTTATTATAGCAGGAGACACGTTTGTAAGCCCACCTCAAATGCACATACATACTTAACTAGCCGTAAATACGGTACTGCCAAAGGCCATTCTTTTCCACCTCACTCCTTATGTGCTAATAAGTCTTTTCATGCATTATTAAGTATTAACTGACTTTGAGACACATCATGGGGTTTGCAGCATTAAGTTTTCTGATTTGTTTACTTTCAGTGTTAATGCTAAGTTACCTTACATTGTTACATTTCAAATACCAGACGTGTTAAAGTTAAATTACTATTAATTTCATTAGCAAACTCAAGTGGAAAAGGTAAATGTGGATATTGTAAGATGGATTTGTGTAGTATACAGCTCATATTGTGAAGTTAATAGTATTTATGTGTGTGGTGTTTAGATAATATTGTATCACTGTTCATCACATATTGTGTACAGCTGATTTGAAGTTACTTTAACTTGACATTTGTGTATTGTATACGCTAATTTTAGTGCAGTAAATTAATCACCTGGCGACTTTGTATTTGTACACATATGCTGATGCACAGTAATTTAATAGTTTCATGTATGTGTGTATATAACATAATTCTGTGCTTCAATTTTGTCACGTATGTGTGTATATGTGTGTATTCAACATATAATTCTGTGTTTCAATATTGTCACGTATGTGTGTGTATATGTGTGTTGAAAGTTAGTTGCATATCCTTTACAGGACATGGCAGTCAACCCCAGAATTGTTTGATTGTTTGTGATTTCTTGGCAAATTTACGTTAAGTAGTTTACCAGTGCTTTCTGAACGACTGACACTCATACCATTGTATAGAAACCAACACAAGGTGGTTTGCTTCAAAATTGACTGTCATATCTTTTTGTTTACACAAAGTGGCTTGACCAAATGAATAGCAGCTGCCTCAGCTATTCAAACACACAAGATTGACTAATGTTAAGATTAGCTGAAGCAGCTGCTATGATATGACCAAGCCATTTAGTTAGTTAGTCGAGGTTCCAACTTCACGGCAATGGGTCGTCCCCTTTATGCTTCATTCTTGTGCCAGTGAATATCACACAAAATGCTCCCCACTGTCCAATATGAAAAGTGGAATAGGCAGGAGTTTCGGCAATCCAACAGCCCGCACAGGTACACTGTGCATAATGCCGCCGCCAGAATATCAACACAAAATTAATCCACGAAAACCACAGTTCATCGTCCGGTGGACTCGGCAGTCACCAGAAAGACCTCATTGATCCGGGTTTTCTCACATGGCTGGGTCTTTTACCGCAGGGCGACCCGACGGAAGTGTCGCATAAAGCACGAACTCCGCAGCTTCAGCGCCGACTCCCGGGGGTCTCCTGAAAAAATGCACTCGTGAACCGAAAAGGCAAATCAGTCAGTTCAGCAGCAGCCGGTAGCCATTGTTCCGAACATGCAGGTCACTGTACAGGACAGATGTAAAAGCATTCTCCGCGAATTTCACAGCTCACAGTGTCGCTCACGCACTCACTCTGTAGCAGGGCGATGGAACCATGTACTACCCTGTCCAACATGAGGAAAATGCGATTGCAAACCGTAGCTGCAAGCATAAACACGCCACAGGCCTTAACGGCTCAACGCCTAACCGTCATGTTGACGACCGGAAGTTCATATGACCAAGCCAATTTCTTGTGAACAAAAAGTAATGACAATCAACTTAAAATGACCGTGGTAGAACATTTAAATTACTGTGTGAATATGTGTGTTGTAAATGTCAGCTTGAAGGATTCATCTTTTTGCTTAAGTTTATGTTGTGTGACTTCTGCAGTATGCACCTGTCGAGATGCAGCGAAATATGACAAGAAATTGTGCCATCTATTGTTGTGCCTTCATTATTCATCGTATATATATGTTGTGTACTTTAATTTCATTATATATATATATATATATATATATATATATATATATATATATATATATATATATATATATATATATATGCATCGTATCGTCTGTATTTTAGATTTTAGTATCGTCACTTCAGTGTGTGTGTGTGTGCGCGCGCGCAAAAGATATATTCCATAATTTCATATGGTCACTTATGTTTGTGTGTATAGAACATATAGAACTGCAATCTAACGCTCTTCCAATTGAACTATTTCGGCTGCGGGAAACAAGCGAGCGGACATATTGGCTGGGTCAAATAATAAGGCAGACGTGGTCGTACTGGTGCATGCTAATGCAGATGTGGTCGGGGCGCTTTGGGATCGTGTGTATTGTGTAGAAGAACGGATGGATCATCAAGGTCTGGAGAGAATGGTGCTACAGGGAGTGACCAGAGGATCTGGTTGACACTCAGGACTCCTAGGAAAGGTCAGACGGATACATAATAACACTGCTACTGGTACCATTAGTTAGTATTGAGCCTCCTCGCTGGCTGTTGAAGATGGGGACCGGGTACATATGGGAATGTCTCTCGTGCTGTGATGTCGGTTCTTGTCTCAACTCCTAGAACATATATAATATTAGTACATTAGTGCACTTTAGAATTCCTATTCCGATTTGTAGAAGAAAAAAAAAAAGAAGAAACATTCCACCTCGTTCAACCCACCTCAATGACGTTGGTTATAGTTGTGATGGTTCATAGTGCGGTATAGGTTGTTTTGGTATTTTGTGCGTTGGACGACATCTGTTACTGCATGTCTGCCGGGTTCCTCTTATTTGCCATACTGGTTGCTTCTGCCGTTGTTGCTAGTGTACCTGCGGTCACTATCGGTTTTCCCCTCCCTCTCGTTTGGTGTTTTCTTATCCAGGGCTAACCCTGGGAGGGTCCCGCCTTTTATCGTCTGTTTTCTGTCACTTTAGAAAACGAGTACATACAGTTATATTGTAGGGAATTCTTGTCTGTCAGCATCTAACAGGTCGTCTGCAGACCGTCGCTCTCATCAGGTATACAGAAGACTCTCTATTCCTGCCAGTTCCCCTGCCCCATATATGTTCGTGCCTGGTGTATCTTCGATGACCAATGTCCATCTTTATGTTGCTCGACCCCTGCCGCTTCTTCCTCCTTTCTAGAGGTACCTTTCACGATGAACGCAAAGCGATCTGCTTTGGGATCAATTGCGGCAGATTTTGAACCCTATCTCGGGTATACTCTTTTTGGTCACATTGTGAGAAGATAAAACTGAAACATGTTGTGACTCGAGAATGCAGGCTGAAATATGTCGACAAGAAATTGTGCCATCTATTGTTGTGCTTTCATTATTCATCGTATAGATATGTTGTGTACTTTAATTTCATTATTTATATATGTATATGCATCGTATCGTCTGTATTTTAGTATCGTCACTTCAGTGTGTGTGTGTGTGTGTGTGTGTGTGTGTGCGCGCGCGCGCAAAAGATATATTCCATAATTTCATATGGTCACTTATGTTTGTGTGTATAGAACATATAGAACTGCAGTCCTTCCCCGATGTGTCTCCACCTTGACGTGGTGGGGGAGCTTGCGTGTCCCATCGACCCCATTTGCTTGCCGATGGATGAAAAACTACATATCGGACAGCTTATGGGATAGGGACCAGACTAAGAGAGACACAACCTGCTGCTCTGCAGGTATAGACTGAGGATAACAGTCAAAAGTTTAAAAGGTGCACGAAGGCAGACGTTTTGGTCCGGACAAAACTCTTAAGGCTCCCTGTCGAGGGCTGTGGCTGAACGCCTCTAAGCCACAAACCCTCGGATCTGAGAGCCAGGCCGATACCAGTCTACCGGAAACTCTTAAGGTTCACTGTCGAGGGCTGCGGCTGAACGCCTCTAAGCCACAAACCCTCGGATCTGAGAGCCAGGCCGATACCCGTCTACCGGAAAATAGAAACATGATACTGAGCAAGCTACATGCTCAGGTCTGATACATGTTCGAAGGCTCTCAGCTGGGGGATATGAGAGATTCCCGGATGAAGGGGCCTGGCCGTTTCCCGTTCACTGCTGCACGAAGGTAAGGTGCTGAGCCGGCAGCACATGTAGCCTACCTCGTGAGCGAGTACAAAAAAATCAGAAAAAGTGCCCCAGTCGAAGGGTTACGGAAACTGTCTGTATCTAACTCATAGAGAGTGTAGACAAAAGTGGAAGAATGTCTCATCAACGCGAAATGGAACGCACGGCGAGCGAACCTATTGCGTGGTCTGAAGTCACAAGCAAAAGCTTACCGAGTGGATGTCACTCGCAGTCTGACCGCTCCTGGTGTGTGATTGAGCGATCAGTGGCAAGTGGGATGCCCAACACATGGAAGTGAGGAACTAAAGCAGCCATGAGCAGGACGTGGAAACTCCTTGGGTGAGCCCAGTCTCAGAGCAATATGTGCCGGCTCTGCAATTATGGAAGCCTCCTTGGATAGCGAGATAATGCCTAATGCCCATGGTCTGCCCCTGCCTTCCCTTGAGGGCAGACCACGATATCGTTGATCATTCTATCTTGACCAGCTGAGATGAGGGTGACATTACAACAGTCTAACGTGTCTCGAAACCAGAGGAAGGCTAACCTCACTAAAAAATGCCCGCCGGAAGTCGGAAGTGTCGTCCTACGGGTGGCAAACTAAAAATTGACACTACGCATTTACGTCCGAGTGAAATGTCTCGTCCGAATGTCTCCCGTGCTAGGAACAGCTCTGACTACCTAGTTTCCGAATGCCGCTCTTGTTCGGAACAGCTCTGACTAGGTAGTTTTCCGAATGTCTGTCGTGCCTGGAACAGCTCTGACGGGCGCAACGACAAGCACATGTGCGAAAACTCGCTGAGTGAATACCTTCTGCAGACCTGTCTGGTTTGTGCGGGAACGGCCCGGGGCGAACGAAAAGCCCAATATATTGAAGTGAGGAATTAAAGCAGCCATGAGCATGACGTGACCATTCCCTCGGTGAGCCCAGTATCAGGGCGCTATGTGTCGGCCCTGCAACTATGGAAGCAACCTAGGATGGCGGAAAATGCTATGGACTGTGCCTTCCTTCTCTTGAGGGATGACCGAAGTCCTCGACTGTTCGAACTTGACCAGCTAGGATGTGGACGGTACCACAAAAGTGAGAGTCTCCCAGGATTGCTAACCTGGTCAAAAAAGCACGCGAAAGCCGGATGTGTGACATAAGGGTTTTCAACCCAAGGGTGCCTAACGCACACCGCAATCACATCTGAAAAAACACTCCGGATGAACGAAAAGAAGAAGAAGAAGAACTGCAGTCTAACGCTCTTCCAATTGAACTATTTCGGCTGCGGGAAACAAGCGAGCGGACATATTGGCTGGGTCAAATAATAATGCAGATGTGGTCGTGTCGCTTTGGGATCGTGTGTATTATGTAGAAGAACGGATGGATCATCAAGGTCTGGAGAGAATGGTGCTACAGGGAGTGACCAGAGGATCTGGTTGACGCTCAGGACTCCTAGGAAAGGTCAGACGGATACATAATAACACTGCTACTGGTACCATTAGTTAGTATTGAGCCTCCTCGCTGGCTGTTGAAGATGGGGACCGGGTACATATGGGAATGTCTCGCGTGCTGTGATGTCGGTTCTTGTCTCAACTCCTAGAACATATATAATATTAGTACATTAGTGCACTTTAGAATTCCTATTCCGATTTGTAGAAGAAAAAAAAAAGAAGAAACATTCCACCTCGTTCAACCCACCTCAATGACGTTGGTTATAGTTGTGATGGTTCATAGTGCGGTATAGGTTGTTTTGGTATTTTGTGCGTTGGACGACATCTGTTACTGCATGTCTGCCGGGTTCCTCTTATTTGCCATACTGGTTGCTTCTGCCGTTGTTGCTAGTGTACCTGCTGTCACTATCGGTTTTCCCCTCCCTCTCGTTTGGTGTTTTCTTATCCAGGGCTAACCCTGGGAGGGTCCCGCCTTTTATCGTCTGTTTTCTGTCACTTTAGAAAACGAGTACATACAGTTATATTGTAGGGAATTCTTGTCTGTCTGCATCTAACAGGTCGTCTGCAGACCGTCGCTCTCATCAGGTATACAGAAGACTCTCTATTCCTGCCAGTTCCCCTGCCCCATATATGTTCGTGCCTGGTGTATCTTCGATGACCAATGTCCATCTTCGTGTTGCTCGACCCCTGCCGCTTCTTCCTCCTTTCTAGAGGTACCTTTCACGATCAACGCAAAGCGATCTGCTTTGGGATCAATTGCGGCAGATTTTGAACCCTATTTCGGGTATCCTCTTTTTGGTCACATTGTGAGAAGATAAAAACTGAAACATGTTGTGACAACCGACAATATTTGTGGAAAAAGAGATAGAGGAAGACAGCGAGAGAAAATGCTTGACAGCCGTGTGTCATGGCACAGAAGGTAGTCATTCAGCCAACATATAAATTGACCCGTGCAGCTGGAGATCGCAATTTGTGGAGAAGCATGATCGTCCACGCCAGTCGGCAAAACACTAGATGATAATGATTCCCGGTAAGCCAGAGAATTGTGAAACTCCGTTCATTGACGCCTAAACCACAGCCGTCGACGGTGTAGAGATAAACAGCCATATGTCTACAACCCTCCAGAGGTAGAAGTGGAACGGCAATGTTTAGACAGATCACTTGAAGTTTCGCACGTAGATATCGACGCTGGCAGGGTTGGCGATGTGGTACCCGCTGGCCAGGCGTGTTAAACCTGGACGCTTTAAATGTCGTGTGAAATTAGCCATGTTACAGATAACAGCAGAAACCAAGTGCTCCTATCCCCGTCCCTCCCTTGTACGTTTGATAAACGGTCCGGATTGTTTAAAACGTGCGTTTTATATTTTGCATGATGAAGTAGCTGTGTTACAGAAGTCTTCATTTCCACGATCTAACGACACGTTTAGCACGCGTCTACAGTCTGACTGTGTGCTCTTTTAGCTGTTAGTGGACGCGACAACGCATGGCATTCACACACGGAAGTTACAAAATAACCTCTACTGCAAGAGCAAGCATCTTAAATCTGCCAGTCTCATGCGGTTTCGCAACAGATGCCCGCAAGAAAGTTTGCAATATGGAAAAAAAAAAATCATAAGCGCGTAATTTTCAAAGGAGCTAAAAATTCTAGCTATACTTGAGTCAAGAACCGTCATCATAGCATCTGGGGCATTCCAGTGTTTGCTCCGTTGCCATCTTCAACGGCCAGCGAAGAATCCCAATAGTAACGGTGATGAAGGAATCACCGAAAACGAGTAGTAGTAGTTTATCATTGCCCAATAGTAATAGTGCAATTTGCAGCCTGATTATGTGTTCGTCTGGCCTTTCCTTTCAGTACTGAGCATACCCCACTGATTAATTCCTGCTCTACCGTTCTCACCAGGTCATGATAATGTCTGTGTTCTTCCACATTATTCACGTGATCCCAAAGCTGATTACTCCCTGCTCTACCGTTCTCACCAGGTCATGATAATGTATGTGTTCTTCCACATTATTCACGTGATCCTAAAGCTGATTACTTCCTGCTCTACCATTTCCTCGCAGTACTGAGCATAGCCCGCTGATTACTCCCTGCTCTACCATTCTCACCAGGTCATGATAATGTATGTGTTCTTCCACATTATTCACGTGATCCTAAAGCTGATTACTCCCTGCTCTACCATTCTCACCAGGTCATGATAATGTATGTGTTCTTCCACATTATTCACGTGATCCTAAAGCTGATTACTTCCTGCTCTACCATTTCCTCGCAGTACTGAGCATAGCCCGCAGATTACTCCCTGCTCTACCATTCTCACCAGGTCATGATAATGTATGTGTTCTTCCACATTATTCACGTGATCCCAAAGCTGATTACTCCCTGCTCTACCATTCTCACCAGGTCATGATAATGTATGTGTTCTTCCACATTATTCACGTGATACTAAAGCTGATTACTCCCTGCTCTACCATTCTCACCAAGTCATGATAATGTATGTGTTCTTCCACATTATTCACGTGATCCCAAAGCTGATTACTTCCTGCTCTACCATTCTCACCAGGTCATGATAATGTATGTGTTCTTCCACATTATTCACGTGATCCCAAAGCTGATTACTTCCTGCTCTACCATTCTCACCAGGTCATGATAATGTATGTGTTCTTCCACATTATTCACGTGATCCTAAAGCTGATTACTTCCTGCTCTGCCATTCTCACCAGGTCATGATAATGTATGTGTTCTTCCACATTATTCACGTGATCCTAAAGCTGATTACTTCCTGCTCTGCCATTCTCACCAGGTCATGATAATGTATGTGTTCTTCCACATTATTCACGTGATCCTAAAGCTGATTACTTCCTGCTCTGCCATTCTCACCAGGTCATGATAATGTATGTGTTCTTCCACATTATTCACGTGATCCCAAAGCACCCCGACCACGTCTGCCTTATCGTGCACCAACACCCCTCTCCCCCCCCCCCCCCCCCCCCCACCCTACTGTGCAAGTCCAGCCAATCTGTCCGTCTGTCCGTGTCCCACGACACCAGCTTGCCCTCGGAGAAAAGATCTAACGGATGCTCTCCATCTTTGATCGGCTATGATGATCCGTCTTTTATTTTCTCGGATATTGCCAGCACAAGAATGACCGGGTCACTTCCTGTCTGTCAATGACTGCCCGGTCTGTTGTCTCATGGTCTGGTACCGCACTCGAAGAGTTTCGCCTGGTCAAGATGTTCAGATCTGAAGAGTTTACTGATCTTGTGTCTGTGATTATCCTCTTCATTTCGCCGGTTGTGCGATTTATGATGTGTATCGTTATATCTAGGAGTCCGTCAGGGCTGCGTGCTGTCACCCTATTTGTTTAACCTGTACGCTGAAAATATAATGAGAAATGTAAGAGATGATATAAACAGGGAGTTATATGATGCCCTAAATATCGGCGGTCATGACATACCGGAGATTCGATATGCTGATGATACAGTATTACTATCCACAACACAGAATGGTATGGAAAACCTAATAGCCTGAACCCAACTGAATAGTGAAAATCACAACTTATATCTTAACATAGCAAAAACAAAGATAATGAATACAGATAGAACTACCATGGAGAAAGAAATATACATTAATGGGGAAAAATTGGAGGTGGTGGAAAATTTTGAATATCTTGGGTCATTGATTACTAACAACGGGGACACAATGAAAGAAATTAAACGGCGACTATCAATTGCTCTTCAAAGACTAAAACAGCTGAATAAATTATGGAGTGGGACAGACAGAACTACAAAAATTAGATTGTTAAGAGCATGCATCTTTCCCATTGCAACATACGCCTGTGAGACATGGACACTTACTAAACAAGCTGAACAGCGCATAAACGCCTTTGAATATAAATGTTATAGACGAGTTCTAAGAATATCTTGGGTAAAGAAAAGAACAAATGCATCCATACTTCAAGAGTTGAATATTGAAGAAGGTTGGCTATTAAAGACGATAAAACAAAGAAAATTGAAATATTTTGGTCACTTGAAACGTCACGAAAGTTTGGAGAGAACAATAATGGAAGGGTATATGCCTGGGAAGAGAGGAAGAGGAAGGCCAAAGAGAAGATGGGTGCAGGATGTGGCGGATGATCTCCAGATGGGTGTATCAGACGCGGGACATCTTGCTTATGATCGAGAGGTTTTCCGGAAGGTTGTTATGGGAGCGAGGTTCTGCAAAGGACATGCTACTGAATGAATGAATGAATCGTTATATCTTCGCTCCGATTCATGCGGGAATTGAGGGAAATGAACGAGCTGATAAACTTGCTGGCTCAGCATCCCTTCAGATGGCCAGCCCTTGGATGTGCCAATGTTATTAATGTCATTACAGAGGTGTGAGAGCGGCGGACTTGGACGCCAATGAATTTACATCGTTGTCCAGAATGCTAGGCTTGGGACACACCAGACACGAGAATTACATCGGAGAACCAGGGCTCTCGTCAACCAACACCTTCAGCTCCATAATTGTGAATTGGTTTAAACACTGACCACCTATTCGTCGTTGCATTCACGACTGCACAATGTGATTTGTTCTACCACTTCCCAGACTCAGTAGGTTCCTGCTTCGGGACTATTTTGTGTGCTAACATTGAGATCTGCATCCGAAAGATGAACACGTTGTTATGATGGGACAGTTTGTGTAAACATTGAGATCTGCGTGCGAATTGTGTAGAAGAACATATTGTATTGATAACGTCGTTCTTGTAGACATTGAGATCTGCATGCGAATGATGTAGAACAGTGGTTCTCAGCCGGTGGGGAATTTTAGTGTTTGTTAATACAAGAACGGATTACTTGATATTGTTTTTCCCTCCATACTTTACGGTTCTGTACTTCTCGCCCTTCTGAAATTCGTTTTATAACGTAAGTAGACTAGCAAATCACGTTTTATGTGGACGTCTAGACTTGTTCTAGTTTGTTGTTGTTGTTTTTTTTTTTCTTACGCATATCCCAATACAGGACATCGCTGTCAACACCAGCTGTTTACCGCTGTTGAAAATTTATTGGCAAGATTACACTCAGTAGTTTGCCATTGCTTTCTTAGCTGCCGGCTCACATATCCCGTAAGTAACGGGCGGTGCGAGAACTGCTACCGATTTTTGCACAACCGCGTTTGCTCACGTGGATAAATAGGATTACGGAGAAAGTCGCTAGACCGTGTTATCAAATTTAGCTTCCATTTTTACGTATACTGTGTAGAGGCGGGAATTTATAGGGAGGAAATACGAAGGGGGCGGGGGGATGACATTCTGAACATATAGTGAAGGTGTGCATGGACCAAGAAAGGTTGAGAACCACTGGATGTAGAAGAAAATATTGTAATGATGGGGAAGTTTGTGTAAACATTGCGATCTGCGTGCGAATGTTGAAGAAGAACATATTGTAATGATAGTGACGGTTTTTTTTTTTTTTTACATTGAGGCCTACGTGGGAATGATGAAGAAGAACAGATTGTAATGATGCGGTCGTGCTTTTAAACACCGTGTCAACAGCCGTCTGGTCTTGTGTGGGCGATGTCTTCCTTCTCTTCTGAATACCTCTATGCGCGTTCCGTTTTAATGAAGTTGTGCGTGGATAGACAGGCCGGTGATAGATACATGACAGACCAAGCGATAGGGGTAGTAACCTGAACGCGGCCTCAGTTTCCGTCGGACGACTTAATTTTGACAGGCTTTGTCTAAAGCCGTGTCCTTGACGACAAGTGGGGATAAGTTGATGACTGGGAATAGCGTACGCGGCATTGTATTAAGAGACCAGTGGTTCTCAACGTTTCACTAAAGTCAGGGACATGTATTTTTGTTTGTTGCGTTCGCTCACTGACAACTCAAGCCTAGTCTACACGCCTGCTATTACTTCTAATGCACTGAACTGATGTTTGCGTGTCTATTAGCTTTCCAGTGATTTTGTTTTACTTTTTGAATTTAATAATAGCTGACGTTTATTGCACGCGGATATCTGCATAAACGTTTCAGTCTTCTCAGACATATCACACTAGGAGAAGCTCACAAAAGTGCGCGAATTTCTTATCATCGACGGGGTTCTAAGTGTGAACATAGTCTTAATCTTCTTCCCTTTTTCGAGGGGTGTGCGTCACACTTAGTTAAGTGCATCATAGTGTCCGACTTTAGGATGCATTTATGTCAGGTTCACTTCTTATAGACATATTCCACCCACAGCAGTTCCTGTAAAGGTCATACATTTGTTTATATAATTTGTTTAATCATGTGGGTCCTTGGCTTTGGAATATTTGAGAAACACTGGTCTAGACAATGTAACTTGTCAATGCGGTCCTAGCTTTTGTGTTTGTGTAATTATTGTTCTAGGTGTATAATTCTGTCGGTTTAGGATTAAGCAGCTTTCCTGTAATCGTCACCGGAAGAGAGGATTAGTTTGTGGTCATGTTTGTAATGTAACTTAGTTTACTTCGGGAGGATATTTTTATGTTTGTCCCACGAGAACATCTTGTACGTCATCATGAGTAGGATATTTGATTGTTGATTTCCCGGTTGGGTTATTTTACCTCATAAAGCTCTGAAAGCTCCGTTATACTTATATTTAGTGAGGAAATGAGCTTAAAGGTATAGATGGGCACATAATTGTTACTACTGAACTATAGGTAGGCACATAATTATTACTACTGAACTATAGGTAGGCACACAATTGTTACTACTGAACAGTATACGTAGACACACGATCGTTAGAACTGAACGTTATATATCATATATGGGTACATAATTGTTAGTACTGAAAGGTATATGTAGGCACATAATTGTTACTACTGAATTATAGGTAGACACAAAACTGCTATTACTGAACGTACAGGTAGACGCATCATTGTTACTACTGTATGTATAGGTAAGCACACAAGTGTTACTACTGTATGTATAGGTAAGCACACAATTGTTACTACTGTATGTATATGTAAGCACACAAGTGTTACTACTGTACAGTGTAGTAGGCACATGTTTGTTTCTACAATGCGTACAGTTAGGCACGTAACTGTTACTACAGTATCACAGTACCGGTGTTGATTGTTTTTATACGTACTAGTTCACGGTTTTACGAGATGAACTGCCCTGTTTCCTTGATCGTCACCTCCACCCGGTCCAGCGGGAGCTGTACCACCCATAGGTTCCTCACTCTTCTTCACATAGATCAGAGAACCTCACAGCGGGAGTCGTGCCACCCATAAGTTCCTCAGTCTCTCCCATAGATCAGAGAACCTCACAGTGGGAGCGTATCACCCATAAGTTCCTCAGTCTCTCCCATAGATCAAAGAACCTGACAGCGGGAGCCGTACCACCCATAAGTTCCCCAGTCTCTCCCATAGATCAGAGAACCTCACAGCGGGAGCCGTAACACCCATAGGTTCCTCAGTCTTTCCCATAGATCAGAGAACCTGACAGCGGGAGCCGTACCACCCATAAGTTCCTCACTCCCTTCCCATAGATAAGAGAACCTCACACCGGGAGCTGTATCACCCATTGGTTCCTCACTCCCTTCCCATAGATCAGATAACCTTATAGTGGGAGCCCTAAGTTGCTGATTCTCTCCCATAGATCAGATAACCTCACAGTGGGAGCCGTAAGTTGCTGATTCTCTCCCATAGATAGATAACCTCACCTTTTTACACACATGAAGGCGCCTGGGCGTATAATGCTAGACCCATATTTGTATAGAATAGACCGATCGGCACCCGGTCAGTGACATGGTCAGTATCCTACCGGCCGCTTTTATTTCCCAAGACACTTTATGGTACTCATTTTAGGCGAGATCCCCGGTCAGCCAGTTTTATCAGGTTCTGCGCCAAACAAAATGTCGGTTTGGACCAGACAAAAATGAATAACGGAAAATGGGAAGTAGGGGTGTTTCACAGATATGACTTAAACATTGATACTGTGGTAGCAGACATGGTGTATTATAACGCCGTGACAATATTTCGGCGATATATAAGCCCACGGCAGTTACTGGAAATCGCTTAAGACGAATAATCAGCCCACGGTGACCAATTAATTAATTGATTAAGTGCCAAACAAGAAAGAAGGTCTGGATCAAACATGGCGCACAATCACAGGGACGATTATTATAAAGTAAATTTCCGTGCACTGAACATTGAAATTGCGGAAGATACCATGAAACAAAACAAATAACATGATAACCCTAATGTTGCGATATATCGTCCTTCTGTCCAAATGGGAGGTCACATTTGCCGATATATTATCCTTCGACAATGAATCAGTGAACAGTCGGCTTGGATGTGAATTCCATTCCATTCCACCATGACCCCTAGCCCGTTCAACCCCAGAAGAGAAGTTATATTAGGGCCCATCACCTGGTTCAAATCTTATGTCTGAGTCAGCAACAAATAGGGTATTAATTTGAAAGTGGTTGTTGTCCAAAGAGGGTGATGTTGATGTGAATTCAGTTAAAACACTTTATGACGTGGACAAATACCCAAGACAGACGAAAAGTAACTGGCCCCTCTGGTCAGCTTAGCGGACATTCCATTGCATGCACTGAAGCGTGACGGTCATTGGTCAGTGGTGTGTGTATGTGTGTGCATGTGAGCGTGACTAACCCACGTCTCGCGGGTCATGTAACGGGTTCTGTGTAGCCATATACTCAGCTGACGAGTTGTGTTGGGAAATAGCGCTGAACATTTGTCATTTATTCGCCGCTAATTCTGAAGTGTTGAGGTCACCGAAGGAGAGAGAGAGAGCTACAGGTTGGGATTTGTGTCACAACTAACCGTTACATCTGAATTGTTGGTGGGCATTCACCTGGGATATTTATTTCCGAGAATCGTCTGGATACAACATACCTGTCAAATCTGATGGATATAGAGAGGAAGTAAGTTGGCGTTTTTCAAACTTATGTTTTCACTTTTCATATTGATAATAATAATAGCAGATTGTTTTTATAGTCAGCAATCGGGAAGATGAATAGAGGCCCTGGAGATGTGGATGTACAGAAACATATGTCGTATTTCATGGACACAAAAACAAATCAAATACAGATGCTCTAGATTTAAAAAAAAAAAAAACGGAATGAAAAGAGTTGATGAAAGAAATAAAAAAGAGGCAAGTAAAAATTTCCCGCATACTAAAAGACATAACACTTTCATAAAAACCATACTGGAGGGTAAGGTTGAAGGCAAGCCAGCAAGAGGTAGGCAATGGTACAAGTGGGAAGATATCAATAATATCAAGACAGAATAATGTACAATCAAGGCGAGATATAGATTAGTGCTGAGTTGGGGATCCATTGCAACCAACCTTCATTGTGGAGATGGTACCTGATTAAATGAGTTTATATTACATTCAGATGCTACTTTCCCAAGTATTGTATACTAGCGATGATTTCTCA
This sequence comes from Cepaea nemoralis, assembly GCA_014155875.1. Taxonomy (NCBI): domain Eukaryota; kingdom Metazoa; phylum Mollusca; class Gastropoda; order Stylommatophora; family Helicidae; genus Cepaea; species Cepaea nemoralis. Next base: position 165,693 of record JACEFZ010002917.1, read on the forward strand.
TTTCTCTAAGACGCGACGAATGTGTATTTTGTGTTATTGTATATTAGCGATGATTTCTCTAAAACGCGACGAATGTATATTTTGTGTTATTAAAAAAGGACGATTTACACACCTTAAGGATACGCATTGGGTACTATATTTATGGACCAACCGGTATTCGAAGCGTAATATGGCCGCCTTTACTTCCTAAGGCCTTTTCCGGTACCTATTGTAAGAATCGAAGTTTCTGGTAATGTTACGTCAAAGGTCTCATCAGCAAAGACTGAAACCAGCTTGTGACGTTCCTCGGTCTCTCCGGTGCTTTTTTTTAGAGGAAAACAAAAGCCAGTCTCTCCAGTGCTTTTTTAGAGGAAAGTAAAAGTCGGTCTCTCCAGTGCATTTTAGAGGAAAATAAAAGTCGGTCTCTCCAGTGCATATTTAGAGGAAAATAAAAGTCGGTCTCTCCAGTGCTTTTTAGAGGAAAATAAAAGTCGGTCTCTCCAGTGCTTTTTAGAGGAAAATAAAAGTAGGTCTCTACAGTGCTTTTTTAGAGGAAAATAAAAGTCGGTCTCTCCAGTGCTTTTTAGAAGAAAATAAAAGTCGGCCTCTCCAATGCTTTTTTAGAGGAAAATAAAAGCGGGTCTCTCCGGTGCTTTTTTTAGAGGAAAGTCAAAATAAAAGTCGGTCTCTCCGGTGCTTTTTTAGAGGAAAGTCAAAGTAAATGTCGGTCTCTTCAGTGCTTTTCTAGAGGAAAATAATAGTTTCAAAGGCTTGAGGATCAATTTCATTGTACCGAGTTTAATCCCATACGGCTCGATCTCTTTCCGCAGAGCGTCCTGCCGAAAGCACGCACTCCATAGCTCCAGCGACGACCCCTAAAAGTATTTGAGAAAGCTGCACTCGTGAAAAGAACGACATGGCCAAGAATCGAACCCTCAACCTTCGGGTGCCTGGGGCAGGCTGCGTAACTACTTCCCCATGGAGTAACCCCAATTGTTTAGAGGACAGCGGTTCAGTGTAACAGTGTGACACTAACAAGCGTCTTCGCAGCCGATGTAGTGTTGTGGATAGTAGTAGATATACGCGTAGTGAAGACGTTAGAAGGCTACAGTGTAAGTGAAGGTGTGCCGGTGTATCACGCGTCTTGTAGCTGACGTAGTGTTGTAGATGGAAGTAGGGATACACGTACTGGCGGCGCTAGAAGGATACGGTGTCAATGTGAAGGTGTGCTTGTTTATCCGATGGATGTTCGTCCATCACGAATGATGATGACCATTCATTCATTACATCTGTTGATTTGATTAAGAAAGAATGACTTGCGCTTTAGTTTGGATTATAGTGAGGAAGTGGTTGTGCAACTCCGTCGACCTCACTCTCTCTTCTGCGTCCATCTGGTTCCAGTGGCGAGTATGGCAAGACGACTGGAGACGGACACAGATGCATCCGATAACACGCGTCTGGCAGCCGATGTAGTGTTGTAGATGGAAGTAGGGATACACGTACTGACAGCGCTAGAAGGTTAGAGTATAACAATTTGAAGGTGTGCCGGTGTATCCGATAACACGCGTCTGGCAGCCGATGCAGTGTTGTAGATGGAAGTACTGGCGGGGCTAGAAGGCTTCATTGTAACAATAGGCAGAGTTGGTGGTGGGGAGGGGGGGGGGGGTGTGGTGGTGGCTCAACCAGTGGAGTGAATAGATTATGGGAGGGCGTAAGATCAATGCTTACAACAGTTTTTGTCAATGAAAAATGCTCTCTCTCTCTCTCTCTCTTCTCTCTCTCTCTCTCTCTCTCTCTCTCTCTCTTCTCTTCGCTTTCCTTCCTGTCTTTGCTCTCTCATTCTCTTCTTCTCTCTCTTTATAGTTTCTCTATTGTCTCTCTCCATTCTCTTCTTAACTCTCCTATTCTCTTTCTCATCTCTCTTCTGTTTGCTCTCTCATTCTCACTTTTATAGTCTTACTACCCTTTTCTTTCTCCTCTCTCTCTCTCTCTCTCTCTCTCTCTCTCTCTCTCTCTCTCTCCCTTTCTCTTTTTCTCTACTCTCATTTTATCTATTTCTCCTCTCCTCTCTATGTCTCATTTTATCTCTCTCTCTCTCTCTCTCTCTCTCTCTCTCTCTCTCACTCTGTTTTCTGTCTGCTCTCTCTTATTCTCTTCCTCTCTTCTTTCTCTTTCTCAAGTGTTGTATTTCCCTCTGTGTTTGTGGGTGCTATTTACCAGACGTGTGTTTGTTGTTGCTATTTGCCAGATTTGGAGTCATGCAGCTGCAATTGCCAGATTTGTGTGTTTGTGAGTGCTATTTGCCAGATTTTGAGTCATGCAGATGCCATTACCAGATGTGTTTGTATGATGAATGCAGTATCATTAATGATAAATTTAACCATCATCAACGGAGAGATCACACTCAAATTTAGTTTATAGTCATAGTTGCTTCTAATGGATGTATGTTGTTGTTCAAGTCTCAGCAGTAAGATGTTAGAAAACTGTTGTCAGGTTGTGCTTCTAGAAGATGTGTGTTGTTGTTCAAGTCTCAGCAGTAAGATGTTAGAAAACTGTTGTCAGGTTGTGCTTCTAGAAGATGTGTGTTGTTGAAGTTTCTGCAGTAAAATGTTAGCGAATTGTTGTCAGCGTAGTCAGATTGTGCTTATACACTGCTCCAGCCAACTATGCTGACACATGTGCAGATTGTGGTAGACTACATCATCATTTTCACTGTTTGTCATTGTCGTTCATGAAATAAATTCTATTTCCATCTGATCTGTTGTACAGAGATGTATCTGCTAGCAGCCACTGCATCTGACAGTTAGATGTCCAGACTAGCATCAAAATCAATAATCATCAGGAAAGAAATGCTTTCTTTTCACACACAAAAAATAAAACCAAAGAAAGATGACATGGACACTAACAATTTCATGCCCAAATTGGCATCAAAATAGTGTGACTGTCACACTACAGTTGCAAGTCTTCCAGAAGGAAGACTCTAAAGTAAAGAAAGGTTAATTTAAAATAGATATTACTTAAACTGGATAGATAGGGAAGGTTATTCAAATCAGTAATCATCAGGAAAGATGTCCTTTCAACAACAACAAACTGATATATGAGAAATTACTAAAAGAAATGTAAGGCACTGCTAAGAAATGTCATATTGGACTATAGCACTGCTAAGAAATGTCATACTGGACTACAGCACAGCTAAGAAATGTCATACTGGACTATAGCACTGCTAAGAAATGTCATACTGGACTATAGCACTGCTAAGAAATGTCATACTGGACTAGCACTGCTAAGAAATGTCATATTGGACTATAGCACTGCTAAGAAATGTCATATTGGACTATAGCACTGCTAAGAAATGTCATACTGGACTATAGCACTGCTAAGAAATGCCATATTGGACTATAGCACTGCTAAGAAATGTCATACTGGACTATAGCACTGCTAAGAAATGTCATACTGGACTATAGCACTGCTAAGAAATGTCATACTGGACTAGCACTGCTAAGAAATGTCATATTGGACTATAGCACTGCTAAGAAATGTCATATTGGACTATAGCACTGCTAAGAAATGTCATACTGGACTATAGCATAGCTAAGAAATGTCATACTGGACTATAACATAGCTACAAAATGTCATACTGGACTATAACACAACTACAAAATGTCATACTAGACTACAGTACAGCTAAGAAATGGCATACTGGACTATAGCATTGCTAAGAAATGTCATATTGGACTATAGTAATGCTAAGAAATGTCATACTGGACTATAGCACTGCTAAGAAATGTCATATTGGACTATAGCACTGCTAAGAAATGTCGTATTGGACTATAGCACTGCTAAGAAATGGCATACTGGACTATAGCACTGCTAAGAAATGTCATATTGGACTATAGCACTGCTAAGAAATGGCATACTGGACTATAGCACTGCTAAGAAATGTCATATTGGACTATAGCACTGCTAAGAAATGTCATATTGGACTATAGCTCTGCTAAGAAATGTCATACTGGACTATAGCACTGCTAAGAAATGGCATACTGGACTATAGCACTGCTAAGAAATGTCATATTGGACTATAGCACTGCTAAGACATGTCATATTGGACTATAGCACTGCTAAGAAATGTCATATTGGACTATAGCACTGCTAAGAAATGTCATATTGGACTATAGCACTGCTAAGAAATGGCATACTGGACTATAGCATTGCTAAGAAATGTCATATTGGACTATATTAATGCTAAGAAATGTCATATTGGACTATAGCACTGCAAAGAAATGTCATACTGGACTATAGCTCTGCTAAGAAATGTCATACTGGACTATAGCACTGCTAAGAAATGGCATACTGGACTATAGCATTGCTAAGAAATGTCATATTGGACTATAGTAATGCTAAGAAATGTCATACTGGACTATAGCTTATAACTATGTTGTCCCTGTTGAAGACATTTTCTAGCCATCATGTCAGAGGTTGTCTACATCTCTTGTTGTCTTGTTTCTTTTCATATTGTTTTATTGTGCTTTTGAATTATTACATCAGTGCTTTAAATTATTGCATCAGTGCTTTGAATTGTTACGTCAGTGCTTTCAATGTGACCAGATACATTATATCTCCTTCATGAGGTACAGTTGTAGAGTTTGTATTTGTTATATGTGGTATTTCAACTTGCCATTTCATTAAATGATATACAGCCAAAGACAACTTGACGAAACTTCACAGAGAAGATTGGGTATAGTCTGTAGAATATAGTACGTGGGCAATCTGACAAATGATAATGGACTTATCATCTTAGAATATAGTAGGTGGACAATTTGACACATTGTAGTGGGCATTATAATCTTAGAATATAGGTACAATGTTTGTAAAGTCTCACTAAACTTAGTATGTAGAATAGCTGTTTGTTGAAGAGGATGTTTCCCATCTTGCAAGACAGTTTGACATATGACAATGTACATTATAATATGTGGACAATGTGACGGTGAGATTATAATATTAGAATATAGTCTGCAAACAGTTTGACAGTGGCCATTATAATCTTATCTCTGCTTGATAAATGTAAACAAACTACTCATCTCATCTCATCATGTTCCTCTTGTACCTTGCGGGGTCGAGGTGAAGTATAAACTTCGTGAGAGTGCCCGGTTATGGGCTTCGTATAACGATATTCCCATGGACTCTGCTATTCCCTCCGTCCAACATTTACATGGTCAGCCTCTTCCTCTGATTCCATCTGGTCTGTACATCATTGCTTGTTGTGGTATGCTGTTGACTGGTAACCTACTTGCATGGCCAAACCATTTGACTTGCTGCTTTCTAATAAAATCTAGTGCTGCTTTAACCCCCACTTTAGTCCTGATTTCTTCATTTCTGATCTTATCTCTTCTCGATACGTTGAGTATTCTTCTCAGAAACCTCATTTCTGTTGTTGTGATTTTTCTTTTCTCTTTTTCTGTCATTGTTCAGGTTTGGCATTGGTAGCATAGCGTTGGTAGGAAGATTGTGTTGTAAAGTGCTTTCTTAGTAGTTATTGATACATGTTGTAAACAAACATCTGTCACAAAAGGTCTAGGTAGTCTTATCCATTGGGTGTGTGAAGTGTTGGGTTTTCATGTATTCTAGGCTATAACTTAATGAAGTGAGGTTCCAGTTCACTTCTCACCACCTTGCATTGCCAGACACTTCTGAAAGTATTAATTTAGTAATTTTAGGGGAAATGTGTTCATCTGTCAGTATTGTCTCTATTCAGTCAATCAATCATTCAAGTGCCATCTTTGCTCTACAGATCAGCTGAATTGTCTCCAACACCCTCTGTCCATCATCCTCACTGTGCACTCATGCAAGACTTCCTGTAGTCTATCTCTTGATGTTGTCCACCCACTGTAACATTGTCCTCCTCTTGCACACTTCCTCTCCACTCTTTCCCCAGCACTGTCTTTAACACGGAGCTCTTTTAATTTGCCAGAGTAACTTAATTGTCCTACATCTTAATCAGTTTGATTTCTTCAGTCTAAGTTTTTGTGATACTTCTTTTCCTTCTGATGATTTCTTCTTTATGAGAAATATTTAACCAAAGCCACTATATTATACAAAGGATACTTTTTGAGGTTTTGAAATTAATACATTCAAACTTGCTACATTTTATTTTAAATCAACATCCCATTCAACAAAAGTTAGTTATAAAATAGGGGACACACCCACCCACATACACACAATCTCTCCCTCTCTCCCTACCTTCTCTCTCTCTCTCTCTCTCTTTCTCTCTCTCTCTCTCTCTCTCTCTCTCTCTCTCTCTCTCTCTCTCTCTCTCTCTCTCTCTCTCTCTCTCTCTCTCTCTCTCTCTCTCTCTCTCTCTCTCTCTCTCTCTCTCTCTCTCTCTCTCTCTCTCTCTGTATAATTGTAACATATATATCGTTTTTGTTTTTCAAAGTATGTTATATTCATTTTTAATGTGTGTATAATGAAGTTCTGTCTAGCATTTAGTTGTGAATGTTTATACTGATTATCATCTTCTATGAAATGAGCATAATGTTAATCTTTTATTTATAGCCTTAAAAACAATACGATTACACTTCCCATTTATCCCCTACGTATGGAATATTTTTTACTTATATATTGCTTCTCTCCATATCTGTCTGGAGGTAACCTATTTTCCATTGACATAGGCAGGTTTGAGTGAGAAATACAGTTTATGAGTGGTTGTCTTTCTATTACACATTGCTTACTCTGTAAAGAGTGCAGAATTAAACCTTTATTGAACAATAACTGAACACATTTACTGTTTGTCCTCAGCTTTTTGATCAGTTTTATGGTGGATGCCCGTGGGGGTGCCATGAGGGGATGTCGTCACCCAGGAGTTCGGGTGATCATCCCTCCCCGCAAGTGCTGCATGCCAACCCGAGTCACTTGCCGTCTGGTCACCAAGGAGAAACTGACCAAGCCACCCCCACTGCTGGAGGGAGAAGGTTTAGCAGCCAGGATTATTGAAATGGGCCCAGTTGGCACCAAGTTTTTGGGGTAAGTTTCTACAGAAGAGCTCTGTTCTGTTTGTAAATGTTTCTGTGGTAAATCTGGCTGGACATAGGCACCAGCCTCAAACCAATAGTTAAGAGGTCAGCATGTCCATGCGGATAAGAACACATCATAAACATCCGGTGTGCTGATGCCGATGTAGGGAGTTCAACCCCTACACCAGACAGTTGGACTAAAATGTTGGCCTATAGTCCTTGACTTGGAGACGTAAATTACATGTACCTCTGAAGTCGGAGTAGGTTCACTTGATGTCAGGGGACACTGGTAATAGAGTGCCAATCCACACGCAAAATTCAATCTAGTGCTAACAGAAGTAGTAGTGTATGGATTACACTTGAGTTCAAAGGAGCAAGTGCTAAAGAAAAAGACAATAGTTATAATGGTTTAGATGTATGGCGCCCATCAAACTGTCAGGTCAGAATGTAATGGTCTTCCTCTGCCTTTCAACACCCAACAGCATAGGTCCACAATCAACTCATGCCCTTTGTAAGCTTGTTCATGATTGGTTGGAGTTTGCAGCTGAAGTTGTCTACAGGATGAGGTAGTTAGTCTTACACCATTCCTCCTTATGTGGATGAATTTTACAAATGAGGAATCCAAAAATGCCACACTTGTCCCTGACTCCAGGGTTGTCATCTAGCTCTGCTACCAACATGTAATTGGATCTGATGACTTTAGGAGTTGAAATACTTCACATGTACAAGGGAGATAGTCTCAAGGCTATCTATGAATGACTGCTGGTTGAATATACAACAGCAGATGAAACAACATATTTAAGTATGCTTCAGTTTAGATTTGTGAGTCAGGACATAGTCAGATATGACTGAGTTACCGTATGACAGTAGTTAGTCAGGTCTTAGTCAGATATGACTGAGCTACCATATGACAGTAGATGGTACTAACTGCTTTCTGTTAGCGCCAAATGTTGGACAGTACTCACCTAACCGGACACCCACATTGTGCCAACAGCTTCAGGCGGAGGAGCAAAACTGGGAGGATACAAGCCTTACCTTGGTGTGAGAAAATGCAACCTAAAGACTAAATATCATGGCAGGGCAGAACAGACCCAAAGCCTTGGTTGGCAACGTTTAGAATCGAAGCTCTGACAGTCACAGTTAGGGCATTGCTTTGCTGATTCAGCAGCTTCTGCAGCTTGCCTTGTTCCAGATGTATTGGCATTACCTTTCCTCTCAGTAAACTAGGCAGGGCAAGAGATGGATCATGCTGTAGGGGCAACACATGATCTCTACAATTCAGCCCTGGATTTGTGCTTTTGTGAGGTATAACTCCATCCTTGGTCTTATATGGTCAGTACATGGTTTAGATTTAAATGTGGTTCTAGCAAGGGGAGACATATGTGGGAATAAATCTAATCTGTTTTCAACCAGTGTGTTACTGGAACGGTCAACATCTACAACTTAACAACATATTATGAGGCGCATTTATGAGTTTGTCAAAAGGGATCAGCTGATTCTTGAAACCAAGAAATGTGATTGTACAGCAGGTACTATCATTGGGGTGTGAGGTTTCTGACCTTCACGTTTTCAGCTCATGCTATTATGAGGTGGAAGTGACAGTTCTCTTCCCAGACAACTTTACTTTCCAGATACTTCTGGACAATTTTCCTGTGCCATTTGATGACGTCAGGTCTTATGACATTTAGAGAAGCTGGAAATGCAAAGAGCTGATTGAAATCATTAAAAAGTAATGGGTAAAATAGTGTGGCCACATTAACAGTCATGAAATGCCTGTAACAGAGTCTTAGTGGGATAGCAAGGGGTAGTCAGTGGTACAAGTGGGATGATAACATTAAAATGAGGATAGACAGCAGCCTCTCAGAGTGTACCACACTGAAACATAAGTCATAAAGTATTGGAGATCCATTGCAGTCAACCTTCATTGTGGACATGCCACGTCATTGGTTAATAGAGTCTGATTCGGACCTCAAAAGGTCAGTGATACCATACATTGGCATATATAACATATTGATTGTATATTCATAATTGTCAAACTAGCCCCAAATATACACAGATGTGTACGGATAAACTGTTACCAATCTGTATCAATACAAGTATTTGGACAAACATAACATGACAATATAAACATGAAACATTTTATTTTCATTGATTTTATATACAACATGACAACCTAAACAAACATGAATCTATTCCCATTGTTCTCATCCATGATATGGCAATCTAAACATGAAACATTCTATTTACATTGTTCTTATATACACCATGACAATGTAAACATTAATCGTGATTCTATCTCTGTTGTTCTCATTCAAGACATGACAACCTAAACATGAAACATGATTATTTCCTTGTTCTGTTACAGACCAGTGTTGCTGGAAGTCCCTCACTTTGCTTCCCTGCGTGGCAAGGAACGTGAAGTCGTCATCTTGCGCAGTGATAATGGCGAGAGCTGGTACGAGCACCCGATGCAGGCCACCGAGGATGCTGTTGCTGAAGCTTTGGGCAGCAGTTCAGAAGGTGGGGTAGATGGAAGTCAGGCCTCTGTGTCCAGTTTATGGAGTGAGCATCCTTGTTGTGCTTTAGATGTTTGATGTTGAATATTGGTTTACAGGCAATCTCCACACAACAAGACATTATCATCTAGGTTAAATTAATGGATGCAGGAGATAAGTTTTCTCTTCAGACTTGGGATGAATTGTATAAACAATCTCTGCAGGATATAAGTTTTCCATTCAGACTGATTAGTTTTATAAAACTCTGCACATAACAAGACATTCTCATCTGGTGTACAGTAAATGTTCTTCTTACATTCACTTTAAAACTAGTTGTCTATCTGCAATGTTGTTTCTTGTATAAACTTCACTCTCTTTTTGTTTAGTTCAATCTGTGGCCTGTTAAGTTTATCTTTCTCTGTTGTTTCTCTAGGCCAGAATTTTTACCTAGATATGTCATTTGCAGGGCAGTCTTGGAATATGTGATCTGCTGTCTAAGGCGCCAGTTCACAAACACATATGAGTGATTTCATGATCTTAAACTTTGTATACACGTACTGTGGAGTCAGTTGTCATCCTTTTCTGAGTTCTGGAATATTAATTTGTTCTGGTCTTTCCATAATGTGGTAACTGTCTTGTGCTGATGTTGGTGGATTTCTAGTCCAGAAAATTGCCAGTACCACCTACAGACACTACTGTCTGAATAAGGCACTATCAGTTTTCTGAACTAGGGTGCTTGAAGTACTGATTTTGCATCTGTCAGTAATACCACAGGTTGTGAACCATGATTGGTTTTCAGTAATTTCTTTGTTGCTGTCTTGATTGCTGGATGTCTGCATCATAATTGGAACAGTGCATTCCTGGTGGTACTCTGGCCACATTGTGGTTTTATTTAGGTATTCTATATACACTTTGATTTCTGTATTTCTAACTGCATTTTTTACTGACCTATCCATGTTATGCAGACTCGGAAGCATTAGTTTTGTGGGTATTCATCATTAAGAAAACTGAGAGTGACTGTTCTGTATTGTACGCTGTTCTGTTCTTCCATGTGAAGTATTCTTTTCATTGTTGTATGGATGTGTCCTGGTTGTTTTGTTCCTGCTATAATTTGATTGTTCTGGAATAGTTTTTAGGGAGCTATCAATTACAGGCAGGTCAGTGGTTTGTCTGCACAGTTGTTTGATCAAGTCACTTGTTCTCTAGATTTTTTTTTACATCTGGTCTGACCATATTAAAGAAATCTGGCCCTCGCAGTGGCCACTGGCACTATGTATTTGGTCACTTGAAATATGTTGCACTCATGATTTTTCATAGAGGATATTTTCCCTTTTAGACATCTGCTACCAACATCTCGGAGATTGAGAGACTTTAAAAGAACATTAGCTATGCTTGTTTTCTGAAGTTGTGTTTCTTAATGATACCTATTTATTGTAATTGTGGACTTGTATAATAATACATAACATGTATGTTGTTTGGAGAAGGCCTGGTTACAAACTGAAATAAGAAAATGTTTCCGCTTGTAACATTCATTGTTGCAAAATAAATTTATCTCTGTGTATATCATGTGCCACTTGAAATGTGGCACATTATGCAACCCCAAAATACCAGCAATTATGTCAGAATATGTATTTTGTGTGTGTAGATTTAAAAACAAACAAATAACGTTAATTTAGCCGTAACTGAAATTGAATGTGAAGTTCCCAATTTATCCTAAAATTGTGGCATAAAGCCTTCAAATCAACTAAGTGTACAAAGAGATAAATTTGCATTTTAATAGAATATGATTTTATTAATGGTGATCGGTAAAAGCACTGGCAGTTTTGAATGTTATTTTTCTGTTTGTTATTGTAATATACCAGAATTCTGCCTTTGTGTTGAGCCAATTAGGTAGGTGTTAGGTCTATAAATAGACCATGTGAAGTAGCAACCAGCTCTGTAACGAAGGAGTAATGGGCGCAATTCATAATTCCGCAGTGCATTGGTTTTCATATAATGAAATGAGTGCCAGTTGTTCAGAAAGCAATGGCAAACTACTGAAAGTAAACTTGCCACAAAATCACAAACAGCCAAAGAATGCAATTAACTTCTTCTAAGTAGCAACAACTATCAGGCAATTCAGAGAAATTGACAAGAATTTCACCTGGCATCAAAATGAAATGCTTATCTGGAAATGTTAGTTGGGTTGCAGATTCAGAAAAGAGTGTGTGTAAGTTACACCCATGTTGTCCATCTCTAGAAGTTGGCTTTGTTACTTTTTAGCACAATCAAATGAACATGAACATTGTATCTGTATGTTTTAATTACCATATTTTGATTTCTTACAGAATCCATTTCATGATAGAATATATTCCCTTAGATTTGCAAAGTTTGAACATAATGTAAATAAAATGCTTATGTATCAACATTTTACAAATTAGTTTATTTATAAACAGTAAATATTGTTGATAGATGATCTTAAAAAGAAGTTGCTGAAGCTTTGGGCAGGCAGTTCAGGGAAGGTGGCGTCATCTTGCGCATAAAAGGGAAGCTGGTACGAGCACCCGATGCAGGCCACCGAGGATGCTGTTGCTGAAGCTTTGGGCAGCAGTTCAGAAGGTGGGGTAGATGGAAGTCAGGCCTCTGTGTCCAGTTTATGGAGTGAGCATCCTTGTTGTGCTTTAGATGTTTGATGTTGAATATTGGTTTACAGGCAATCTCCACACAACAAGACATTATCATCTAGGTTAAATTAATGGATGCAGGAGATAAGTTTTCTCTTCAGACTTGGGATGAATTGTATAAACAATCTCTGCAGGATATAAGTTTTCCATTCAGACTGATTAGTTTTATAAAACTCTGCACATAACAAGACATTCTCATCTGGTTGTACAGTAAATGTTCTTCTTACATTCACTTTAAAACTAGTTGTCTATCTGCAATGTTGTTTCTTGTATAAACTTCACTCTCTTTTGTTTAGTTCAATCTGTGGCCTGTTAAGTTTATCTTTCTCTGTTGTTTCTCTAGGCCAGAATTTTTACCTAGATATGTCATTTGCAGGGCAGTCTTGGAATATGTGATCTGCTGTCTAAGGCGCCAGTTCACAAACACATATGAGTGATTTCATGATCTTAAACTTTGTATACACGTACAGTGGAGTCAGTTGTCATCCTTTTCTGAGTTCTGGAATATTAATTTGTTCTGGTCTTTCCTTAATGTGGTAACTGTCTTGTGCTGATGTTGGTGGATTTCTAGTCCAGAAAATTGCCAGTACCACCTACAGACACTACTGTCTGAATAAGGCAACTATCAGTTTTCTGAACTAGGGTGCTTGAAGTACTGATTTTGCATCTGTCAGTAATACCACAGGTTGTGAACCATGATTGGTTTTCAGTAATTTCTTTGTTGCTGTCTTGATTGCTGGATGTCTGCATCATAATTGGAACAGTGCATTCCTGGTGGTACTCTGGCCACATTGTGGTTTTATTTAGGTATGCTATATACACTTTGATTTCTGTATTTCTAACTGCATTTTTTACTGACCTATCCATGTTATGCAGACTCGGAAGCATTAGTTTTGTGGGTATTCATCATTAAGAAAACTGAGAGTGACTGTTCTGCATTGTACGCTGTTCTGTTCTTCCATGTGAAGTATTCTTTTCATTGTTGTCTGGATGTGTCCTGGTTGTTTTGTTCCTGCTATAATTTGATTGTTCTGGAATAGTTTTTAGGGAGCTATCAATTACAGGCAGGTCAGTGGTTTGTCTGCACAGTTTGATCAAGTCACTTGTTCTCTAGATTTTCTTTTACATCTGGTCTGACCATATTAAAGAAATCTGGCCCTCGCAGTGGCCACTGGCACTATGTATTTGGTCACTTGAAATATATTGCACTCATGATTTTTCATAGTGGATATTTTCCCTTTTAGACATCTGCTACCAACATCTCGGGGATTGAAAGACTTTAAAAGAACATTAGCTATGCTTGTTTTCTGAAGTTGTGTTTCTTAATTATACCTATTTATTGTAATTGTGGACTTGTATAATAATACATAACATGTATGTTGTTTGGAGAAGGCCTGGTTACAAACTGAAATAAGAAAATGTTTCCGCTTGTAACATTCATTGTTGCAAAATAAATTTATCTCTGTGTATATCATGTGCCACTTGAAATGTGGCACATTATGCAACCCCAAAATACCAGCAATTATGTCAGAATATGTATTTTTGTGTGTGTAGATTTAAAAACAAACAAATAACGTTAATTTAGCCGTAACTGAAATTGAATGTGAAGTTCCCAATTTATCCTAAAATTGTGGCATAAAGCCTTCAAATCAACTAAGTGTACAAAGAGATAAATTTGCATTTTAATAGAATATGATTTTATTAATGGTGATTGGTAAAAGCACTGGCAGTTTTGAATGTTATTTTTCTGTTTGTTATTGTAATATACCAGAATTCTGCCTTTGTGTTGAGCCAATTAGGTAGGTGTTAGGTCTATAAATAGACCATGTGAAGTAGCAACCAGCTCTGTAACGAAGGAGTAATGGGCGCAATTCATAATTCCGCAGTGCATTGGTTTTCATATAATGAAATGAGTGCCAGTTGTTCAGAAAGCAATGGCAAACTACTGAAAGTAAACTTGCCACAAAATCACAAACAGCCAAAGAATGCAATTAACTTCTTCTAAGTAGCAACAACTATCAGGCAATTCAGAGAAATTGACAAGAATTTCACCTGGCATCAAAATGAAATGCTTATCTGGAAATGTTAGTTGGGTTGCAGATTCAGAAAAGAGTGTGTGTAAGTTTACACCCATGTTGTCCATCTCTAGAAGTTGGCTTTGTTACTTTTTAGCACAATCAAATGAACATGAACATTGTATCTGTATGTTTTAATTACCATATTTTGATTTCTTACAGAATCCATTTCATGATAGAATATATTCCCTTAGATTTGCAAAGTTTGAACATAATGTAAATAAAATGCTTATGTATCAACATTTTACAAATTAGTTTATTTATAAACAGTAAATATTGTTGATAGATGATCTTAGAGAATTTGCAGATTTTGTTTTCTTTAGATTCAGCTGAGGATGTTTCTGCTATAAGTAAACATCTGTTGTTATGACATATAGTCTCACATAGTGAACTTTCTTTCTGTGTTGTTACCTTATCTGTTGTGATTATGTCACAATTACTGTTGTGTGTTACTTTCTGTGCAAAGTATAAATGAAATTAGTGGAATTGTGGTAAAGCTGTGGAAACATGCACAATATAAAATAAGACAAAATAATGCAGCTTTACAGAACACAAATTACTTCGTGTTATTTTATATTGTTTACTCTCTGAGCAGTAGTGTACCTTTTACAACAATATGGTATAAAGATGTTATAACAAATTAGTTTACACTAATAATATACAATTCTAGTATCTTTATGTAACTGACAAACATATTCAGTAGCGGTTAATTGTTTATTGGTAATGTCCTGTTAAATTCCCGAGAGAAGACTGGACTCAACAAGCACATCTTTAAACTTATTATCTGTTGGGATTATTGATTGACTTTGGTCTACACTCCTCTCTTCTGTCTTCCCTTCCATATATCTATTTCTTTCACTCTCTCTATTATTCCCTCAACACATACTCCGACAACAGTTCCTTTCAACGATAAGATAAAAGATTTATTATAAAAAACTATGTCTGGTGTATGTATGGATATTGTCTATGTAGTTGGTATGTTCTTCTAGTGTGGCTGCCAAATAAGATGTTGATAGATAGTCTCCGTGGTTTCTCTCGTCTCTTCTCTCAGCTAGAGTACAGGACATGACATAGATATAACAGAACGGTCTCACCCTGACAGCTCCGTCTGCTTGAGTCGGTAGATATATCCGTTGTTTGTAATGAAAAAATGTTCACCACTGTATGAATGTATTTAACCCGATCACCATATGCTGTCAGCGTACAGAATGTTCTGTATTATCTTATAGCGTTCTTAATTCCATCCTGGAAAACACATCGAGTTTCTCGTGTTCTATAATTTTGTCCTGTAAAAGTTCTACACTGGATAGTTCTTAATTGATATAGGCACTTTGTATGCACCTTGCAACTCTTCGATACTGAGTAATTTGAGTCTTTTTTCTTTAGTTTGTATGATCTCTATTTTCCGTTCTCTGTCCTCCTGACTTCCCACGATGACAATTCGTTTCCCTCCTTTCTCATGCACAAGTGTCGTGCTTTATTACTTTAAAGTGCTTTCTCGTGGGTTATCAACACTGGGTGATCTTGACCACAGCCATCTGTGTCATCTCTCAGTTGATAAGTCCCGCACTGATATGGAAACCTGTGTGATATACATTTAATAATGAGATCTGTGTCTGCTTCCTCTTCTCTCCTATGTGAGTGTCTTTTCCTCCAGCCGAAATGAAAAGGCTTCCGAAAAAACCCACTCTGACATAGGATAGAAGATTCACCTAATCGTCTATACTATTCCTACTAATAGAAAGCAATGTTAAATGCACTTCACGCACATCTATATTCCTATGCTAAACTATATCTAATATATTTATACCTTATTTAGGCATCTATGTTCCTGGAATCGAAATAACACTTAGCGAATAACACACTATTATCCCCTCTTTCCATCATTAGGGATGTGTATTTCTATTCCCACTCAAGAACATATCTCCTTCAGGTCAGTTTGGAACACACACTCTCCCTCACAAAGACGTAGCCACTCTTTTATCGGTCAATTTTGCCGCATAGTCCTTGACATTGCTGGACACCTCACATCCAGACTGCATTATCATTGTTAGTGGAAAATTACAGCTCTGAACCGTTTCACATCCATACCGCAATATGCTATCCAATAATGCTGTCTGCCTTTGTTGCAAACCAATTTTTCCACGCGACAGTTTACCTGTACTGTTGGCCTCCTTCTGGGTCTTGACCTAGAAACACATGCGCCTGGTCACTCCTTTGTTGGTTAACCCTTCTCCTACCTGGTTAGTCGGTGTATACAGTCGTCCATCTGGGAATCGTTAACTCTTCAGTATTTCACGACAGGTAATGCCAAATAAGGCAGACTATGAAAAGGGTTAATGTTCATTGGTAATGCCAACTAACAAACTGAACTCACCACTTTACATTGGATTTGAGGACTATGATAGTATTTATAAGGAATCTCATTGGAAATTGATGAGGCATTATGGAATACCACAGAAAATTATTGAACTTAATAAGGGAACTTAATAAAGGCAGCATATAGAGACATGAGGTGGAGAGTCCTCTGTGATGGAAACCTAACAGAAACATTTCAAATAAAAACAGAAATGAGACAGGGATGTCCTTTGTCACCTCTACCATTCTTACTGACTGGATTATGAAGGCAACAAGCACTGCCAGAAATGGAATTCAGTGGACTTCCCTGACAAAAGAAAACTTGATGATCTGGACTTTAACAACATTGCTGTCCTGCATGATACACACAATCACATGCAGGATAAATTAACAACAATGGATGGAAGGTCACAACATATCAGTTTACAAATTCATAGAGGAAAGACAAAGATAATGAGAATAAATCAAACAGTTGATAACATGATCTCCCTTGGCAAAGACAAGGTTAATGAGAATAAATCAAGCAGATGATAACATGATCTCCCTTGGGGAACCTCACTTCAAGAAACAAAATCAAACACCTGTTTAGGTAGATGTGTAGTTAATGAGGGTGGAACAAATAAAGATATCAGAATACAGAATGTTAGAGAAGCTTTTATAGCACTTGGAAATGTGTGGAAGCCAAAAGAAATGTAACTTAGCACCAAAATTATAAATTCAATTCTAACATTACATCAGTACTGCTCTTTGGATCAGAAATGTGAAGTGAAGAAAAGATTCCTGGCGCTGGATGGAACATATACATTGGGAAAACCTGAGGATAGTATCACTAGAAAGGCCTTTGTTTGGAATCCCCAGGATAAAAGAAATAGAGGGAGACCTAACAACACACGGAGAAGTGAAGTAGAAATAGAAATGGAGAATATGGGGAGGACATGGATGAAACTGCATGGGATAAATAAGGATTGGTGTTCACATTTGATGGAAATAGAACAATTCTGAGTACTTACATTGCACATAAATTTAAATAAACAATTAATATACAGATAGAACAATAAAATAATGAACTTTATTGGAAATGTGTAGGTATAGGATAGGAGAAATTTACTGCAAACTATATGCTCTTGTATAAGGACAAAGTAATCCATAACATGTTGTTGTTTTTTTGTATGTTAACAGTGATGAAAACTTTCTTCCTTATGTGTTACATTATCACTCATTCTTTCTCTTTATAACATTTGCCATTATCGTATTTGTTGGTTTGTTGTTGTTATTGTTTTAGTATTGTTTGCATGACTTATACTTCATAGTCCAATTGTGTTAATGTCTTAATGTTTTATGCACATAATTAGAAGTTAGGGACATAACAAACACATTTATAGATGCACCATTCACCACTTAAAGTGATTGATTGTACAGGAGCATTGACCCTTTTGAGTTATGACTGTGTGCTCACTTAATTCTGTGAGAACAAGGGAAAAGCCCTTTTCGAACTCTATCTAGAGCAGAGCAACCAAACAGACATGAGAGGCCGAAATCTTGCCAAGGAGGTTACCACAGACAGGTGCAAGGCCCAGAGCATTTCGGAGGAAGACACAGTGACAGTGAAAGAGATCAAGACTGTGCTATGATGATAAAAAAACAGCGCTCCAGGGCCAGATGGCATAATATATGACGACATCAATAGGTGTACCGACAACGAGCTAGAGAAATTAGCAGACATGTACAACAACAGTATAGGGAGTGCTAGCATCAAGGAGGAGTGGTTACACAGCTACCTGATTTCCTTGCCGAAGCCTGGCAAAGACCACACAAAAATTCATGGATATCGAGTAATAACCATGCTGAATACAATAGGCAAGCTGCCAGAGAAGTTAATTGCCAGAAAAAATATCAAGCCAACTAGAGAGGCAAGGTGTTTTCCCACCTACCCTGGGAGGGTACCATCCAAAAAGAGAAACCTGGACCAATGCAGCAGTTTTTGCCCTTGATGTGTATGAAGGTTTCCATTCAGGCATTGAAACCTTTGCTGCAGCCATTGATCTTGAGGAAGCGTACAACAGAGTACCATTGGATTGTTTAATGCTTCAGCTTCTTGAACTCAAGATAAGTCCTTTCCTCCTTAGTTGGATCACTGCAGCCCTCTTCCAACGGAAAGTAGTTTTTAGATGTGGCAGTTGGACTTTGGAACCAACAACAATATATCCTGGTCTATCACAGGGATCACCATTACCTCCGCTGCTGTTCAACGCCTACACTGTGAGAATCACCAGCGAGCAAATCTTAGGACCAGAAAGGACATTGTCGTAGGCAGATGATGTTTTAGTGTATTGTCAGGGTAAGCATAGAGATCAGGTTGCTGTGGAACTACAAACCAAACTCAATCGCATAAGCACTTGGTATGTTGAAGCTGAGGCAGTGGTCAACCCAACAAAGGCAACAGTGACATGGTTCTCTTTAAATAACCATATTGTCAACACTCCAACACCAACTGTAAATCTGGGTTCAGAGACGGTGGAAAGAACGCAGTCAATGAATTACCTAGGGATACGATTTGATCGAAGCCTAGCTTTTACTTAGCATGTAGACCAGGTGATCACAAAGGCCAAGCGGGGTTTAGCTGCGGTGCGGGTGATACCACATTCAACCTGCTTATAGAATCACCAGTCTTGGATCAGGTCTGTGTTCTTGTCCCAAGTATACCATGTGGCTAGGCCACCCAGGTCTTTATCAGTGTGCCTTCACCTTGCAATTTTCTCATCAAATGTGTGAATTATCACCGGAATCACCACGTTGCAGTCAGGGGTTCCATCTCCCATTAGACACATGCTGTTGTTAATAGCTAGTCAATGAAAAGTCAATGACACATTTGTATAGATCAATCAGTACTGTGTGGATGATGTGTGTGGTTGATGTGTGAGTGATGTGTGGGTGATGTGGTCATTGTTATGCTGGCTATCTGTACTCCCTAATGATGTGATGTTGTGTGGGTGATGTGTGAGTAATGTGTGGGTGATGTGGTCATTGTTACGCTGGCTACCTGTACTACCTAAGATATTTCCTGGTAGCCCGCTTTAGGCCAGGTCTGCTTGGGAACCCAGGTCAACATTTTAAACATTGGAATCTCCCCCTATGTGTCTCCACCTTGCCGTGGTGGGGGAGCTTGCGTGTCCCATCGACCCCATGTGCTTGCCGATGGGTGAAAAACTGCATATCGGACAGCATATGGGATAGGGACCAGACTAAGAGAGACAGAACCTGCTGCTCTGCAGGTGAGACTGAGGATAGCAGTCCAAAATTTATATCAGGCGCACAAAGGCAGAAGTTCTTGGTCCGGACAAAACACTAAAGGCTCCCTGTCGAGGGCTGTGGCTGAACGCCTCTAAGCCACAAACCCTCGGACCTGAGAGCCGGGCCGATAGCCACCTCTTGAAAAATAAGGCGTGATACTGAGCAAGCTACATGCTCAGGTCGGATAGAAGTTCTAAGGCTCTCAGCTGGGGGATATGAGAGATTCCCGGATGAGAGGCCAGGCCGTTTCTCGTTCACCGCTGCACGAAGGTAAGGTGCTGATCCGGCAGCACAAGTAGCCTACCTCGTGAGCGAGTACAAAAAGTCAAAAAGTGCCCCAGTCGAAGAAAGTGGCTGCGAAAACTGTATCTAACTCATAGAGAGTGTAGACAAAAGTGGAAGAACGTCTCAATGCCGCAAAATGGAACGCACGGCGAGCGAACCTATTGCGTGGTCCGAAGTCAAAAGCGTGGGTGTCGCTTGCAGTCTGACCGTCCCTGGTGTGTGCCTGAGCGATCAGTGGCAAACGAGTTGCCCAACACATGGAAGTGAGGAACTAAAGCAGCCATGAGCAGGACGTGGCAACTCCTCGGGTGAGCCCAGTCACAGAGCAATATGTGCCGGCTCTGCAATTATGGAAGCCCCCTTGGATAGCGAGGGAATGCTCATGGTCTGCCCCTGCCTTCCCTTGAGGGCCGACCACGATGTCGTTCATCGTTCTATCTTGACCAGCTGAGATGTTAGCGACATCTTAACAGTCCAACGTGCCTCGAAACCAGAGGATGGCTAACCTCATTAAAAAATGCCCGCTGGAAGTCGGAAGTGTCGTCCTACGGGTGGCAAACTAAAAATTGACACTACGCATTTACGTCCGAGTGAAATGTCTCGTCCGAATGTCTCTCGTGCTAGGAACAGCTCTGACTACCTAGTTTCCGAATGTCGCTCTTGTTCGGAACAGCTCTGACTGGGTAGTTTTTCCGAATGTCTGTTGAGCCTGGAAAAGCTCTGATGGGCGCAACGACAAGCACATGTACGAAAACTCGCTGAGTGGATGCCGTCTGCAAACCTGTCTGGTTTGTGCGGGAATGACCCGGGGAAACGAAATGACCAATATATTGAAGTGAGGATTTAAAGCAGCCATGAGCAGGACGTGACGATCTCCCTCGGTGAGCCCAGATCCAGGGCGTTATGTGTCGGCCCTGCAACTATGGAAGCAACCTTGGATGGCGGAAAATGCTATGGACTGTCCCTGCCTTCCTTTGAGGGATGACCGTTGTCTTCGACCGTTCCACCTTGGCCAGCATGGTTGTAGATGGCGCCACAAAAGTGAGAGTCTCCCAGGAATGCTACCTGGTCAAAAATGCACGCTAAAGTCGATGTGTTGGCCTACGGGTTTCGGCCCAAGGGCGCATAACAGACACACCGCAATCACATCTGAAAAAACACTCCGGATGAACGAAAAGAAGAAGAAGAAACATTGGAATACGCCTAGACGCTGATTGACCCCTTGACCTCTGGGCTGGCAGATTAGTCTCTAGCCACCATGCTACAGAGACTTTGCTAAAACACACCTCAGTAAACTACGTGGGCGTGCCATCGCTGCACCCTAAAGTAGAAGAGAAGCATTGATTAATAAAAGGAAAATATACAAATATTTGTGCATGTTAGAATTTTACACTTCCTTTTTACATTTCAATATTGTCATCATTGTGGTGTTTCTGTTGTGAATTTGTTTAGCATTTAGTACAAATTTGTTTAGTATTTAATACTAGTGTTTTAATTTGGCGGTCACATTATCTCTGTTTCTGATCACTTTTGTTTTTCTATTATCATATTTTCTCAATGTCTGAAGGGTTTTCTGTTTGTCATGTTTTTGTGGCTGATGACCAGGTTTTTATTTTGTCATATGAACTGTCAGATTGTCAGCATAGCTCTTTTTATATGTCATTGTTGTATTGTAATATTGTTGTCAGCAATTTGACCTTTTCAGTGACCTAGGGCCTTAGAGCAACCCAGCCCAAAATAGGTCCCAGGAACATTTCCTATTAAATAAAGGCGGCTTTCGTATTTAGCACACCAAAAGTTGATTGCTGTTGGGTCTATATAATATGGAGCTAGCACTATATACCCAGCATGCCAGGTTTTTCACCCACTTAATGGCTACAATATGTTCTCAGAAGAAAGGCCAGGCAGGCACATTATAATGAGACTGCTACTGGTACCATTAGTATTTGACTCTTTCGCTGGCTGTTGAAAATGAGGACTGAGCACGTATGAGCATGTCTCTAGTACTATGATTGGTTCTTGACTCAACCCAACTCAATGACTGAACAACACAGAGGCTGAACCTTTGTCTGAGAACGATCATGACCGTATCAGCATAACCTGCTAGTGATTAAACTACTATTGTCACTTTAGCTTGGCAGTAACAATTGTTATATTATCAAAATAACTGAGTTTAGAGCTAAAATCTTTTATCATTAAATAATCTAGAATTGTCACAAGTCCTTGCATTGTTCAGATTATTCTAGTTTGTGACTAGTCCAGATGTTGATGACATTAGCATGGTTTGTAACAATTCAGGCATTTATCCACTTAGTGTGGTTTGTAACCAACTCAGACATTTATTAACTTAATGTGATTTGTAACCAATTCAGGCGTTTATTAATTTAGCCAGTTCAGATAGTTATGACTTCAACACAACTTGCAACATTCATACAGTTAAACATAATAGGTTGCATCATTTATTGTCTGGCATATTTCTCTGAAATTTGATGAGTCATACGTAAGGAAATGCGTAATATAGTCTCTGATACTGTCCAAATGTGCAGCAACCAAAATATAACTCATTTGTTCACTTCATATGATATATCTCTCTGCAGTATGCTTCTGATAAGATGCAGCAAACTATGCCAGGCAATAAATCGTTCAAACTTTTGTTTGTGGTTTTTGTGTTAAATTCACTAAAGAAATACATTGTCACACATTTATCAGATTAAAATGGTTTATGATCAGTTCATGCATTCAGTGGATGTGTGACTAGTCCGTTCCTGTGTTTATCTTTCAGAGCTGGACAGCGAGGAAGACCTGTCCAAGAAGCGCATCAAACGTATCTTGACCAGTGACCTGCCCATGTACTTTGCTCTGGTCACCCGCGTGACCCGAGTCAAACAAGAAAGCACAGTGATTGGCATGGAGGGAGGAGTGCTCAGCTCCAACGTGGTCCCTCAGGTCCAGGCAGTCCTGCCAGAAGGAACCCTCACTCGACCTATACCCGTTGGCTTACAGGTGAGGGAAATTCATGTATAGCTCATTATGTAACGCTTGCCTGCTGACCCTATAGTCACACGTTTGAATCTTCAATATGTGGATATACCCAACAAACAAACAAACAAAACATATTGGTCTGGAGTCTCAGGTTGATCGAGTGGGATGCAGGAACATGTTCTGGAAAGTTCTGGCAGCTTGTGTAATATTTTTGACATGATATATTTCAGTGTCTGTTGGTTTTGATAAAAATATGGAGCTAGCACCTCATACCCAATACACCTCTAGAGATGGAAGCGGGTCCTTTATTTATGACATTGTTATGTCTTACATATTTAGTAATCATCATCAAACACATACATGCAAACACTCTGTGGTCCACTGAAAGAACTAACAAAGACAGTGAAATTCATACAAGAGGCAACAATGCAGATATAGACAAATTTCAAGCAAACAAAAGTAGAAGAAACATACACACGTTAGATTTTAGTTATGTTTTTTTTTTTTACAACTATTTGTTTATTGAAAACAGATTAAAGTACAGTATAATCAGTAGATATGTTTTGTCAGTTTGTAGGTTTCTTCAGTAAATTATTGTATCCTTGTTTGTTCATGGTTGAGTAAATGTCTGGTTAGGCTAGTTTTAAGTTCACAAATGTGTGGGAAAGCACACACTGGATGATGATGTGTGGGAAAAGTGGATCAAAATCAGAGTTATTGAGGATACACGAGCACATCTGGTATATGAGGGTACATGATCACATCTTGTAATACGAAGACAGACAAACTTACCAGGAAAAGATCAGATTACAAGCAACCATGCAGCAAGCATAATTTAGGATAGAATTGAACAAGCTCCTGGACAGGTGTTTCCAAGTTTTTGCCCAGCAGATGCTAATGTCAGGACATGGTTTGTTTGTTTCATAATTAGGAGATGTTCAAATATGGTGCTATTTTTCAACTTAGAAACATAACCAGTGTAATTAATTTTTAAACTATTTATTTGTAAGTAAGTAAAACAAATTAAGGTGACTTTTAACATGCCTTATGGTACATCGCACATACAGTGCTAGACCCTTAATTGTGTTGACCAGTCGACACTCAGTGGTGATGTGGTCGGTATCACGCTGGCCAGTTATACCTCCCAGGACACGTCTTAGTACCCATTTCTGGGTAGCTCGACCACAGAGTCATGATCAATTTAACAAACCTGAATCTGCCTCTGTTGAACTCATGACCCCAAGGCTGGCAGGCGAGTGTCTGACCAGGTGCTTCACACTCTGCTCCCCATTTGTTTGTGTTGGATTTTAATGTCCTTTGGATGAAATGATTAGGAATGTGAGAGAGGTGGCAGAGCTAAAAACGGCACATATATTATGGTAACTTAGATAGTGCGGCTATTCTTGTAGCTAGCATACCCACATATACACCCACACCCATTCATACACTCACAAAATTATATATCCAGCCACACACTATCCATCCAGTAAGTTTAACACAATAGTACAGACAATTCTACAGTTCAAAACAATGTTTTCCCCATAGTGGACTTGAATAACGAAGACAGACAATTGATTGCATGACTTGTGGCTAGCATATTTCATTGCATCTCGTCAGGTGACAAGAAGCAACGAAAAATGCCAGGCAATAAATTGGTCAATCTAATGTTTGTGTCTTTGTTATTCAAATACTACAGTTGCACTGATCCAAGATATTATTATCATTACTACAGTTGCAATGGTTGTTGCTACTGTTATTATTAAGAATAATTAGAAACAATGAACAAATGATATCTTGATTATTACGCATGATGATGTATCAGCAGCAGTCATCTATCATTTGTCATTTGTCTCTAGCCTCCACGGGGGCGTATGGCCAACCGGGTAACATTTGAGGACATTTAGCTGTGCCCTTGCAGTAGTTTATTTATTTCCATGTTACTTAATTTGGTTACGTGATGGTCTGATTTGTATGCTTCATTTTTCATCATCACCATCATTGTTGTTGTTGTTGTTGTGTTTGCTGTTTTAATTAGAAAGATATGTCACAGCATGAATTGTCTTTTCTGACGTCATTTTTGTTGTTGAGCAATTGACATAGACCAAAATCACGGCCCAGTCTCTACAAATGTATGTTTTGTCCTAAAATCTTGTACCTACTTTAGTGCCTCAACCATAATATGTAATTCTATCATCAGCACTCTTACAATTCCAGAAGGTCACAGCAGCTGTGCAATGGTGCAACACTAAAAATGATTTGACAAGTGTATTACTTTCACAGACGCCAAGTATGCACATTTTGTATACAAGAAATATATTGCCAGATTTCTGTAGTGGGCTGTGTCTACATGCAACAAGCACAATAACACGTGATACGTTGATTGATTCACATGAAGAAAAGCTGACCACATATGATGCGATGCTTAGAAATGAAAAAGTTAACTCAAAAGATGTAGAAAATGCATGCCTGACATCCAAATCCATGCTTCATGCCTGAATCTCTGCCCACACTCAAATCCATGGCATACCTCCAAACTCTGTCCCACATCCAAACACAAGTCCCATATCCAGATCTATGTCCCATATCCAGATCCATTTCCACACCCAGATTCATGTCTCACTCTCAGATCCATTGCTGAATCTATACCCTATATGTAAATCTATGCCTCATGTGCACATCCGTGTCCCACTTCCAAACTCTTCTCACACTTGTATCAGTTCCCGACATTTTGTGCTGTCTGAGAAATAAGCACATATTACATCTCTTAAGAGAGATCCATTGAAATCTAATCAAAAGTGCAATTGTCCACATATTTCATCTCTCAAGAGAGATCCATACATATCTAATTAGAAGTATGATTGTTTGCAGAGATTGTTTTCAATGCTTTCATTGGCTGCTTTGGTTTCTATAGTGTATGATATTCAGAAGTACAAAGTTTACAAGCACATGTTTGTTCACATTATGGAACACAAAAGTGGTTATATGAACAAGTTTCATCATAATATTGTGAACTGATTTGAACACTATTAGCAGTATTCTGTACAGAGTGTGTCCTTAAACATGACCTTTATCTTAGGATCTGTGTATACATTTAAAAAGAAAAAAAAAACAATTGTATGTTCTTTTGCAGGAAGTTGAGATCATTCCCAGGTTGATCTTTTATTGAATAGTATATTCAGTAGTTTGCCATGAGGGAAATAAAAAAAAAATATTTTTGCCTTTACAAATGATAGGGATACTATTTATTTAGTGGCCTGGGTTCCCAGGTTGACCAGACTAAAATGGGCAAAGGAAATCTCCTGAGAAGTAAAGGTGGATGGCTGATGTTGACCACATCAAGCGAGTGCTGCTTCCTAGCTACCAACATTCATTGCTCCATCTTGTCTATTGACCCAATAGTGATGTCTATTAAGCCTAACACCATAACACACAGTTTTCAGTGTCCACCGATACAAATAATATTCCACATCACACATGCTTAGGTTTATAATAAATGATGATACTTCAGATATCCCTTCCTTATGCCAAGAATGACCAGATTAGAGTTGTCTGCCTTCTTTTCTTTTACTTTACAATCTAGCCTACCTCATGGTATTGTATATTTCACATCATCACACAGACAAACACAGTCTTCATTAGCATTGTGCTTCTGCACAGGTCTAGTGGTAGGGGGGGGGGGGGGGGAGGAGAGCAACCACCAGTCCACCTCGAGAATACTTCATGGGAAGTTACTGTGGTTATAATCTATGGGGAGACTATTATGTTTTGGTCTACAGCCAGCATCACTGTATCACAAGTTGTCAGATGTTAAATCTGTTGTATTTGGAACAATCAACTATATTGGGTCAGGTGCATCATTTATTGATGTTACATGTGTTAAAAAATCAAAAATGTTAAAATACTCTAACTGTAAATTCATGTTATACTATAAGTGAAATATGTTCATTGTGACTACTAGATATTCTCATTACTAAAGGCAAATGGTCAAGGTCAGATGTGAATATGTCTGCCATCATGTCAACCTTCAGTGAATCACCTCATTTATGACCATGGCAGTTCAAGGATGTTGATGAGGTACAGATAAATCAACTTACTAACCATCCAGTATTCCTACCTCACAATGCTATGGTTCACACCTGTGTGCCGTGATGTTGATCCATCGACTAAACTAAACTAATGCTATGTGTATGAATATGCAAACAGCAACTCGGTGATGTGAATATGTGGTTCTACAAACAGCCAACCAAATGTTTGCACCAAAGCGTTTATTTTAAGAGTATGGTAAGTTAGGAACCAGGTACACATGCAGAAGAAACTGAAATGTGCCACTCTTTGGGTTCTGCTGGAGCACTGCATCATTTATCATCAGCATGAAGCAGCTCTTTTGAGGTCCTGTGGATTAGCAGATTGAAATTAAAGCATGCCAAACGGTTCATGAACATAAACTATGACTTCAGGCAAAAATTTCATTTACCATGAAGCATTTATAAACTATGACTTCTGTCACCCACTTCATTTCTCTGATGCATTCACTCGAAATACCACGAAGATCAAGCCTCCATGACCATAAGCATGGATATTTAGATAACCAAGCTCAGCAAGTCCCAAAGTTCAAGTATTGGGGTCGAGTTTACACATCAGCTGGAAGACTTCTCAGGGAAATAGAAACCGTATGTTAACAGGCACTTATTTTCACCATTACTCAAGTGTCTGCACACCAGTACAGAAGTTCAGTAACAAGTTAATCAGAAACTATTTCTACCAACAGTCTATCACTTCTACTGCTACAAGGGAGACAATTGTGACATGCCAGGTGAAATGCTTCAGAAAAGCAGCTGACTTCACTAAAGTGACAGAATTAGAAATAGGATAGGTAGCACAAACTGCATTGAATTTATATAGAGACAACAAATAGGTAGCATAAACTGCATTAAATGTATATAGAGACAACAAATAGAGTGGTTGGCCTATCTTGGGAGAATGAAGCCCAATCAGCTATCACTTTGTGTACAGTCCAAGAGGGTCAAGCTAAAGAGCTAGAGCAAAACAAAGATGGATAGATTCTGTCTAGTGTATATTACACAAATTCATCGCAGTCTTGGAGACACATTTGGATGAAGACATCTTCACCTTCTGTTTATGCCAAATGTCACATATAGAGCAAATGTCATCAATGTCACATATAGAGCATAAGTCATCATCACACAAATAGGGATAGCTAGATGAATGAATGGATGGATTCACTCATATGTTCATTTGTGACTCTGCACAACATATTTTTTCTGAAGAACACAAACTATTGTGGTTAGGTTTACAATCATGCCAACATGAAGTCAGATGTGTTGGCCAAAAGATGCAATGAAAAAGAACTCAAGAAAAAAAGTATATCCATAATCTGATTGGGGCGATCACCTGCTTGCCCGGCAGTCATGGGTTCAATTTGCATAGAGACAGATCAGATCCAAGGCTCCCAGGTTGACCTAGTTTAGATTGGGTACTAGGATATGTCCTGGGAAGTAAAGATGGCCAGAAAGAGACTGATCACAACACCCACTGAGTGGTCAGTGGGTTATAAACATATGGGTAGCACCATATGCATAGAGCATGGTCGGATGTGGATTCAACACCTGGGCTTTTTTGTCTGCGAAAGTGAGTTAAAAGTTGGTCACCTCCGTGCATTCTGGCCTACAAAATGTGATGACGCCTTCACATCACAGACCCATAGCAAGAAACTGCTTCCGGACAATTATTATGATTAATTATGATACCGTATTCTCAGTGTGCCTTCA
Organism: Cepaea nemoralis; assembly: GCA_014155875.1. NCBI lineage: Eukaryota > Metazoa > Mollusca > Gastropoda > Stylommatophora > Helicidae > Cepaea > Cepaea nemoralis. The sequence goes on from JACEFZ010002917.1 coordinate 194,620, forward strand.
GGCATGTACAAGGGTACTTTACTTAACTTGACATCTGAGTCAAAGTTTGAGAAAGAAGAAAAGAAAGACATTGCATTGTAAATATCTGTTTTGGCAGTTTTCTGCTCAAAATAAGCATCCAGTATTAGTGAAAAACAGTATTCAATTGTGTCATTGAGAAAACACTTTAAATGGTTACATCTTGATCCATTTTGTTACATTTTGTAATTACCATTTGTAGTATAAGTACACAAAAACATACAAGACCGGTACTGTTTCAGTATAAATTTTTGTCTTGTATTATTTTTCCTTGAAGCGTACTGTTAGTTATCAAATTGTGTACTGATGTGCACTTAATTTACTCAGTCATTGCATTTACATGACAACAAACATTTTAACAAGTGCCAGTGTTTTCAGCTTAGTAAAAATATATTTTACGAAACACATTTTGTTTGCAAAACGCCATTTTTACGTACATTGTAACTGGGATATTTTATTTTGGATAATGTTGAAATACCTCTGAAAGAGGTCTTGTTCTGTCTGTTTCTTTTGCCTGTAAATGCCTTTTGCTTTAGTGACTGCCAGTTAATATGTATCGTATTCATTTAATTGTTAATTACTATTATTGATTCTGTCAAATTGTATCAGGTTTTTCTGGCCATTTAAGTAACAGATTGAAGAAGTTATTGTATATAATGTTTACAATACTTATTGTTTTTTATACTTAACATGGAAATGAGATTTCACTGTTTTGATATTTTGAATGTTGCTGGTGTGTAAAGCTTTCTCAGCTGTCACTATAACATGGAAACCTGACTGAAAATCTTTCACTGTGATGTTTTCAGAATGGAATACAGGACAAACAGTTACATCAGCATTTTAAAAACAAAATTGAAATGAAATATTGCTGAGACAAAAATGGATTCTTTCATGAAGTACATTAAGGCCTGATTGGCTTGTCCAACTAATGCTTGTAGAAATAATGAGGATAGGGTGCAACACTAACTAAAATTGATGTGATTATGTGAAGTGAATTTGCATCTGGCTAGCTTATGTACAGGAAGTAGTGAATTTGTTACAATCTTTGGCTAGTTGAAGGAATTAATACACCTTTCAGGTGACCGGGTTCTGTGAATGTGTGTGTGTGTGTGCTAGTTTTGTTGAAGACTTATTCTAACATGTATAATTATCATGTATTTTGCTGACTATAATTTTTTATAAATCACTGATCAAAATATCACTTAGTGAATAGTTTGACTATTACTTAGTATACCACTTTGGCTTAAAATCCCAGATAAATTTTCCAAACCCCACTTGGTGAGACTTCATACGCAAAGTAAATCACATGTATGGCTCACGTTCCATTGCACTGTTTCTACCAGTCATGTCTGTTGGTTGGAATATCGTAGAATTGACATTTAAATATAAGTGTAAGTTGATCTGACGCTGTAAGCTTCAAAATACTTTACCAGCCGCGACCAGTGATTATGAGCTTGCAAAACATAGATTTTGAGCATGTGCTCTAAGAGTTAATGGAATATTGGAGTGACTGACCATTCATTTTTTTTTTAAATACTTAATTTGGCTCTCTAGATAACATGGAACATTTGACTCAGCAAGGGAAGATTATTTTTGTTTCCTGAATTAAGATGTAACCATGATGTTTCATTAGTGATAAATTAAATGTGGATTTTGTATTCTACCCGGTGATATGTTACACGAGTATTTAATTCTATGATACAACATGCCAGTATTTCTTTTTATGATAGAGCTTGATTGTAATTCATTCTATGATAGAACATGCTAATATTTTGTTCTGTGATAGAATATGTTAGTGTTTTTTTCTCTGGTAGAACATGATGGCATTTCATTCTATAATAGAAGATGGTAGTGTTTCTTTCTCTGGTAGAAAGTGATGATATTTTATTCTGTGATAGAATATGGTGGTATTTCAGTTTGTGATAGAACATGGTAGTGTTTCTTTCTCTGGTAGAACATGATGGCATTTCATTCTATAATAGAACATGGTGATATTTTATTCTGGGATAGAATATGGTGGTATTTCAGTTTGTAATAGAGTATTATATTTCATTCTCTTAAAGAATAATAGAACATGCTAATATTTCATTCTCTAATTGAACAATATAACACTTTAATGTTTCATTCTCTGACAGAACAGTAGAACATGATAGTAATTCTTTCTATAATAGAACATCTAATGTCATTCTCTGACAGAACATAACAATATTTCATTATGTGAGAGAACATTATATTTCATTCTCTCAGTGATGGAGCATGTATGTATTTCACTTGTTCAATGTCACAACAACAGTGGCTCGTTTACTTTAATGTTTCAGGATGAAAGGTGTCAAATGTTGATTGGCACACTCATAGACTGTTGTATGTACATGTTTATATCTATGTTCTTGCACTTTCTAAGATGATTATTCTAAAATCATCCTATGTTGATCACCCCATTAATACTAAAATTTGACAGGGCATCATCTGTCATGACTGATCTCTCTGAAGGCAGCACAACCAACTTCTACAGCATCACTTCCAACACCATTTCATTTGGCTTTCATTCAAGGCACCATTTTGCCAGTATTTTGATGTTGTCATTGTTTCTCTCCCCTTATCTCAATGTCTAGGCTCAGCCAATAGCTCCAGAGCTGGTTGCCAAGCTGCTCGGTAACCGGGTGGCAGTCAGCCCCATTGTGACAATTGAACCTCGGCGCCGCAAGTTTCACAAACCCATCACATTAACCATCCCTGTGCCCAGGGCTGCTCAGAAAGGAATGATTAACCAATATGGCGGAGAGCGGCCAACACTTCGCCTTCTCTTCAGTCTGGCAGGTAGGTTTGAGTATTTGAATATGTTATACCTGCACTATTGTGTGTTGTTTATTATTTGTCTGTTTCTATACCCAGTCCCAAATGTAACACTTTAGTCCAAGACGACAGTACTTGGTCGTGTGATATTTCCAAGCATTCATGATATTATAACTTCTCTTGACCTTTTGTTTAGTATTCCACAGGGTATACATTTTAAATATCCCTTCATTATCACTAACAGTAATATATTGTTGAAAAGCATGGAAAGAATAAAACCCTAATCCGTAACAGTAAATTAGAACTCAGAAAGAATTATAAACTAAATCATCAGTGCTATATGCCGGTGTCTTGAGTTTGCTATGAACAAAATAAAGACAAACATGTTTACGTTTGTAAGCTATCTAAGGAAGACTTTGAAAGTTGAGAAATTTTGTTATTTTTAACATCTTTGGTTCTAAATATTATGGTAGTGATAATCTTGGTGGTCTACTGTAGGTCTTCTCATTTCAAGCAGTGGTGTTCATTCAAAAACTGTCAAAATGTAAATTTAGTATGGTAAAAGTATATTTCATTATTATATTTGCAGCATACATAATTTGGTCATTTTTTTAAAATAATTCTTTACTATATTTGCATTGTAAATAACTTGGTCAATTGTTTACTGTTGGGGGGGGATATTTCTCAATGCCATTCTTTAAGAATCAAGTTTCAAAATTAACACATTAATATAATTAGTGTTGTATAACTACTTTATACCAACAAAATTATGGAAATGTCAAATGAAACTGGTCACTTAGACTACAAATGGATTGACATAGAAAATGACCTTAAGTATATACTAATAATTGGAGGGGAGAGGGGAGCAATAAATGCCTATATCTTTGTATCCTGCACTCATGCACATAGAGTACTTTACAGGTTCGATCTTCTGCATATTTATAAACATAAATGCCAGAAGTGGCATATTCCACCCTTCCTCTTAACTCATTCTGATTAAAATTGTGGTTTTAGCATGATCTTCAGAGTACAATGAGAGAAAGTACAAATATTCTTCCCCCTTGTTATGCTACACATGTCTTAGTACAGTGATTGTATGTATTGTAATTTTTATGCTACTTTGACTTCCTGTCTTTTTTTATTGTGATATTACTGTTGTGTGTCATCTTATTTATCGTAGGGACTTGGCCGTTACAGTTATAGAATTCATGCAATCTTAAAATCCCCCCAAAGGTCATTTTGATTTTCGGGGAGTTTAGAAATTGTAGTAGAAAGTAATTAAAACACAACCAGATATAACCATATAATGTACAATAAGGCAACATAACGTATTGTTTGTGACTGTTTTGATGGAAACGTAAATCTGTTCTTGATTGTTTGATTCTGATGTTGATTGTTTGATTCCTGATGTTGATATGCATCATTGTTGTAACTATTGTCATTTGTTGTAACTGGTGTAAGAGGCGGCTGTGTTGTGTGGATGATACTGATGTTGTCTACAGCAGACGCATGTATGCTCAAGAAGATAGTGTCATTATAGTCCATCTTCCGTGATTACTGTTTACTACAAGAAAATAGCAAGTAAAACACAGCCCTTCATTCATGGTTGCTGTTTACTACAAGAAGATAGCAAGTAAAACATGTTCTGTCTTCCTTGGTTACTGTTACCTACAAGAAGATAGCAAGTAAAACATGTTCTGTCTTCCTTGGTTGCTGTTTACTACAAGAAGATAGCAAGTAAACATGTTCTATCTTTCTTGGTTACTGTTTACTACAAGAAGATAGCAAGTAAACATGTCCTGTCTTTATTGGTTACTGTTTACTACAAGAAGATAGCAAGTAAAACATGTTCTGTCTTTATTGGTTACTGTTTACTACAAGAAGATAGCAAGTAAAACATGTTCTGTCTTTCTTGGTTACTGTTTACTACAAGAAAATAGCAAGTAAAACACAGCCCTCCATTCATGGTTACTGTTTACTACAAGACGATAGCAAGTAAATCTTGTTCTGTCTTTATTGGTTACTGTTTACTACAAGACGATAGCAAGTAAATCTTGTTCTGTCTTTCTTGGTTACTGTTACCTACAAGAAGATAGCAAGTAAACATGTTCTGTCTTTCTTGGTTACTGTTTACTACAAGAAGATAGCAAGTAAAACATGTTCTATCTTTCTTGGTTACTGTTTACTACAAGAAGATAGCAAGTAAACATGTTCTATCTTTCTTGGTTACTGTTTACTACAAGAAGATAGCAAGTAAACATGTTCTATCTTTCTTGGTTACTGTTTACTACAAGAAGATAGCAAGTAAAGCATGTTCTGTCTTTCTTGGTTACTGTTTACTACAAGAAGATAGCAAGTAAACATGTTCTATCTTTCTTGGTTACTGTTTACTACAAGAAGATAGCAAGTAAACATGTTCTATCTTTCTTGGTTACTGTTTACTACAAGAAGATAGCAAGTAAACATGTTCTATCTTTCTTGGTTACTGTTTACTACAAGAAGATAGCAAGTAAAGCATGTTCTGTCTTTCTTGGTTACTGTTTACTACAAGACGATAGCAAGTAACTCTTGTTCTGTCTTTATTGGTTACTGTTTACTACAAGACGATAGCAAGTAAATCTTGTTCTGTCTTTCTTGGTTACTGTTTACTACAAGACGATAGCAAGTAAAACATGTTCTGTCTTTCTTGGTTACTGTTTACTACAAGAAGATAGCAAGTATATCTTGTTCTGTCTTTCTTGGTTACTGTTTACTACAAGAAGATAGCAAGTATATCTTGTTCTGTCTTTCTTGGTTACTGTTTACTACAAGAAGATAGCAAGTAAAACATGTTTTATCTTTCTTGGTTACTGTTTACTACAAGAAGATAGCAAGTAAAACATGTTCTATCTTCCTTGGTTACTGTTTACTACAAGAAGATAGCAAGTAAAACATGTTTTATCTTTCTTGGTTACTGTTTACTACAAGAAGATAGCAAGTAAAACATGTTCTGTCTTTATTGGTTACTGTTTACTACAAGAAGATAGCAAGTAAAACTTCTATCTTTATTGGTTACTGTTTACTACAAGAAGATAGCAAGTAAAACATGTTCTGTCTTTCTTGGTTACTGTTTACTACAAGAAGATAGCAAGTAAACATGTTCTATCTTTCTTGGTTACTGTTTACTACAAGAAGATAGCAAGTAAAGCATGTTCTGTCTTTATTGGTTACTGTTTACTAAAGAAGATAGCAAGTAAAACATGTTCTGTCTTTCTTGGTTACTGTTTACTACAAGAAGATAGCAAGTAAAACATGTTCTATCTTCCTTGGTTACTGTTTACTACAAGAAGATAGCAAGTAAAGCATGTTCTGTCTTTCTTGGTTACTGTTTACTACAAGAAGATAGCAAGTAAAACATGTTCTGTCTTTCTTGGTTACTGTTTACTAAAAGAAGATAGCAAGTAAAACATGTTCTATCTTCCGTGGTTACTGTTTACTACAAGAAGATAGCAAGTAAAACATGTTCTGTCTTTCTTGGTTACTGTTTACTACAAGAAGATAGCAAGTAAAACATGTTCTGTCTTTATTGGTTACTGTTTACTACAAGAAGATAGCAAGTATATCTTGTTCTGTCTTTCTTGGTTACTGTTTACTACAAGAAAATAGCAAGTAAAACATGTTCTATCTTTCTTGGTTACTGTTTACTACAAGAAGATAGCAAGTAAACATGTTCTATCTTTCTTGGTTACTGTTTACTACAAGAAGATAGCAAGTAAACATGTTCTGTCTTTATTGGTTACTGTTTACTTCAAGAAGATAGCAAGTAAACATGTTCTATCTTTATTGGTTACTGTTTACTACAAGAAGATAGCAAGTAAAACAAGTTCTTTCTTTCTTGGTTACTGTTTACTACAAGAAGATAGCAAGTATATCTTGTTCTGTCTTTCTTGGTTACTGTTTACTACAAGAAGATAGCAAGTAAAACATGTTCTGTCTTTCTTGGTTACTGTTTACTACAAGAAGATAGCAAGTAAAACATGTTCTATCTTCCTTGGTTACTGTTTACTACAAGAAGATAGCAAGTAAAACATGTTCTATCTTCCTTGGTTACTGTTTACTACAAGAAGATAGCAAGTAAAACATGTTCTATCTTCCTTGGTTACTGTTTACTACAAGAAGATAGCAAGTAAAACATGTTCTATCTTCCTTGGTTACTGTTTACTACAAGAAGATAGCAAGTAAAACATGTTCTATCTTCCTTGGTTACTGTTTACTACAAGAAGATAGCAAGTAAAACATGTTCTATCTTCCTTGGTTACTGTTTACTACAAGAAGATAGCAAGTAAAGCATGTTCTGTCTTTATTGGTTACTGTTTACTACAAGAAGATAGCAAGTATATCTTCTTCTGTCTTTCTTGGTTACTGTTTACTACAAGAAGATAGCAAGTAAAGCATGTTCTGTCTTTATTGGTTACTGTTTACTACAAGAAGATAGCAAGTATATCTTGTTCTGTCTTCTTTGGTTACTGTTTACTACAAGAAGATAGCAAGTAAAACATGTTCTATCTTTCTTGGTTACTGTTTACTACAAGAAGATAGCAAGTAAACATGTTCTATCTGTCTTGGTTACTGTTTACTACAAGAAGATAGCAAGTAAACATGTTCTGTCTTTATTGGTTACTGTTTACTACAAGAAGATAGCAAGTAAACATGTTCTATCTTTATTGGTTACTGTTTACTACAAGAAGATAGCAAGTAAAACAAGTTCTTTCTTTCTTGGTTACTGTTTACTACAAGAAGATAGCAAGTATATCTTGTTCTGTCTTTCTTGGTTACTGTTTACTACAAGAAGATAGCAAGTAAAACATGTTCTGTCTTTCTTGGTTACTGTTTACTACAAGAAGATAGCAAGTAAAACATGTTCTATCTTCCTTGGTTACTGTTTACTACAAGAAGATAGCAAGTAAAACATGTTCTATCTTCCTTGGTTACTGTTTACTACAAGAAGATAGCAAGTAAAACATGTTCTATCTTCCTTGGTTACTGTTTACTACAAGAAGATAGCAAGTAAAACATGTTCTATCTTCCTTGGTTACTGTTTACTACAAGAAGATAGCAAGTAAAACATGTTCTATCTTCCTTGGTTACTGTTTACTACAAGAAGATAGCAAGTAAAGCATGTTCTGTCTTTATTGGTTACTGTTTACTACAAGAAGATAGCAAGTAAAACATGTTCTATCTTCCTTGGTTACTGTTTACTACAAGAAGATAGCAAGTAAAGCATGTTCTGTCTTTATTGGTTACTGTTTACTACAAGAAGATAGCAAGTAAAACATGTTCTATCTTTCTTGGTTACTGTTTACTACAAGAAGATAGCAAGTAAAGCATGTTCTGTCTTTATTGGTTACTGTTTACTACAAGAAGATAGCAAGTAAAACATGTTCTATCTTCCTTGGTTACTGTTACCTACAATATTACAGTGATCCTCCCCTATTTCTCTCCCTCATTCTCCCTCCCTCCACCCTTAGACTGTGAAGAATCTGCTCTATGTTTTTTTGTCTATAAATATTTCCAGTTTCTTACATGTTCCAGTTTTTCCTATGTACTTTCCATACATCTTTCCAATTGTCACATGCTCTATTTTTTCTCGTTTGGCCACAAAAATGGTAACTGTCTCTTTTTGATGTTCATGATAAGCTGTTTTAAGCTCTTTAAAAACATTTAGGTGACTTACGTTGGTGTGCACATTTTTAGATAGTTCTCCTAGTCATGTGTCTTGCTACTTGGATGTACATTTTTCTCATTCTTAAACAGTATATGAAAGCTCAAAGAGAGATAATCAGCCAGTACAAAATATTGGGCAATTCTAAATACTTCAAGAGTTTATGTAAATATAAGTGTAAATATAATGAACCAATGTGTTAAAAGGATAAATACAGCTACATAAGTAATACACTAACCTTGTGATATAAATATAACTAAGTTTATAGACATAACATTGACATATACAGTGTTATGAATTCTGTTTCATTGCTGCTGTAGTAAGCTCATGTTTTATAATGTCAGCTGTATAAATGTATAAGCGATACGCATAAGTGATACTGTAGTCATTTACTACATCTCTGCAGTGATTATTAGAATAATGTTGTTGCTATTTTTAAGGCTTAACATTGACCTTTGAGTAGCATGAAAGAGTGTGGATCCCTGTGGATTGTTTAACATGGAATGTAGCTTTTTAAGTGCACAGCATGAGAATGGTGATAGAGGCAGTCTTATTGGGTCTATAGCTGATGCTTGAGGGGGGCCTACCTTATGTAGAGTGTGCCTTGTCTGTCTGTGTTATGGTAGTTTTGTGTGGAATACACTAAACTCTTGCTCTTATGGAGACTTTATGGAAACACTGTGCCAATATGGCGGGTACAGAGTGAGATTTTATGGAAACACTGTGCCAGTGTTCCCAATTTGGAAAACAAAGGCAGCAAAGAGATTGCACACAATACAGAGGCATTTCACTGTTGAGTCATACTGGGAAAATATTTTGCAAAATTCTTGAAAAAAGATTACGAACTACTTTAGAACCCCAGCTAAGCGAAACGCAGCTTGGATTTAGGAAAAACAAAGGATGCACAGACGCCATTTTTGCTCTTAGACAACTTATAGAAAAATCAATTGAATTCAATGAAACACTCTACTTAGCCTTTGTCGACCAAGAAAAGGCATTTGATAGGGTAGATAGAAACAAGCTGTGGGAAATCCTTAAACAATATGGAGTGAGTACACATCTAACAAACCTATGCAGAAGTTTATACAACAACAGTGAATGCATAGTGAGAGCAACTGGAGAACACTCAGAACCCTTCACCATAAGATCTGGAGTACGACAAGGTTGTGTCCTGTCCCCTCTCTTGTTCATAACATATATAGACAACATATGTAAAGAAACCAGCCAAGCAGAGACAGCAAGAATACCGCATGACGAGAACACAGAAGAAGAACCATCTGCAAATCTAACCATTAGAGAACTCCTGTTTGCGGATGACCAAGCACTGATAGCAAAATCAGAAGTTGAATTACAAGACCACATGAATAGTCTAAACGAAATGTGTAGGGAACATAACATGAAAATTAGCACAAGCAAAACAGAGGTAATGACTATAACTAAAGAAGAACAAACAGCAACAATTCACCTAAACGAACATCCCTTGAAACAAGTAAAGAGCTTCAAGTACCTAGGAAGTATAATATCATCAAATGGCAGATCAGAAGACGAGATCGAAAATAGGTGCAATAAGGCAAATCAACTCATTGGACAAATGGCACCAATACTAAAGAACAAACATGTATCAATAACTACTAAGAAAGCACTTTACAACACAATCTTCCTACCAACTCTCTGCTACCAATGCCAAACCTGGACAATGACAGAAAAGAGAAAAGAAAAATCACAACAACAGAAATGAGGTTTCTGAGAAGAATACTCAACGTGTCAAGAAGAGATAAGATCAGAAATGAAGAAATCAGGACTAAAGTAGGGGTTAAAGCTGCTCTAGATTTTATTAGAAAGCAGCAAGTCAAATGGTTTGGCCATGCAAGTAGGCTACCAGTCAACAGCATGCCACAACAAGCAATGATGTACAGACCAGATGGAAACAGAGGAAGAGGCCGACCACGTAAACGTTGGACTGAGGGAATAACAGAATCCATGGGAATGTCGATATACGAAGCCCATAACCGGGCACTCTCACGAAGTTTATACTTCACCTCGACACCGCAAGGTACAAGAGGAACATGATGAGAGATGAGATGAGATGAGACTGTGCCAGTATGGCGGGTACAGAGTGATAGGTGAGCTGTTATAATAACTTTCACTGAAGACAGTATAAACATACAGAGGCACTGTAAATCAATAAAGGTTTGTCAATGACGTTGATATAACAGTTGATACAATAAACCAACAGCTGCTGGAGTTGATATGGCAGTGAATAATGCCACACACTGTGGGGGTTCATATGAAAGTTGATACAGTAAACCTCAAGCTTACATAATAAACCTGGCAGTGGATACAATAATATACAGATGTTAAGTTAGTTGCATATCCTTTACAGGACATTGCAGTCAACCCCAGCCATTTTTGGGCTGTTCATGATTTCTTGGCAATTTTACGTTCAGTAGTTTGCCATTGCTTTCTGAATTGCCGACACTCGTACCTTTGTATCTGCAGAAGTCGGATGTGTCTTCCTAAGGGTGCAAATAAATTGGCACAATGCAGTTACATCTGAAAAAAACACTCCAGATGAATGCAGAATAAGAAGATACTTTTGTATGGGCAACCAACGACAGGCTGTCTGCTGCCAAATCACCTGCAAATGTATTTTGATTGTGGTGTGCAGGATTAAGAATTGCATTCATAACTCCTTCACCACAGACCAGTTTCATGACATTACGTGTTTCCATTGCTGACCATTGAGTGGACAGTAGTTGAAAAGAATAAGTAGTAGTTGCCAATGAAGTAGTGACTAACACCCCAGGAATTTGTTTTAGGGCAGAAAGCATGATGTTTCTACACATAAACTAACATGCCAAGAGTTTGTTTTAGGGCAGAAAGCATGATGTTTCAACACATAAACTCACCTAGGCCTACACAAGTGCACATGTGTTATTCTTCTTTTCTCTATGATTTAAATGTTTCACATATTCCAATATCTGATGTTTTCTAATTAAGATTAATTTTACCTGCTTTGCACAACAGGGACTGGTAATTCAAAGCTACATCTGCCATACGTAGGAATGTGAATTAATAGATTCTTCACATATGCTAGGTTGAGGTGTTATGAGGTGTAGTGATTAGCATGCTTCATCCCTTCACAACTCACAGTGAACTCAGCAATATATATATATATATATATATATAATATGGCTTAGAACATTAGCGGTTCTGTAACCGGGTTTTTAGCTCAAGGCCTGGGTGACATGATCATACAATATCAGCTTCCTTAGCTGGTTGGATATTGTCCAGCAGTGAGGAAGGTAACTTGTCACCTCATGCCTCAGAATAATGTGACTAGTCTTAAGTGAAGAGAGCTGTGTTGGTGAAGTGTTCAACATTATGGCAGTATGTTCCTTTTCCACCTGTGCTCTCCATTGGCAGGGTTTGGTATGACTCGGTCGATTCTAGACAATTTTACATTCAGTAGTTTGACATTGCTTTCTGAAAGAGAAGTGAATGTTTAAGTCCAACTGACCAGTGTAAGGAATGAACCCTCTACCCCACTAGATGATGTAATACAGTAATATATATGATCATGTGACCTCTTCTTGTTTGCTGTTAGCCATGAAAATGGGGGCTTAACGTCATGCACTAAATGTGCCTTATTGGCATGTCGATGAGACTGACTTTATATTTTACTAACACATGACTTTATATTTTACTAGCACATGACTTTATGTTTTACTAGCACATGACTTTACATTTTACTAGCACATGACTTTACATTTTACTAGCACATGACTTTATATTTTACTAGCATATGTAAGGACCTACCCCATTAAGTTCTATCTACCATACAATGACCGTTACCTTTTTACATTCCAATTATGCAGACATACTTGAGTGTTGTTATTTGTGTATGTTGAAACTAACATTTGTTGCAGTTATTGAAGTCATTAATTATTCCTGTTTCTTTGTGATATCCATTCTTTCTGCAATACAACATCAAGTCATTGTGTCAGTTTCAACTGTAATAACTTTATTTGTATCACGATTATCACACAGTAGCCATCTTGTGAATGCTGCATTACCGGGTATCTATCTACCTTGTTCCTATACTAAAATTCAGCTTCTTTCTAGCTGCTAGCACTGTAGCCAAGGAGCTATGAACACAGTTGGTATCTATCTACCTTGTTCCTATACTAAAATTCAGCTTCTTTCTAGCTGCTAGCACTGTAGCCAAGGAGCTATGAACACAGTTCACAATCCTGCATACCGCATTTGAAACACAGCTGCAGGCGATTTGGAAGCAGACTACCTTTGCATTGGTTTTCATGAAAGTATATGAGTGCCAGTTCTTCAGAAAGCAATGGCAGACTACTGAACATACACCACATACACTTGCCAAGAAATCCCAAATAGACAAAAAAAAATGCTGGGGTTGACAGAGATGTCTTGTAGAGGTTTCTCTCTTACAGACAGCTTTTCTTGAATGCATGTAACATTCTTACATCACAGGTTATTACAGATGAAGTCAGCATATTGACTTAATTGACACTGCATATTTATCAATCTCACCCTACAATACCACAGATTTTTTTCTGCTCAAATAAATCAGCACTGAAGACTTACTTGAGACATCTCATATAACCACACACACATGCTTTTTCTGTGCATCTTTTATTTATGCTGCTTCAGCCTTCACGGGCACTATCTCTCTTGACTCCATGCCATTTGTTTTCTTTTTTTCGCTTGACTGACTCCTCTCCTGCATCTAGGCAACACCAGCCATGGCCGAGGTAAACACTTTATTTACTGTCTGCCTCAAACACCCTGTTTATTAGCCAGTCATCACTTGTCACCTCGGGTAGCCAGCCTCAGATCTGTCTAGATCCTTCCTGCATGCTCTTCTACCAGTAGAGACAGACTGCACAGCTTCACATTTGCTTTTATAGAGCTCTGTGTTGCATTTTGTGTGTTGAGATATATAACCATTACTTGTATGTAATCTGTGTGTATTTGTTCATGTGTTCATATTGTTTTATAGATCTGTGTATGTGGTAGATTATAAGTTTTCTGAATATAGCAGTAGATGTAGAAATCAGCTTACTTAATAGCTGTTGAGTGTATTGAAGAGTGTGGAATGGAGACAGACACAGAGAGAGAGAGAGAGAGATTGAGGTTGTTTGCCTTTCGTACTCTCTGTCCAGACCATCTGCTCAATCCCTGCAGAATTAGCCTCTCTTGATGTGGTTCCTCTTTCTGTTGTGCTGCACTCTCCACTTGGTCCCAGAGGGTCTTCACTGTATTGACATTATAAGTGGTAATGAATGAAGCTTAAAACAGTATGTTTTCTTAGTGAATTTAAGCACAGAAACCACAAAGAAATGGTTGCATAATTTATTGCCTGGCATATCGTACTCAGAAGTCAGGTCTTAGTCAGATATGACTGAGCTACCGTATGACAGTAGACGGTACTACCTGCTTTCTGTCAGCGCCGAATGTTGGGCGGCGCTTACCAAACCAGACACCCCACATTGTGCCAACGGCTTCGGGCGGAAGAGCGCAATTGGGAGGGTACTAGCCTTATCCTGGTGCGAGGAAATGCAACCCAAAGACAAAATAAGTTCATGGCAGGGCAGACCAGGCCCTAAGCCTTGGTTGGCAGCTGGTCTAGGATCGAAGCTCCGACAGGCGGACAGTTAGAGCATTGCTTTAGCTGATCCGGCAGCTTCTGCAGCTTGTCTTGTTCCAGATGTATAGGTGTTAACTTTCCTCTGGAGTGAACTAGGCAGGCCGAGAGAGGGATCATGCTGCATGGGCAACACATGGTTTCTTTATTTTAGCCCAGGCTTTGTGCTATGGAGAGGAATGGTGGAAATGACCATGTTTTCACATGCACCTACTGTGGGCAAACATTTGCAGCAAGAATTGGCCTTACCAGCCACACTTGCCACCGCCATGGATCGTAGTTATTACCATATGACAGTTATTAAGCCTTTTTGAAGCACAATGTACCAAACTATCGTCTGTCAAGACGGAAAGGTGCCAATGCAATGCAATATTGTACTCAGGCAGTAAATTATGCAACATATTGTATGTGACTTCTGCAGGTAAATAAATGGAATGGTACTGTACCCCAGGCAATATATTATGCAACCAATTCTTTGTGGCAGATGTGTTTGAATAAACAGAATGGTTACAAGATATTAAACATGGCAAAATGAAACTTAAATAGAAGGTATTCCATCATGAGCTTTTGGAAATATTGGTTCTAAACACTCCACTCGGCTTTCTTTGGGAGTAACATTTTTTTACATTTTGTGGATGTCGCCAATGTACACAGTGAGCAACAATGTTTTGAATTACATTGTAAGAAAACATAATTATGATCATCTCTTCTAAGAAATAAATGATTGGCAGAAAACATAAATTATGATCATCTCTTCTAAGAAATAAATGATTGGCAGAAAACATAAATTATGATCATCTCTTCTAAGAAATAAATGATTGGCAGAAAACATAATTTATGATCATCTCTTCTAAGAAAGAAATGATTGGCAGTATGAGAGACAGAAGGTTGTGGACAGATTTTATCACAACACTATATGGCATTGAGAAATATCGATATCATAAATGATTGGCGGTACAAGAAACAGAAGGCTGTGGACAGACATGAGCACCAATGACACACGTCTTGGACTGAGATTCTGTTGTATAAGATTAAGATGTTATGTTGAGATATACTGCTGTATGCAAATGAGATCTGGACAATAATCAGACAAGTTGAGAAACATGTGATAGTATCAGGAATGTGGTTTTTGAAGAACAAGGAAAGAATAATATAGGCAGACAGAAAACATATCTGATTCTGCCCTTCACCGTGCAGCTAAGCACCACAATTTGAATAGAGAAGCTACATGTAAATAGTCGAGCTGATTTGGGCATGTTATGAGAAAAAATAAACTTGAAAATGTTGCGACATCTGGCACATTTGATGACAAAAGAGTAAGAGAAAGACAAAAAAGTAAATACCAATGTGATCTTCACTATGCTGCCAGCCAAACAGCATAAGTGTTCATGTATCTTAACAGATCTTGCTCCCTTGTTTTCTGGATCAAGTTTATTCCTCTGTGCCATTGTCTTAAGCTATCCAGCATCATTTCTTTGACTGCCTTGTCTCTTCTACATCTGATTTTTTGAGTTGTCACAATATTTCCTAATGCTTCTCTTCTCATTACATGGCCAACAGACATGATTTATCTCTTTCTTATAGTTGTATATAATGTTCTTCTTTCGCTAGCCTCGTCCAGGCAATCATTGTTAGTTACTTTGGCAGTCTATCGTATTAAATACCTAGATTTCTTGACTTGGGAAGTAAATTACATGTACCTCTGAAGTCGAGTTGGTTACCTGATGGCAAGGGACACTGGTAATAGGAAAAGCTAATCCACAGACAAAATTCATTCCAGTGCTACTAGAAGTAGTGTGTATGGACTACGCTTGAGTTCAAAATGAGCAAGCCTTAAAAAAATCTAGATATTCTGGCCAAATGACTGAAACATTGATGAAATTCCAGGGGTTGGAAATGTGAAATGGCAAACCGTGATCACCCACAATTATTGGCACAACACATCATGATGACGATGAGATTGATATCGAGCAAAGACTGCTAATACTTCTGTTCCAAGGACTTGTGCTTTCACACATTGAGTATGCCCTGGCCATCCTCACTGTCAGCCCTACACAGATTGGAAGACTTGAAAAGGTACAAAACGAAGCCATGTGCATCATTTTGGGCTGCACGAGAGACACCAGCTGTGTAGCAATGAGATACCTCCTTGACTTCCCGACAATGGAACACAGGATCAAGATCTGGAGAGCTCGTGCATACTTAAAAATGTGCAGATGAGCAGCACCCTCTGCATGACGCTATATTCAGAGAAAAGGGTGACAGGCTAAAGAGGGGCAAATCATGGATGGGTCGGGCGGAAGATGTCGTCAGACAGGTCTGCAGTCTTACCAGTATCAACCCCGGCAATGAATGGGTGCCGGTGCTCCAGCTTTTAAGTGCACTTTCTCCTGCATTATCACACTCGACAGACGGTGCAGAGAGCAGAACCCTGCCGCTGTCAATGCAGAGGTTAACGCGCTCATCTATGAACACTCAGATAGCCCCGAAGTGCTCATCTATACAGATGGATCTGTTGTAAAGCAGCAGAGAAGTGCGTGGGCATTTACAGCCCGTTCAGCGGGCTGAACCGTTCAAGAATCCAGTGGTGCCCACTCTATGACCACAAGCCGCATGACGATGGAGGTGATGGCAGTTACACAGGCTTTCATATGGCTGGAATCACAGCATTATACCAACGTGTGTGTACTAAGTGATTCAATGAGCATGATTCAGAAGGTCGAAGCTGGGTCTGTACGTAGACAGTGGACTGAATCGCTGCGGAAGTATGTTGTCCGTAAAGTCACCTCATCTTCGTCCCGGGACATGCGGGAGTCGAGGAAATGAACGAGCTGACAAACTGGCTGGCTCTGCACCCCCTGTAGATGGCCAGCCCATGGATCGTGCCGATAGTTATTAACGTCCTTAAAGATATGGCGAGAACAGAGGACTTTGACGTCAGTGATTCCACATCGCTGTCCAGGATGAAAGACCTGGGAGTAAGAATCGGCACAGCCAGACGCGAGAGGTACATCGGGAAAACAAAGCGCCTCGTCAACCAACACAGAACTGGCACTATTAGCCACCGGACGCTGATGCATATGCTGGGGGGAGGATCTGAGCAACTATGGACATGTCCAGAGTGCAATGAAGATACCCCAACTGATAACTGATAACTAACTGAACTGATGAGATTGATGTAGAGTTGATTGTTCTTTCTTTCTTTCTTTCTTTCTTTCTATCTTTCTTTCTTTCTTTCTTTGTGTGTGTTACGTATGAGAGAGAATGTTGTAGTCTTTTTAAATCCATTTATATTTGGTTTCAGCCAGACACAGTAATGGCCTAATTTATATTGGGCTTCAGTTAGTTACATGGTTTCGGAACTGCTATAGTTATGGCTAGACATAGCCTGGTAGTCATGGCTAGATGTAGGCTGATGGTCATAGCTAGACGTAGCCTGATGGTCATGGCTTGACGTAGCCTTGTGGTCATAGCTAGACGTAGCCTGGTGGTCATGGCTAGATGTAGCCTGGTGGTCATGGCTAGATGTAGCTAGATGTAGGCTGATGGTCATAGCTAGATGTAGCCTGGTGATCATAGCTAGACATAGCCTGGTGGTCATGGCTTGATGTAGGCTGATGGTCATAGCTAGATGTAGCCTGGTGGTCATGGCTTGACGTAGCCTGGTGGTCATGGCTAGATGAAGGCTGATGGTCATAGCTAGACGTAGCCTGTTGGTCATAGCCAGACATAGCCTGGTGGTCATAGCTAGATGTAGCTAGATGTAGACTGATGGTCATAGCTAGACGTAGCCTGGTGGTCATAGCTAGACATAGCCTGGTGGTCATAGCTAGATGTAGCTAGAAGTAGCCTGATGGTCATGGCTAGACGTAACCTGGTGGTCATGGCTAGACGTAGCCTGGTGGTCATGGCTAGATGTAGGCTGATGGTCATAGCTAGACGTAGCCTGGTGGTCATGGCTAGACATAGCCTGGTGGTCATGGCTAGACATAGCCTGGTAGTCATGGCTAGATGTAGCCTGGTGGTCATGGCTAGACTTAGCCTGGTGGTCATGGCTAGACGTAGCCTGGTGGTCATGGCTAGACGTAGCCTGGTGGTCATGGCTAGACGTAGCCTGGTGGTCATGAGTTTGAATCCACATTGGGGCTGATTTTTGTAATTGTCCTGAGAGCTGCCAGGTAGACTGTCTAAAAAGGCTACCAAGAAATGCCGTGGAAAGTAAAGCCAGCTGGCATGCTACTGACCCACATGATCCATGGAGGGAGTGGAGTACCAGCATGTCTGTACAAATGATGGGTTTAGCACCATATGCATATAAAAGGATCCAACAATTGTAATCATGTGGATGTTTAGTTTGTTAGTCTCATTGTTACTTGGCACTCACTTAATCACATAAATGGTTTAATATTTAATTTCACCATTTCACAATAATTGTCTTGTGTTTAGTTTCACTTAATCACATTGTTTGTCTCATTTCTGATTTTATTTCATCACACTGTTGGTAGTTGTACTGTAGACACCAGTCTTCGTTTGTAAATAAGTTTGCTGCTGCCTGTACTCATCTTCTGTCATTTCTGTGTATTTGCTTACTATTTATCTTTGTTGCCATGGTGAGGCAGCATGCAATCATATCCTTATCAGTCCCAAGCAGATTGTGATATATAATTGACTCTCCCTCTTGAGAATCCCAAACATCACGTAGTTTGTCTCTTACATGTTTACATTTTGCCAGAGCACAGTGAAGAAACCTGATTTTCCCAGTTGCCATTTTGGCTGTGTATTTAGCCTCAATGAAAGTCATGCACTCAGGATTTTTTGTAGTAGCTATTTCCCCCTAGGAAGTCTTATATGACCTCATGGGACTAAAAGAGTTGGCTTAGTGCGTTCAGATAATTAGTTCAAACATCGTATATATATATATATATATATATATATATATATATATATATATATATATATATATATATATATATATATATATATATATATATATAGAGAGAGAGAGAGAGAGAGAGGGGGGGGGGGGGGAGATGGAGAGAGAGACAGAAAGAACCAATACTGTTATACACATGTGGCATGTAAGAAAATCGTGTGTCAGGATTGAAAAATAAACATTTGGAAAGTTGTTTCATACTAAATGAGTTAACCTAATTAATCTGTAGTCAGATTTTGAAACAGCAGAATATCTGGAGTTGTAGCTTATTAACCTAAATTACACATGCACATTTATAGGGCAATATACAAAAAACAGTGTGATTTTTGTTTGTTGACTGCGGTGTAAATACTGAGATCTGTCAGCTGTTAGTAGCTGGATGTTTGTTGTATTTGTCAACCAGTCATACATGCCTTTAGAGGGTATATCAATTTGTCAACCAGTCATACATGCCTTTAGAGGGTATATCAATTTGTCAACCAGTCATACATGCCATGGGTAGTTCAATTTGCATTTGGGTCCCTTCATGTTTTAGTACAAGCAAGAGTTTTAAGTTGTCAGTGGGAATTTGGTTTGTATCATTTCTGCCATTTGTTTGGGCTGGAAAACTAGTTGCTGAAAAGCAAAGTGATGCCCACACTTAAAAGTCTAGAAACATGTCACAATATAATTTGTTATGGTTGCAGTAGCATTAAACCTATCAACATGATTTTCAGAAAAGTAAAATAATGTAGCATTATTGTTAATGTTGCTTACATTAAAATGTGTTTGGACTCATCTTATGGGGATCAACAAATGCAAGCTTCAATGCATATTTTTTAATGAAAATATGGTCTTGAATAACGAAGACACATACAATAGTTTGCACAGTTTATTATAATTTGAATTGTCATTTTAACCTGACAATCATGTCGTTTTGTTTGTACAAAGTTGGTTTTTGTAAATGAATGGCAATTGCCTCTGCCAGCATTACCATACAATCATTTTGAAATTTGACCTATTTGTGAATGAAGCGTGGGAAGGCACAACACTACTGAACACATGCTCATTACAAACAACATATCAGAGTAATACAGTAAAGTTGTATATGTAAAAGTTATTCTAATGTGTTAGTGAGTGTTATATTGAATATTCTGTAGCTTTACTTGTCTTTGCCAGTGTCCGTGCATTTACTTATTTCATATTGTTTTCTTTAGATCTTGCATGATAGTGGCTATGTGTCAGTGGAGATGGTAGGTGGGGGTAGAGTTTGTCACTAGAAGTGTAAGGTTGTAGTTTTACATACAAGTATATGTCTAGGGATATGTTATTCAAGATTGGTTGTAGTTGTAGATACAAGTTTATAATTAGGAATATGTAATTCAAGTGGCATGATGAGAAATTAAATAGGTTGGACTGCAGTAAAGTTGTAAATTACAGTGAGTAAATCAAGAGAGAAGATGGACCGTTTGACAATATGGCATGGAGGGACAGAAATTATCGGTAGCACAAGAGACAGAAGGCTATGGACAGACATGGTCACCAACACCACAAGGCATGAACTATAAGAAGAAGAAATAAATAAACATGGAATTGGTTGGCTCAACAAGAATACAATCACAAGTAACAGAAGAGACAGTTGCAGCTAAACAACCTTCATCACCAAACCTAAAATAAAAAGACACTGACTGATACAACTACATTTAAATAGTACATTTACAAGTTTAAAAAAGGTAATTAAGCTGAGGTCCTGGGGTTGTATGAAAATCTTGCTGAATATTAGGGCACTAAATCTCTACTGAGAGCCACAAGCTCTGTAGATCAGCTAACCAGAAGTGATGTAGTGTTTCCTCATTACATTAAGGGCTGAGTGGCTTAGAAGTGAAGGATCTGCTTGTAACTTGAGCAGACCTGGTTCTATTCATGCTGAAAGTAGTATAGAGTTTTACAAAACAAGGTTTTAATTGTATACTCTCTCCCCCTAAGTCTGGGGTAGTGGATCAGTTGTCTCATCTTCACAGATAAGGATGATAAACTTGAAGGGTCTGTTGCACTTTGTACATGATAAAAATCCCTCTGCTCTTGGATATCGAAATGAGCAGGTCAAACAGACTGCTGTCTAGGCTAATTTAAATTTTAAAAACTTACCCACAAAAGAACATTTGTAGCATGTCCGATTCAGGAATATACACACATTCGGATCCTCACAGGTGCTAGAGAATGTTTGCACTGTGATAAAATTCTCCTTGTGTTCTCTATGGGGGAAGATTGGAGCACTTATGGGGGTGTTCATATGTAAGGAAAGTCACACACTGTAAACCACTGGAACAGATGAAGACTTTATTTACTCCTTATTTTCAGTGTTCATCATGTGCTTTTTTCTTTTTAGCTTGTCTTGCACATCGTGCACTTACACCTGTTGTTTTTGTCTAGTGTAATCAAGTTAACAGTGCTATCACTAGCCATGTGTTGCATAAGTTCAGACAGTCTCGCACCAGTAGCAAGTTAAGGGTGTGGGTATGTAGCTCTTCCTCAGCTACTATGGTACATTATTATAAGAATGAATGGCCATTTCTGTTTTTTATTGCTGTTTTTCTTTTTCTTTTTTTTTTTTGGTCTTGGGATACCAATTTGTGGCTGGTTTTACTGAAACATGATGGTGTTTTGCTTATTAATGCATCTTTATGATATGAAAATTATCCTAGAATGTAAGTAATGTGAAATGTGGCAAGACCTAGGGGAGGGTTTTAGTCTTTAATAGAATCATTTGATTGGCTAGCTGAAATTTTCATAATGGAATACTTCCCATTGATTGGCTAATGCATTACTTGCATTGATTGGTTAATTGATTACTTTCAGTAATTTTTCATGGGTGATTAGTGGATTTCATTTTTTATTTATCTATAGCGGATCCAAATCCGGCTGTGTGGGAGGATGTTACAGACACCAAACCAATGACTCTAGTTGATGACTGTGTGTCATTCACAACAACAGTTTCTGCAAGGTAACATCAAACATTCATTTGCATTTGCCGTATCAGTTGAATGAAAAACCAGTCAAAGTATATGTGTCCATTGTATTAATTAGTTCATTGCTACTAAGTCTTCAGAAACCGTGGTAGCGGGGGCTGGACACTTGCTTACACATCGAACCATTCAATTCCATAAGTGCTCAGATCCCCTCCTCAGGTAAATCATGCAGCATGTTGCGGCTCAAAACACCAGTTCTGTGTTAGTTTATTAATCTTCTTTGGCTTCCTGCATAGTGCTTTTGTCTGGCGACATCTTTTAACTTGCTTTTCTTGCTGACCATGGTTGTAGATTAACAGTGATCACTTGGTTCTCGCAAAGGACTTACTTTTCGTACAGCATTCAGTATAGCAGCCTGGTCCATGGCTCGTCCGCCATTCACAGTAGCCTTACCAGCAAGTCTGTCAGCCTGCCCATTTCCTTGTACACCTGCAGGTCCTGGCATGACCGTCCCAGAACACCAACCACTGTTTTCAGATCCGACCCATCTCTATCTTCCAGAGCATACTCATTGAGTCACTAAGGAAACATGCCAAAGTGAAGGTCTGTGTCCCAAGCCATGTTATTGCCTTACTTACTGCCATGACTTGCATGGTCAGACTACTTGTGGTCAAGGCAAAAGCACATGAATCTTCCTTCTCAATTCTCCCTCCAGCCTGAACCTTAAGAGCCCATGAACTTCTCATGTGTCGAATAACCAACCCATCTGTGTTATATGATCTGTATGATATATAACTCTGCAGTATGCACCCGAAGAGATGCAGTGAAATATGCCAGGTAATAAATATTGCAGCATATTGTTTGTGGCTTCCATGTTTACATTCACTAATGGAATACATTTTTGGAGTATCTATTTCCATTCAGCTTTATTTTAAATCCTACAACTGTGATTTTCAATAGCATGACCTAACCTCCTGTCTCTATGACCAGGTTCTGGCTGATTGACTGTCAGAATGTTGCTGAGGCTGCCCAGATGGCCTCCATTCTGTACCAAGAGGCAGTCACGGTTCCCTACATGGCCAGATTTGTGGTTTTTGCAAAGCGTGATTCCTCTGAAGAGGGCAAGCTACGGATTTTCTGTATGACTGATGACAAGGATGACAAGACTTTAGAGAAGCAGGAGAAGTTTTTTGAGGTGGCTCGAAGCAGAGACATAGAGGTAAGATACCTTTTAATCACTGTAGTGGATATTTAGAGATGAGGAAGCTTGGCCAGTGCACTTGGACACCTGGGACCTGCAGTGGGTACCTGGAAACTAGTTCCCAATACCAATTAACCAAAAATATCATTTGCCAAGCTGATAAGCCGGGGCAGTCATGATTCACCATCGCACATGATCGCCAGAGTCTTGGGTCAGCTCCGTGTTCTGTCTCAATTATGCCACGTGGCTGAGTCATCCAGATATTTACTTCTCTGCTTTCCCCTTATTCTTTTCCCCTTCATCTTGCCTGTTGTCACCAAGTTTCCCCCAAAAATATACACTGTATAAAATAAACATGTTTTCCAGCATTCTTTAGTTTACTCTGACAAAATGTCAGAAGTGCAGTCTCTCATGACACATTGACTGGTACTCATGAGTAATAGCGTGGGACAAGTGTGGTCTGGCCTGGGACTAGTTAGTTAGTTAGTCGCGGCTCCAACCTCACAGCAACGGGTAGTCCCCATATGCTCCGCTCCTGTGCCAGTGAATATCACATAAACGCTCCCCACTGCCCAATGTGAAAAGTGGAAAAGACAGGCGTCTCGACAAACAATAGCCCGCACAGATACACTGTGCATAATGCCGCCGCCAGAATGTCAACACAATAGTCCCCCACGAAACATCCAGTTTATTTCTGATGGAATCGGCAGTCATTTTCCCATCTGGATGTTTCCTAGATGTTGACCCACACAGTCCACGAAAATACAGTTCATCGTCGATGGCAATGGCAGTCAACCAGAAGCCCAGCATTTCTGCATAAGGCAAAAACCGGTCAACTCTGGGACATAGCCAGCCGCCATCGCTCCGAACATGCAGTCACGTTCCAAAATACCTCGGGCAGATTCAAAAGCATTCCACACGAAACTCACAGCTCAGTGTCATGCCACGCACTCACTCAGTAGCAGGGCGACGGAACCATAGCCTCCTTAGTCACCTCTTACGACATGAGTGGTAGGCTACAATGTTGCTATTCTTTGATTCCCTTATGGGCCCCGGCAACACACGCCTGGGACTGACCGACATCACTTAAAGAACAGGTTATATCTGTTGGGTATCTAAGGCTCTCAGGCTGACCACACAAACAATGGGTACCAGGAACTGTCCCCAGAATCATACTGACCATATGAGCCTTTGTTTGACTGCCATAAAATATGGTTCCATAATCAACATATTATTACCTTACATAAATTAGGTTGCTGCAGAAGAGCTGGTGGAAAAGGAAGAAGAAAGACACAGAAAAAAAAGAGGATACAATTAAGATGATAATTATGACACAAGGGAGGATGTGGTCAGCTAGCACCATATATGCCTCAATGGATGTAAAATAGCCCTTTACCTTGTTGTTGTTGTTGTTGTTGCTTATATACAGTTATGTTTGCTGATGTTTTGACTGCGTGACTGCATTTTGTGTCTACTATAACTATGCTACTGTACTTGTCAGGTGCTAGAGGGCAGGCCTCAGTTTGTGGAGATGGCTGGAAACTTGATCCCAGTCACCAAGTCTGGAGACCAGCTGCATGTGAACTTCAAGGCATTTAGAGAGAATCGTCTGTCCTGCACTGTCAAAGTTAGAGATCAGGTATGCTCTTTCTTGCAGGTCATAGTGGGACAGGTTTAGGATTTGCACACATGTACATCTTAAAATTGTGTAGGACATGTACTTGCACCTGATTGCGTGGTAGATTTTCTTATGAAAGCAGATTTACTTGCGAGAGATGTGTGGCACATGTGTTTATGAAACCAGATTTACTTGCAAGAAGTTGTGTGGCACATTTATTTATGAAGGGTTACATTTAATCATTTATTTGTGAGCAAAGCAGAGTTAAGAACTGCGAAAAAACAGTTGGAAGAAAGAATGAATGCTGTTGAAATCTGGACACATACAGAAAACAAGGACACTATCACGTGGATTAATAGAATTGATCCAGAGCCACCAAAGGCCGATATTTGTAAAGCTACATGAATGCCTTTGACGGCACATGATGATGGTCATTTATGGGTGGATTCAAACATATTGAGTGACACACTTGAAGGTTGGAATCAAATTACTGAGTGACCAATACACACAAGATCAGAATTGTGGACAACAAAAACACAAATTGATAGCTTGAAAGGAACAGATAACCCATGGGTTTACCTGGAATGCATGAATATTAGCTGTGTTAACAAATGAAAGATAAGTTTTACTCTTCTTTGCTCCAACCCCACTCGCTGTTAAATCATGTTCATTATCTTTCCATTTTATTTACACTGATTTCCTAGCCAGTATTCTGACTTATGTGTTTGTTGTTTGATCTGCCAGGATCAGGAAGCTGTTGCCAGAGTTGCCTTCATGAAAGAGCCCAAAGTAGCCCGAGGAGAGGCACCTCAGACACCAATCTGCAACCTCAACATTCGCCTGCCAGACATGGTGCTGGTCAGTTTTTTATTTAGATGTTGTAGTTTTCTTTTTTTTTTTTTTTTTCTTTCTTTTTTTTTTGAAATTAAGAATTAGATTAGTACCTGCAGTATGCATGGGTGTTGTGTGTATGTGTTGAAAACAGCTAAATTACTGTCTTTAATAGAAAGCATGTTTGTTGAGGCAGTTCTTCTTCTTCTTCTTCTTCTTCTTCTTCTGCTGCTGCTGCTGCTGCTGCTGCTGCTGCTGCTGCTGCTGCTGCTGCTGCTGCTGCTGCTGCTGCTGCTGCTGCTGCTGCTGCTGCTGCTGCTGCTGCTGCTGCTGCTGCTGCTGCTGCTGCTGCTGCTGCTGCTGCTGCTGCTGCTGCTGCTGCTGCTGCTGCTGCTGCTGCTGCTGCTGCTGCTGCCTGCTGCTGCTGCTGCTGCTGCTGCTGCTGCTGCTGCTGCTGCTGCTGCTGCTGCTGCTGCTGCTGCTGCTGCTGCTGCTGCTGCTGCTGCTGCTGCTGCTGCTGCTGCTGCTGCTGCTGCTGCTGCTGCTGCTGCTGCTGCTGCTGCTGCTGCTGCTGCTGCTGCTGCTGCTGCTGCTGCTGCTGCTGCTGCTGCTGCTGCTGCTGCTGCTGCTGCTGCTGCTGCTGCTGCTGCTGCTGCTGCTGCTGCTGCTGCTGCTGCTGCTGCTGCTGCTGCTGCTGCTGCTGCTGCTGCTGCTGCTGCTGCTGCTGCTGCTGCTGCTGCTGCTGCTGCTGCTGCTGCTGCTGCTGCTGCTGCTGCTGCTGCTGCTGCTGCTGCTGCTGCTGCTGCTGCTGCTGCTGCTGCTGCTGCTGCTGCTGCTGCTGCTGCTGCTGCTGCTGCTGCTGCTGCTGCTGCTGCTGCTGCTGCTGCTGCTGCTGCTGCTGCTGCTGCTGCTGCTGCTGCTGCTGCTGCTGCTGCTGCTGCTGCTGCTGCTGCTGCTGCTGCTGCTGCTGCTGCTGCTGCTGCTGCTGCTGCTGCTGCTGCTGCTGCTGCTGCTGCTGCTGCTGCTGCTGCTGCTGCTGCTGCTGCTGCTGCTGCTGCTGCTGCTGCTGCTGCTGCTGCTGCTGCTGCTGCTGCTGCTGCTGCTGCTGCTGCTGCTGCTGCTGCTGCTGCTGCTGCTGCTGCTGCTGCTGCTGCTGCTGCTGCTGCTGCTGCTGCTGCTGCTGCTGCTGCTGCTGCTGCTGCTCTTCCTCTTCCTCTTCCTCTTCCTTATCTCCTCCTCCTTCTTTTCCTTTTACTGCTTTCATCTCTGTCTGCCTCCATATTCTTTTTCTTCATCCTCTTCCTCCACATCCTTTACTTCTTCTATTTTTTCCTGTCTTCTTCCTCCTGCTGCAACTCCTCCTCTTTCTGCTGCTGCATCTCCTCCTCCTACTTAATCCTTTTCTGCTGCTTCTTCTTTTTATTACTCTTTGTGCTCAGCTGCTGATCCACACCCTCCCTTGTGTCATAATCATCATCTTTTTCACCTCTTCTTCTTCCTTCACATTCACCTCTTTCTTCTCACCTCCTCTTCTTGTTTGTCTTTTCCTCCTCCATTTCTTTCTTCTACACCTCTCCACACCCCTCCCCCCCTCTCCACTAGCTCTTCTTCTGCAGCAATCTCATTTACGTAACATGCAGATATGGTGATTATAGGTCCAAATTTTGTTATGGCTAAACAACAAGTGAAAGCAATATCATCAGTGTTACAGTGTTCGCTGTCACTGACCCTGACACCTGTTGTACCCAGGTTTTAAGGCAGGTGTATCCCAGAACCACACTCAATCAATCATGTGCCATGCCGGAAAGCGTGAGCGGTCATGACTCGCCATTTCACTAGATCACCAGTGTCGTGGATCAGCTCAGTGTTCCTGTCTCGTCCATGCCATGTGGCCAAGCCATCCAGGTATTTTCCTCTCGGTCTTCCTCTTGGTCTGTTCCCCTCGATCTTGCCAGTTGTCACTAAGTTCTCCAATCCATTTCTTCTCATAACATGTCCAAAACATTTTGACTGTCTACGTCTAATTTCTCTAATCAGTTTACGGTGTTCATTTGTCTCCTGTAGTACTTGGTCATTGGTTTTTCTGTCTGTCCATGGTATTCTTTGCATTTTCCTCAGAAACCAAATTTCTGCAGCCATCAGATGCTTTTCAGCTTGACTGCTCATTGTCCAAGTTTCACATCCATACAAAAGAACAGGCTCTATGTATCCCCTCAACACTCTTTTTCTCGTTTCAATTGACATCTTCTTATTGGTCAGAATGTTTTTCATCTTGCTAAAGGCTACTTTCGCCATGGCGATTCTTGTTCTAATCTCTTCAAGGCATCTCCCATCAGATGTTATAACTGTTCCAAGATAATTGTACCGATTCACTTGTTGAAGAATATTTCCATTTACTTGTATATTACATTGTGGCACTTCTTCCTTCCTACTGACGACCATAACCTGAGTCTTTTTACAATTTAATTCTAACCCCAGTTGCTCACTGTGTACAACAACCGCATCTACTAATTGTTGCAGGTCCTGCTCATTGTCTGCAATTAATACTGTATCATCTGCATATCTAATGTTATTGATGTTTCATCCTCCAATGCTGGACAGAACCACACTGGACAGAACAAAATCCTACCATAGCTGGTATTTACTCCTTGGATTGTCATGTGTGAAAGCCAGATTAACAACTACTATTCTGCTGCAGTACATTCAACAGTGCCAGTCTCCCTGGCCTAGGAGTTAGCGACTTTCTCCAGAATTCCATTTATCCACGTGAGCAAACGCTGTTGCGTGAGAATCGGTAGTGGTTCTCACCGCACCCATTACATACGGGATATGTGAGCTGGCTGCTCAGAAAGCAATGTAAACTACTGAGCATAATCTTGCCAAGAAATCAACAACAGTGGTAAAATGCTGGTGTTGACAGCGATGTCCTGTTATAGGATATGCAAATAAAAACAAACATGCATACAACAGTGTCATGTATGACAGCCAGAGCATCAACTACTATGCTGCAGCAGTAGATACAACAATGACATAGAGCTAGTCCTTTGTATAATGTTGCCCTCATCACTTCCCACTGGACAGACTCTCCATCCTTCACCAACTCCCATCTTATGCATGTTGATGCCCAAGGTGTTTTTCATGTCCCGAGTCCTTCCTCAAGCTGGTTGTCTCTTACTTCATCTTCCAAGAAATATTCTTCAGTTACTGTTCTTTACTAACCACTGTAACATCTGATATGTCCACATTATTTTAGTTTCTGAGACATGATATCGTTTATGAGGCAGTTTTATTCTGTGTTTAGATATTGTATATCCACGGCATGCTCAGAATTTTACAGTAAAATTTCAGTTCCAAATCTTTGATTTTCTTTTTTGGTATTGTTTAATGGGCATTGATTTAATTCATTGTAGCCACATAAAGATGCATGTTCTCCAAATGTTTCTTAATTGTGTTTGCTGTTGTTGGGCCATAGATCTTTTGTATGCTGTTTACATTTTAAAACTATAGATATAAAATGCTGATTTTTTAATTTTTTTTCTTTCTGTCTTGGTTTGGTTAAAAACTAAACAGAATTTGACCTTCGACTTAAAGTTAAACTAAACTAATAAACACAATATATGTTCAGCTTTAATAAAGTTAGTTTTTTAAATAGTGTTATGTAACTGTGTTTAAACAGTTTTACAAGTATGAAATTGTGTGTTGTTGTATTTGATTCTTTTGTTGAATTTTAAACAAATCATGTATATCTGTTGTGTTTTATTTGATTCTTTAGTTGAATTTTAAACAAATCATACATATCTGTTGTGTTTTATTTGATTCTTTTGTCGAATTTTAAACAAATCATACATATCTGTTTGTTTTATTTGATTCTTTTGTTGAATTTTAAACAAATCATACATATCTGTTGTGTTTTATTTGATTCTTTTGTTGAATTTTAAACAAATCATAAACACCTGTTGTGTTTAGTGTCTGCTTCTTCTTCTGCCTTTTACTCCAGTGAAGCATAGCCCCTCAACCAACCCAGGTTGTGCCATCCTATTCCTGGCTGTTTCTCACAGCAAAGAATAGAAACACTGGTTGTGTTTAGTTTACAACCTATATATAACTAGACATATTTGGTGTGTTTAGTTTACAACCTATATATAACTAGACATATTTGGTGTGTTTAGTTTATAACCTATATATAACTAGACATATTTGGTGTGTTTAGTTTACAACCTATATATAACTAGACATATTTGGTGTGTTTAGTTTACAACCTATATATAACTAGACATATTTGGTGTGTTTAGTTTACAACCTATATATAACTAGACATATTTGGTGTGTTTAGTTTACAACCTATATATAACTAGACATATTTGGTGTGTTTAGTTTACAACCTATATATAACTAGACATATTTGGTGTGTTTAGTTTACAACCTATATATAACTAGACATATTTGGTGTGTTTAGTTTACAACCTATATATAATCAGACATATTTGGTGTGTTTAGTTTACAACCTATATATAACTAGACATATTTGGTGTGTTTAGTTTACAACCTATATATAACTAGACATATTTGGTGTTTTTAGTTTCAACCTATAAAAGTACTAGGCACATTTGTTGTGTTCAGTCTATAAATAACTAGACATATATTCTTGATTTTAGTTTACAACCTATTGAAATACTAGATAGTTTTGTTATGTTTAGTTTAAAAGTATAGAACACTAGACATATTTGTTGTGTTTAGTTTAAAAGTATAGAACACTAGACATATTTGTTGTGTTTAGTTTAAAAGTATAGAACACTAGACATATTTGTTGTGTTTAGTTTAAAAGGGATAGTGAATGTGCTTCACAATCCTGCACACCATGTTCACAATCAGCTGGAGGTGAAGCATTGATGTGTAGCAGTGGCGTGAACACGGTCGTTCAGAAAGCAATGGCAAATTACTGAACATAAAATTATGTAGAAAATCACAGACAGTCAAAACAGGCTTGTGTTAATTTTTACATCCTTTAAATGTAAAGGACATCAACTAACAAGTTGTGAATAAGTTCTGAAGTCAATCAGTTCTGAAGTGAATATATTCTGAAGTTAATACGTTCTGAAGTTAATACGTTCTGAAGTGAATATGTTCTGAAGTGAATCAGTTCTGATGTGAATCAGTTCTGAAGTTAATCAGTTCTGAAGTGAATAAGTACTGAAGTGAATGCATTCTGAAGTTAATATATTCTGAAGATAAGTTCTGAAGTGAATAAGTTCTGAACAGCCAAAACCTCATACCATCGACATTAACGCAGTGTATTCTTCCAAACTGCCCATGGTTGGTTTCGACCCGTGACCTGGTATGTTGGGGAATTATGAAACTGCATCTCATGATTCTCATGGCCAGCTTGCCGTTGGTGAATTAAACTTGACTGGAAATATAATTTTGTTGTTCATCTTTTACATTTCAGTCTGACTCAGGTGAACTAGACTCAGATAGAGCTGCCGAAATCCGACACCGTCACGACTCATTGCGTGCGCAAGAACTAGGTAAGCGTAATGTTTATCATGCTTAGTCCTTGACCACTTTCCAATATTGTTGGTAACAATGAGTTGTCTTTGCTTTGATGCCAGCCTACAGGGCAACCAAGTGTTGCATTTATCACTTTTAGAAAGAGTCTCTGCAGTCACAATTATAGTATCTAATTAATGATTATTTTTTAATGCTAAATTTCTGTAACTGTCCAGTATTTGTGTGTATGATTAGTGATTATTTTTACACTACATTTCTAGTTACCACTATTTTTATATCTGATTGATTATATTTTTTTTACTATAAATTTCTGCAGCTGTACACTGTCTTTGTATGATTAACAATTGGTTTTACTCTAAATTCCGACACTTATCCAGTATATATATCAGATTACTGATAATATTTTACATTACATTTCTACAGAAAATACACTATCTTTATATCTGATTGATTATTTTTTTACAAAAATCCCTACACATATCAAGTATGATCAACAGTTAAATGATTAATAATTATTTGATCAACAATTATATTATTAATAACTGTATGATCAACTATTATACAGTGTATAATTAATAACTGTATGGTTAATAATTATATGATCAACAATTATATGATTATGTATGTGATTAATAATTAAATTATCAACAATTATTAATTAATAACTATATGATTGATAATTATATGATCAACAACTATATAATTAATTATATGATTAATTAATATATGATTAATAAGTTTTGATGAACAGTTATAAGATTAATAATTGTATGGTCAACAATTATGATCAATAAGTATATGATCAACAATTATATGATTAATAACTATGATTATTGATTATACTATGAAAAGTTCTATGATTAATAAATATACCTCCACTCCGCACATATAGTTATTCAAGACAATGTCAACCAAGCAGAGATGAAACTGTCGGACGTTGCAGACACTGTCCAGGGAGACTGGGTTGTCCTAGCCCAGCAACTGCAGATCTCCATCTCCGACATTAACCACATCAAAAACGACTACAAGACTGTCGGAGACCAGGCACTGGCCATGCTCCACTTCTGGGCACAAAAGAGTGGGGAAAAAGCTACAGGTACATGTCACTGAATTTTGCTACCGATTTGGCATATATTTATATTTTTACAGTATATTTATAGTGATAATATTGTGTAATGTGCATTGTTTTTCTTATAAACACAGCATTTAATTCTGTGTGGACAAAGGAATCATTTATATGCTAATGTGTAGGTCAGGGATTGGCCCAGTCTTGTATCAGAGTTGTCTCTCACTTAGTGTGACAAATGTCATGACTCATTGGAACATTGGGGTGTGACTTTGAACATTGGAGTGTGAATTGAAACATTGGAGTGTGACTTTGGAGTGCGACTTGGAACACTGGAGTGTGACTTGGAACATTGGAGTGTGACTTGGAACATTGGAGTGTGACTTTGAACATTGGGGTGTGACTTGGAATATTGGAGTGTGACTTTGGAGTGCGACTTGGAACACCGGAGTGTGACTTGGAACATTGGGGTGTGACTTGGAATATTGGAGTGAGACTTTGGAGTGCGACTTGGAACACTGGAGTGTGACTTGGAACATTGGAGTGTGACTTGGAACATTGGGGTGTGAATTGGAACATAGGCATGTGACTTTGGAGTGTGACTTGGAACATTGAAGTGTGACTTTGAACATTGGAGTGTGACTTGGAACATTGGAGTGTGACTTGGAACATTGGAGTGCGACTTGCATGACTATTTAAGAAAGGTATAAATGCCTGAAGAGTTTGGAAATCTTTGTCATGTTGAGCGAAAGATATTCAGTCAACTTGTATAGTTAATGGACATGAAGGAGCTTGCAAGTGGTGACACACAGTGTATGTCGGGATTGTGTGAAGTCAGCTGACCTACTAACCACAGAGGTTTTGTTTAGAGATTAGAACTGATGGCTCCTGAAACTTATGGCAGTCTAAATGTGAGATTGCAATCACAGAATGTGGTATGGATATAACGTGTTCAATATATGTAGCAACATGTGTTTAAAGGCATAGCTACATGTGTTTAAGGGCATAGCTACACATGTTTGAAGGCAGGAAAGGCATAGCTAAGCTACACATGTTTTAAGGCATAATTACATTTGTTTAAAGGTATAGCTACACATTTTAAAAAGCATAGTTATACTAGCTTCCCATGTTTAAAGGCAGGAAAGGCATATTCGCACGTTTTTAACCCTTTACAGGGCAGACGTTTGTCCGTTTTGAAGCCCTGAAAAGGCAAGAAGAATTTTGAGGTTCGGTAAAATTTCGGGTTACGTTAGTAAAATCATCACATAAAAGGTGTTAGTCAACCGATTTTACTTAAATAAAAAACAAAATGAAGTAAAAAGCATGCAGAGTATTTTACTTACGTGAATGTTCCTGGTATTCCACACATGAACACAAATATTTACAAAATACAACATATTGTTTGTGATTGTCAGTCATTTATACGGCAATTTACAAACACATTTTCAGAATCAGAATCACTTTCTTTAAAGTCCGACTCACGACTGCTAATGCAAAGTAACGCTAATCACTGATATCTAGCTCTGATTCATTCAAATTTGTGCACGTAAATGTCACTTAAATTGAACCCAGTGAAATCTCCACTATCACGTGAAGAATTGTCAAAATCCGTTTTGAAAAACTAAGCATAAAAACACCCCGAAAACTGTAGACAAAATCCGTTCAAATTCATAGTACATGCTTGAAAATGGCGGCCACATTGTCAAGCTATCAGGGAAACCCAAAGTAGACAATCGGAAATCTCCCAAAGCCACACGATCGCATTTTTACAATGCTAGTAGTAGCTCAGACGT
Organism: Cepaea nemoralis; assembly: GCA_014155875.1. Classification (NCBI taxonomy): domain Eukaryota; kingdom Metazoa; phylum Mollusca; class Gastropoda; order Stylommatophora; family Helicidae; genus Cepaea; species Cepaea nemoralis. The sequence continues at coordinate 228,707 of JACEFZ010002917.1, forward strand.
ATTCAGACGATTTGCTCGTTCCGGGGTTCGGACGCTTTGGGACGATTTGCCCGGTAAAGGGTTAAAGGCATAGCTACATGTTTTAAAAGCATAGCTACACGTGTTTAAAGTGTGAGAACTGAGTATCGACCAGATCACCTGACCACTCTCTAACACACCATTCTCTTCTGGTAATGATGATGTATCCATTTGTCCACACTATACATACAATTTCAAACGGCATTGACCACATCTGCTGTGTTGTGCACCAATAATCCACCTAGAAGTGCAGACCCAGCCAATTTGTCCGCCTGCTCATGTCCCAACACACCAGCATGTCCTGGGGAAAAGATCCAAGGGATCCTCCCTAACTGAGATGTTTAACCCTTTACAGGGCAGACGCTTGTCCGTTTTTTAGCCCTGAACGGGCAAGATTTTTTCAGGTTCAGTAAAATTTCGGGTTGCATTAGTAAAGACATCACAAATAAGGTGTTAGTCAAACGATTTTAGTTAAATAAACAAAACAATGAAGGAAAAAGCATGCAGAATATGTTACTCACGTGATTGTTGCCAGTTATCCATATATGAACACAAATATTTACGAAATACAGTTATCGTTTGTGATTTTCAGTCATCTATACGGCAATTTACAAACACATTTGCAGAATCATAATCACTTTCTTTTAAAGTCTGACTCACGACTGCTAATGCAAAGTAACGCTTTTCACTGATATCTAGCTCCGATTAGTAGTCAACTTCATGCCCTTTAATGTTACTTAAATTGAACCTAGCGAAATCTCGGCTATCACTTGAAGAATCGCCTAAATCTATTTTGAAAAACTAAGCGTAAAAACCCCGAAAACTATCCAAAAAAGTCCGTTCAAATCATAGTAGGTGCTTGCAAATGGTGGCCACGTTGTCAAGCTATCGGCGAAGGTGAAAGTAGCCATCGGAAGAATCGGAAAGCCAAGAGATCGCGTTTTTACAATGCATAATAGTATCGGGTGCGTTCAGGCGATCTGCCCATTTAAGGTTTCTGACGGAAATGGACGTTCCACCCTGTAAAGGGTTAAATTGTAGTTCAGCCAGATTTGTTCTTCAACTTAGTTCTCCAACAGATGCTCCCTATCTGAGATGTTTACATTGTAGTTCAGCCTTCAGCTTTGTTCTTCAACTTAGTGAACACAATTCACGATCCCACATACCAACGTTTGACACCAGTTACAGACAATGTGGAAGCAGACTGCTGTGTGTTGAATTTTAACAGTGGCGTGAGTATCAGTCCTTCAGAAAGCAGTGGCAAGCTACTGAGCATAAATTTGCCTAGTTAATCACAAACAGCCAAAACATGCTGGGGTTGATTGCAATGTCCAGTAAAGGACACGCAGCTAACAGCTTCATGTGTGTATCACAAACTTTCTGTATAGATAAATATGTAGAGTATAGAATTTAACCATGTGACAATTTGACTCGAACCAGGTACCCAGCTAGAGAATGGTATAAATAAATATGTAGAGTATAGAATTTAACCATGTGACAATTTGACTCGAACCAGGTACCCAGCTAGAGAGTGCCTTAAGAAGAATCAACCGTGACGATGTTATCAGGAAATGTTTGCACCATGTGGTCAGGGAAGATGACGAAGTTGAAGCCGCTGCTGCCCGAGCCGCCATGGATCAGTCAGGTAAGAAACAAACTATTGGCACCTGTTTTTTTAGTCATCATCACCATTGTCTCATGTTATATGTTTTTTGTTTTTTTTTTAAATTCGCATATCCTTTACAGGACATAGCTGTCAACAGCAGCATCTTTCAGCTGTCTGTTGATTTCTTGGCAAGATTACGCTCAGTAGTTTGCCATTGCTTTCTGAGCGGCCGGCTCAGTTATCCCGCAAGTCACCAGCAGGGGTCGAACTGCCTCCAGCTCTCGCCCGCTATGAGACTCTGCGTGATAAACGGGATTACAGAGAAAGTGTTGTAACCCCTCGGCCAGAGAGACCGGCTGTTATATGTTTACTTACAAATAATCCAACTTGAGGCTGTTAACAAGAGGAATTGAGGCTACTTGTAACCAGAATCAACGTTGAGATTAGGAGATGCATGGGATAGAAAAGGATATGATGGTCTGGAATGAGTTTGTTGGCAACCAGTGCCCCAGTCAGGGATAAAGGGAGAAGAATACAGTTACATTACTCCAGGAAATAGGATGGATGTTTTCTTTCACTAAAGCTGTGAGAACGAATGAGCAAACTTTATTTTCGATGGGTTAAGAACAATATCAATGTATGCATTATAAAGGCATGGGAAAAATGCTAAAATCATTACTACATGACTTACTAATATTAATTATTGATGTGAAATTGTTATTATCTATGGAGACATATTGCACTGCCAATATACAAAGATTTTATTGGTATTAATATTATTAGGACAAATTAGGAGGATGGATGATGGCAGAATACCAAAGGATATCTATTTTGGTGAATTACAGATGGGTAAAAGATCTTAGGGCCTTTACTTCAGTACAAAGATGTGTGTAAGCAGGACATGATTGATACAGGCATTGATATTGCACTTTTGGAACAAGTCACAGCTGATCGCGTTGCATGGAGGGAATAGATCAAGATTGGAATAAAGACAATGGAGAAATTATTGCAGATTGATCAGACACTGGACGTGTGAAATGTCAGATGGTGTGTGATGGTGGAAATTACCATGTGTTTACATGGATCCATTGTGGACAAACATTTACCCTATGAATTGGTTTGATCAGTCACATTTGCTACCGCCACGGGTTGTAGTTATTACGCATTTTTTTAAAAATCACAATGTAACAAACTATCATCAGTGAAGACAGCAAGGTGCCAGTATGATTATTATGAAGGGGGAAGGTGTGCAGAAATGAGATTTAATAAGAGCTTGGTATGTTGTTGGTGGAATAAGTAAACTTGAGAAATTCATTGTAAAAGCAATTGTCTTAAAAGTCCTAACAATTGTGCTCTGTAGGTTTTGACACATTTAAGGAAGAGGTCGGCATTACTAAAGATTCCTTGAAGAGAGGCATGTCACTGGACGTGCAGTATGATGAACAAGATATGTTGAAGGTGAGTTTCATACAAGTCAACAGCCTTTAGCTCCATATCTTTGTGGGAGCATAATCAGAATGCCAGAACTCAGAACAGTACCATGGTTTTAATGGAATTTATGTGCTTATGTTTTATTGTCTGTGTTTGTCATTTTCTGTGTCTCCTTTCTGTTGAAATGTCTATTCCTGTGTCTTCTGTGGGGTCTTAATTTTAGTGTTACTTTATGTGGGGCCTAGGTTTGGATGTTATTTTTCTGTGGGGGTCTAGGTTGTAGTGACATATTTCTATGAGGCTTAAAATATTGTGTTTATCTTTCTGTAGAACTCAAGCTGTAGTGTTATCATTCTGTGAGGCTTAAGTGATTGTTTTTTATCTTTTTGTAGAACTGTAAATACTAAACTAGTTATTTATACAAGAAACAACATTTTTAGATAGTAAATATTAGACTAGTTAATTTTACAAGAAACAACATGTTTAGATTATAAAACCAAACTAGTTAATTATACAAAAACCACCAACATGTTTAGATTAAAAATACTAGTTAATTATACAAGAACCAACATTTTAAAGGTATAAATATTATACTAGTTAATTATACAAGAACCAACAACATGTTTAGAAAGACATCAAGCTAAGTGATGTCAAATAGGCAACATTCATGATCATTCAACAAAGAAGTTGTATGTAATACACAAACTCTTGAAACTCCAGGGTAGTTTTAGTATACCAGTCTGTTGTATTGTAAATGCAACAAAACAAAATACTGCATAATGGAAATCTACTAAATCCTTAAAGAATGATGCATTTTGGAAAGAATGTAAGACAGGGATAGATGCTGGAATATTAACCCAATAAGTTCCAGATATGTTCACACATATTAGTTTGCATTTTGGACCATTTGTGTGGTATAGTAAAGATAAACAACTTTGTAGAATGTGGGTGTGAGGTGTAAAATCCAGGCATTTAACACATATTAGATGACAGCTTTTTGAAGTGCTGTATCCTGTTCCTTTCCTTGCTGAGTTTTCCTACCTTGACTTACTAAGTCTTTAGGTTTTGAAAGTGAATTCCAGTCTTTCTTTGTATCGAGTCACAAGTCATACGGACAACGACAATGTCTGGTGAATTGGTGACTGTTCACTTTATAAATATGTGCATCTATAGTTAAAATAGATCTCATATGAAATGAATAAATGAATAATACTTTAGTTGAAACAATTAAAACACATAGTTGCAGGTATTGTTCAAATGTGGAATATTGGTTATCCCGATTGTCATTTTGAATTTAACACAAACTCTTTCTGTTTGCATAAAACCAGCTGGAAATGCCTCATTGCTAGTGCTTCACTATATTTGAGCAATTGTTTATTGTTCATTGAATACAGTATATGAAACACTTTTTCTTTGTTTACATTACGACCATATTTTATGAGGTGTTGAGAAATCAACGACATTGGCATTGGTTAGCCCTTTCCACCACATAGGGATTCCTGAAGACCGATTAACTCTCTTTTCTACCCACCCTGGTATATGTTCGGTTACTAGATTTGCTAATTGTCTTTCCTTCTACCTAAGTAAGCTGCTTACACTAGAATTTATAAATGCAGTTTGATTTGGTATACAGAGACAGGAAAAACAATATTTTTCATTTATTCACTTCAAATGATATATAACTCTGCAGTATGCACCTGATGAGATGTTGTGAAATATGCCAGGCAATAAATCCTTATTGTTTGTGGCTTCTGTGTTTAAATTCACTAAGAGATTACTTTTAAACTAAATCTGTTTGTGCATCTTCTTGCCCAGAAACCTACATAGTTTGTGTGACCCCTGTTTCAATGAATGCTTTGTTATTTGACCCCTGTTTCAATGAATGCTTTGTTTTTTCTCATCGCTAGTTTGTTTTGTGTAACTATTGTATCAGTGTTGATATCAATGAAAGACAGATAATTAAAGACATTTAAAATAATTAACGTTCAATTTGATGTCCAGTAAGTTGTGCAGTGTTGGGTTGACCTAGCTGCTTAAATTGGGTGCTGGTGATTTCTGTGTATAAGTGCAGATCTCTGCAGTAATCATCATCATCATGTGTGCTTTCTGTTAAGCCTAGGTACATATATGTTGTTACTGTTTGGTAATGTCCTGACAATGTAATTGTCATTGTTTGTGCATTTTCCCTATACAACTCCACCCTATTTATCACAAATGTCTGATGTAATCTTGTTATTTTTACTCTTATCATTTATGGTTTTTAGTAACAACTTTGTCAGTTGGCTCTTAAGACCATTATGTAATTATCTTCACATTCAATAGCACCTGGTTTCTTATGGATTTTAGAAGATTGTTAGGAATGTACACACTATTATAGATGTCTTTTAAAATGTCCTATTAGATTGATCTGAAAACCCATTAAAGCTCAAACGCTTCACCCATTATGTACATCACTTCACCCATCACATGTGTCACTTCACCCATCATGTATGTCACATCACCCATCACATATGTTACATCACCCACCTCATATGTCACTTCACCCATCACATATATCACTTTGCCCATCATGTATGTCACTTCACCCATCACATATATCACTTTGCCCATCATGTATGTCACTTCACCCATCACGTGTGTCACTTCACCCATCATGTATGTCACATCACCCATCACATATGTTACATCACCCACCTCATATGTCACTTCACCCATCACATATATCACTTTGCCCATCATGTATATCACTTCACCCATCACGTGTGTCACTTCACCCATCATGTATGTGTCATGTATGTCATATCACCCATCATGTATGTCACATCACTCGTCCAGTGCCGTTTGGTCAAGGAGCCATAGAACTAGCACCACATCCTCAATATACCTCAATGACATGAACATAGGGTCCTTGACATTTGACCTACCATAAGGTACAAGAGGAATGACTGGACAACAACAACCTTTCTTGCTGAATGTATGATAATCATTGTATATTCTTGTATATATATATATATATATAATATTGTGAGCTATATATTGTTAACAACTTTGAGACATCCATGAGATTAAGAATAAGCAATACATGTTAGAATGCCCTAGTTTCCATTGAGAAACCATTGTTCTAGGTAATGCAGTCAGCCATCTCTTCCTGTCTTTCTTTCTGCATGCTTTTCCCTTTGTGCTACCAACCCAACCAACCATTCAGAAACTTGATGAAATTGAGGTGAGCCTGCCAGCATTAGTTTAACTTTTTATATCTTCTTCTTCTGCTGCCTTTTATGTATGTGTATTTCTTTCCACTTCCATTTTGACATAATTGTATTTATTTTTACCTGATTCTAAATTGTAGCTAGTGCATCACATTTATTATCATACAGACCCCTTTCACTTTTCTCCTTTTGCTTAAAATTATTTAAAAATATTTTTAGAAGTTTCATGCATGCGGGGGTTACAACACTTAACATTACTGACATTTATACAGTTTTTAAAATGTATCTTACAAAGTTGTAACAAAAAGAAGAAAACTGAAGACCTCATATCATATTTCAAAGTTGACTTTTATTTTGTTATTAGTATTTTATTATGAAAAGGGTTATCACAGGTCACCACAGTTTGTTATTAGTATTTTATTATGAAAAGGGTTATCACAGGTCACCACAGATTTTTTTAATAACAGGGACAGTCATGTCTGCTTGTGCATTATCTGCGAGAGTCTGAACACTAGAGCTTTCCTGGAGGTCTTGACATTGGTACTGTTTACAAATAGGAAATAATAAAGACAAAATACATCCCATGGGTAGCCCTTTACATTGAAGTAGATAAGATAAGGACAAAAAAACATCACATTGTTAACCCTCTACATTGAAATAGATAAAATAAGAACAAAATACATCACCTGGTTAGCCCTTTACATTGAAATAGATAAAATCGTGTATGGTTTATGATGGCTTACAAGTTAGTGTATCATCTCTCCCCCCACCCCAATGTAAATTGAAGATAATTCTTTCTTTAGCACAATTAATAATGAAACAGTGACCATTAAATAAATATACATATTTTAATTAGTTAGTTGCATATCCTTTACATGACTTAGCAGTCAACCCCAGCATTTCTTGGCTGCTCATGATTCCTGGGCAAGTTTATGTTCAGTAGTTCCTGCTTTCTGAATGACCGGCGCCCATACCATTTGATAAACAACCAACGTAAGGCGGTCTGCTGCCAAATCGCCGGTAGCTGTGTTTCGAACGTGGTATGCAGGATTACGAACTGCATCCATAACCCTTTGCTGCAGAGCCAGCATATTTTAATTAATGTTATTAAATATCAGACTATGAATGTCCTGAACTTGTCTAATTAGTATTTTCTACATTTTACACGTGTTTCAAACTGGTAAATAACAATGTATAATATAAATACATCAAAGCTACATATTATATTTGTATAAGCAATAACGTGTAAATATTTTTTTATGTTGCATATCCTTAACCTTAACAGGACTTGGCAATCAAGCCCAACCCTCGTTGATTTACTGGACAATTTTATGTTCAATATTCTGCCATTGCTTTCTGAAAAACGAACTTCTAAATATAAAGAAAATAAATTTTTTATTTTTTAAATTTTTTTTTCCCCCCAGTGTGTATAGGCAGTATTTTCTCAGTTTCTATAAATAGTATTTTATTCTATTACACATTGGTTTGTTTTTTCATTGAGCACATTCATGAACAATTTCCTCTTTTCTGATGTACATTATTATCTGTTAGTTCATGTTAATTATTACATACTGTTTGGTGTTCAGAGGGGGGAAAAAACATTGCCAAAGCATTCTGTGCATATGCGAACACAATGGTAAATATGTAATCTTATTCTGTAGAATATGAACCAACAGGTTAAGATGAGCTTTGAGGCAGTGGAGATGTGGTTTATGAGATGTATGTTGCATATACCGTGGACTGCCAGAGTAACTAACAACTGCCTGCCTGCAAGAGACTAATGAAAGTAGAACATTTCATACAATTGTACAAGTAGAACATTGACTTAACTGGCACCTTGCATCTTGACTGACGATAGTTTGTACAATGGAGTTATAACTCTCTGTAGCTGAACTTCGAGACCATGTGTTGCCCATGCAGCATGATCCCGCTCATGGCCTGCCTAGTTTGCTCCAGAGGAAAGGTAACACCAATATGTCTGGACAAGACAAGCTGCAGGTCAGCAAAGCAATGTTCTAACTCTCCTCCTATCTGAGTTTCCATCCTAGACCAGCCGCTTACCAGACTTAGGGCCAGGTCTGCCCCGCCATGACTAAATTAGCTTGCATATCCTCACACTAGGGTAAGACTTTTACCCTTCTAATTGCACTCCCCTGCCTGCAGCCGTTGGCATAATGTATGGTGCCAGTTTGGAGAGCGCAACCCAACATACAAGTTGAATATTATATACACATGTAAAAGTAGAATATTATGTACAAGTATAAAAGTAGAATATTATATACAAATATAAAATTAGAATATTATATACAAATATAAATGGAAATAAATAGTGTTCATTGGTCATGTAATGAAAACAAAAGGCATTGGAAAAGTGTTGTGATGACTCAAAAGATCGAGAACAATAGAAGAGGCAGGGACAGACGGAGAAAATGATGCTGGATGGACTGGAACAGTGACAAGGAGGAATATCAGCAACAGAATTGAACCAGAACACTGAGAACCCAGATTTGTGCAGATGTACGTATGCCAAAGAATATTGGCAGGGTGCATGAAGAAGATGATGTTCCTCAAATGTATGTTTTTGATGCATAAAGAATTACTTCCTGTGATAATAATAAATACAGTGCCTCACCAATATTGTCATATAACAGGAGCTTACAACCACCCCTTGTGCAGATTATGTCTCCAGAAGGCAGTATAAAAGAATTACAGTGAATATGATTACACAAAATCCTACCAGTCCCATAATTAAAATGCCAACATTATTAACAATTGCTGTAACATATAAACATATTTAGTTAGCTAAATGAAGGTATATAGTGATTTATTATTTATTTCAAAGCATAAATGGTAGTTCAAATGCTGTAATTCTCAAACTGTTCACTTTATTACTGTTAGTTTTACTCACATTTATTAGTTTTCATTTGTTGGTAGCTCTGAGAACAAAAATATGTTTATAAAATGTATAACCTTTGTCTCTCTCTTTATCTTCTTTCTGTGCATGTTTACTTGGCAAATGAGACAGGATTGTACCACTAGAACATTATTTCATGAATTTTGAATTAGCCTGTTTTGAAATATATATATATATATATTCTTGGGGTGAAAGAAGAATAGAGATATATTTTACTGCACTTACCACTTGTACCGCACTTACCTCTAGCCACATTTACCAAAAAGATTTGTACCACATCTCTAGTACCACATATACCAGTATTTCCTGTATTAAATGTATCTCTAGTATATTATATACCAATAACACTTATACCACACTAACCTCGAGTACTATATATACCAGTTCCTCTTGTATGGCACCTACCTCTAGTACCACATATACCAATACTACTAATACTTCACCTACCTGTAGGACCACATTTAACAATACCACTAATACTGCACCTACCTCTAGTACCACATTTAAAACCATACCCTAGTACTGCACCTACCTCTAGTACCACATTTAACAATACCCTAGTACTGCACCTACCTCTAGTACCACATTTAACAATACCCTAGTACTGCACCTACTCTAGTACCACATTTAACAATACCCTAGTACTGGGACCTACCTCTAGTACCAACATTTAACAATACCCTAGTACTGCACCTACCTCTAGTACCCACATTTAACAATACCACTAATACTTCACCTACCTCTAGTACCACATATACCAATACCCTAGTACTGCACCTACCTCTAGATACCACATTTACAATACCCTAGTACTGCACCTACCTCTAGTACCAACATTTAACAATACCTAGTACTGCACCTACCTCTAGTACCACATTTAACAATACCCTAGTACTGCACCTACCTCTAGTACCACATTTAACAATACCCTAGTACTGCACCTACCTCTAGGACCACATTTAACAATACCCTAGTACTGCACCTACCTCTAGTACCACATTTAACAATACCACTAATACTTCACCTACCTCTAGTACCACATTAACAATACCACTAAATACTGCACCTACCTCTAGTACCACATATACCAATACCCTAGTACTGCACCTACCTCTAGTACCAACATTTAACAATAACCTAGTACTGCACCTACCTCTAGTAACCACATTTAACAATACCCTAGTACTGCACCTACCTCTAGTACCACATTTAACAATACCCTAGTACTGCACCTACCTCTAGTACCACATTTAACAATACCACTAATACTTCACCTACCTGTAGGACCACATTTAACAATACAACTAATACTGCACCTACCTCTAGTACCACATTTAACAATACCACTAATACTGCACCTACCTCTAGTACCACATTTAACAATAACCTAGTACTGCACCTACCTCTAGTACCACATTTAACAATACCCTAGTACTGCACCTACCTCTAGTACCACATTTAACAATACCCTAGTACTGCACCTACCTCTAGTACCACATTAACAATACCCTAGTACTGCACCTACCTCTAGTACCACATTTAACAATACCCTAGTACTGCACCTACCTCTAGTACCACATTTAACAATACCCTAGTACTGCACCTACCTCTAGGACCACATTTAACAATACCCTAGTACGGGCACCTACCTCTAGTACCACATTTAACATAACACTAATACTTTCACCTACCTCTAGTACCACATTTAACAATACCACTAATACTGCACCTACCTCTAGTACCACATATACCAATACCTAGTACTGCACCTACCTCTAGTACCACATTTAACAATAACCTAGTACTGCACCTACCTCTAGTACCACATTTAACAATACCCTAGTACTGCACCTACCTCTAGTACCACATATACCAATACCCTATTACTGCACCTACCTACAGTAACCACATATACAGTACCACTAATACTTCACCTACCTCTAGTACCACATATACCAATACCCTAGTACTGCACCTACCTGTAGGACCACATTTAACAATACCACTATACTTCACCTACCTCTAGTACCACATATACCAATACCACTAATACTGCACCTACCAGGTAGTATCACAAATACCAATAACTTGGTAAATGTGGTGGCGTTAACAATTCACATACCCAGGTTCCTGGTACATGACTTGCCTTTGTTAATGGTATAGTTTACATAGTTACGATGACTGGTCAAAGTCCAGATGGTCATCTGCAATTGCAAGAAAAATATTTATTCCCAGAAAGAAGACAGAGTACAGTTAGCAGAAGGTTGAAAGCAAATGAACCAGATAACTTTATTTTCAAAGGGTCGCAGATTAAGCATACAGATCAATTTTCCATTCGGCACTTCATACAGTTCACATTTCACACATTAAAATTTATATTTAGCAGCTATAACATACGGCAGCGAATCTTGGAAATTTAGTAAAAAAAGATGAAAAAATCCCTGAATGATTTGAAGATGTTGTTGTACAGAAGATTGCTGAACATTCTTTGGACAGCCAAAATGAGCAATCTATACATTTCGAGGGAGGTTAAGTTGCAGAGACAACTTATCAAAAACATCAGAAAGAGGCAGTCATAGTTTTGGGCCACATTATGAGAAGACAAAAACTGGAACATGTTGTGACAACTGGAAAGATTTGCGAAAGGATAGATAGAGGAAGACAGCCAGAGAAAATTATTGACAATCTTGTGTCATGGAAAGGAGTTAGCGCATGAACTGATGCATTGCGTTTGAGTTCACAAGGTGTGGAGAGGCAGGACTACACACGCCAGTCAGCCAGGCACTTGATGATGATACGTGTTAAATACAGTAGACACAATATGAATGCTGAATTGCGGCCTTGTGGGAGCACGTGTACACCTCGGAGGAGCAAATGGATTACCATGGTCTGGCAAGAATGAGACAGCGAGGAGTGACGAGGGGATCTGGCCGACACTCAACGCTCAGAGGAAAGGCGAGACGGACTTATAATCAGATTGCTACTGGTACTATTAGTGTTGGAACTCTTCGCTGGCTACTGAGAATGGGGACGAAGCACTTATGGGAATGCCCCGAATGCTGTGATGTCGATTCCTAACTCAATCAATCAATCATATGAATGCTGATTGTGGACATAGTATAGACTACATATGTTAGGTAAGAGAGGGAGTGGGAGAGATACGCACGCGCACATAGGCATAGAAAAGACTTACATAAGACAGGTGAGTGAGAGAATGACAGATGCATGCACACACATACACACAATCCACCATGGAGAGTAACTAAGACAGCTTACATCTTGCCTTAAATTGGTCAAACACATACTGTGAGAAAGTACAAAATGCTGGAAAAGAAAGTATATTACACAATGTATCTGACAATAATAAACCAAGTGAGCTGTGTGGGACATGGCAACTAACAATTGAGTGTTCAATCTCTTCTGTATTATATTTTGTCTGGCCAGAAACATTTGTATAGAGAAATTTAGCTAATTCAGCCATAGTGAAACAGTGTTACAGGACATTTTTTCAGTGAGATTCCAAATGCCTTCTTTAGGCACATAAATCACACAACCATTGGCTAACTTGAGTTACATCATGTTTGTTTCTGCTGAAACACTTCCTGGACAATGGCAAACCCAAATCTACTATTTCAGAGTATGCACATAACCACATGCTGGCTCTGTGGCCAACGGCTTACAGGTGCAATTCGTAATCCCGACTACATATTTGAAACATGCAGCTGTGGGTTATTTGGCAACAGACTGCCTTGCATTGGTTTCCATAAAAATGGTATGAATGCTGGTCATTCAGAAAGCAATGGCAAACTATTGAACGTAAACTTGCCAAGAAACCACAAACAGCTAAAATATGCTGGGGTTGACTGTGATGTCCTGTATAGGATATGCAACTAACTTTAACATAGCCACATAAGTATTGTTGATCTTCAGCTCATATGTTTCACACATCACATATGGAAATATATTTTGGAAAGTTTGCTGACAAGCAGTAAAGTTTCCTTTTGGTATTGTTTCTCCAAACAGAATTCTTAAATTTAAGGAAATAACTAAAATGTGGGGTCACATTTGGATGATACTTTAGTCTAAAACCGAAGAAAAGAACACAGCAGTACACCAAAATTGTTTTTTAGAACATCAATTTAAAAACCAAGATTGTTAGAAAGTGGGAGATCATTAGCATATATGCATGTGGGGAGTCACATTTGGAATATACTTTTAGTCTAAAACCTGAATAAAATAACACAGAAGTATGTCCAGATTGTTCTTTAGAATGCCAATTTAAAAACCAAGAACTAGAGAGCAAATCATTAATATATTTGTATGCACAATTTTTTAACTGAATGTTCTAGATTACTTGGTTTTTGGTTGCAGTGCGTTTCACCACTTATTACTATGTTTTGAGCTATGCTTGCTGTGAATTTAGTCATACATCATACCATCTTGATAAATGCGTCTCGCAAATTGTCACATGTCATGCTATCTTCTGATGAATACTTCTTGTGGATTGAGTCATATGTCATGCCATCTTGATAAATACTTCTTGCAAATTAATTCATATGCCATGCCATATTGATGAATACCGCTTGTGAATTGAGTCATATGTAATGCCATCTTAATGAATGAAACATGTTTAAACAATGTTTACTCTTTATTTCAGGAGTCGGAATCGGCAGCCGAAGAAAGTCCTTCTGCTGTGAAAGATCATGGACGGGATGAACTGCAGTACGAAGAAGCTCCGCGAGCACCAGATGAAGGTGAGTAGACAGCATTTGTGTGTTGTCCGATACACGTAACATATCTCTGGACAATGTCGTGTATGTTTCCGCATGAAAACTGTCAACTTTTTTCTTATAATAAAAACTTTTCATGCAATTTCTGATTCTTGGGCTTTTGCCAGTCAGAATAATTATGTAAGATATATGTGGCAGTTTATTGTTACTTATGTGTAGTTGTTGAGTGCCAAGTCATGACAACATTTGTTTGAAAGTTTCCTTTGTTGTGTATGCATATCACCACCATTCAGAGCATTTGCATAAATTATGCAACATATGTTTACACAGAACTTTTTCAAGATGTATGTATATCTGCAATATGTGTAAATACAACATACAAGTATGTATAACATGCAATAAATGAGATGCAAATCAGTAACATAGTTTGTCAATGGCAAGAAATGTCTCTGCCTGTAGCTTTTCCTAGTCTCCCAGAAGTCACAATAAATACATTGATGACTGTGTCATCAAAACATGTGCAAGGTTCTGTCTACAGATAGATGATGATATCATCTTTGCTAATCATGTCATTATCATTTTGTTCTTTTTATTTGTTTAACTTCATGGTTATTTCATTTCAACAGAAACTGCCTGAGTGATTAGCATTACAATATGATTAGTCACATTATCAATACTTGGTTTGTAGATATATAATGTGTATTTTCATGCAGCCTACAATACAGTGATAACATTGCCTGTTACTTATTCTGTTTTCTGGTAACTTTGTATTATGTTTTTAAGAAAGTGAATGTAAACAATATGTCAAATGCACAGCTTGTCTTAAAACATTTCAAGCCATTAAAAAAATGTTTATTTATAAATAATGTTTATAATTTTCTTTTTAAAGAAGGGGTTGAAATTATAAATACTTGGGAAATTTATGTGCAGGCTATGTCCGTTAAAGATTAACATTTTGGTTGTAAGTAGTCAAACAGGCAAGTGGTTTAGTTGTTAGTAGTTTCTGAAACAAAGCAATGAAAGGTGACACGAAGCAATGAAAGGTGAATCAACAATGAAAGGAATATTGTTTATTTGTTTATCATCATACAGTGCCTTGCTAGTTGGAGTGGGTGATTATGCTTTCCACAAATTACTATCTCCAGCGACATGAATCAATTTGTGTGTTGACTCCCTTCCATGCCATGACATAAGACTGTCAAGAATCTTCTCATTCTGTCTTCCTCTATCTCTCTTTCTGCAAATCTGCCTGGTTGTCACAACATGTTCCGGTTTTTGTCTTATCATAATGTGGCCAAAATAAGATGACTGCTTCTTTGAACCACTACATACAAATGTCTTGAATCACTGCATACAAATTTTGTGAATCACTACATGAAATAAACTCCAAACAATGATTACTGCTAGCATCTGAAGGAGACTGGATCAGCACAGAGTTTGTGGAGGCAGCTGTGGACGATCGGAGACCGTGTGTTCCTGCTCTTAAGTTGCCAGATGAGAAGATGAAGAATCTCGACTTAGAAAGGAAGCATTTGTAGACTTTGCTCTTCAGTTGGAACAGCTTGCTGAGATTCGGATTCACGTTTGGCACGCAAAGGTATTATTTGAGAGTCTAGCTGCCTGCCATGTTTGATTCCCTCAGGCCTGCCTGGCATCTGCTTCATGTATTTATTTAGTTTTTGAACACAGTATTTCTAACATGGTTCATTTTGTTTTGTTTTATTCTTACAGTTTGGGCTCATCATTACTGGGTTTCATTTGATATGCAATTTTTAGTCTTGCAGTTAAACATTTTGCTACATCATTGCTAGAGCACCTTTTTGTAGTTTTATATACTAATTACAAATATTGATTTGCTGATGCATGAATTAATATATTAATCTTTTTACACCACCATTGCCACAAACTGCAAATGTTTTTTTTCTATTTGTTTATTTACTAAAAGTTAGTTACATTGACTTGATTTCTTAACCAGAATCAGTGTCAAGGTACTAGAGATAACAGCCTATCTCAGGTTGTAGGGATAGCACTAGACACATGCCCAGGTGCCCTCAGTCTCTCTATGTCAAGAGTTAGGGATAGCTCATGAGAACTACACAGGTATATTCTGACCCTTTTTGCAGGGTGTAGGGAGAATGCCAGAGGCATACTCAAGGGTGCTCTCTCTTGAACTAGGGGTGGAGACAGCACTATGGACACACTATGTGTGCTCTGTCCCTTTATCTCAAGGGGTAGAGACAACACCAGGGACAAACCCATGTATGTATAACAAAGCAGGACTAACGAGGTCTATTGGTTGAATATAAACAAGCTTTATTTCATATTGATGGCCACTACATGATATTCTCATAATTCCGTACCGATGGCGACTTCTCTTTCCCAGTCCCAGATGTTGTCTGCCTCCTAACAACCAACTACGTCACGACTTGAGCATCTTTCTTCCCATTCCATCCTGATGCTCAAGCGTGCTGTAGCTTTGCCCACCTAATCATACATCCTCTGCTACATATGCTCTGTCCCTTTATCTCAAGGGGTAGAGACAACACTAGGGACAAACCCATGCATGCTGTCTCTTTATCTCAAGGGGTAGAGACAACACTAGGGACAAACCCATGTATGCTCTGTCCTTGTATCTCAAGAGGTAGAGACAACACTAGGGACAAACCAATGCATGCTCTGTCCTTGTATCTCAAGGGGTAGAGACAACACTTGGGACAAACCAATGCATGCTCTGTCCCTTTATCTCAAGGGGTAGAGACAACACTAGGGACAAACCCATGTATGCTCTGTCCTTGTATCTCAAGGGGTAGAGACAACACTAGGGACAAACCCATGCATGCTGTCTCTTTATCTCAAGGGGTAGAGACAACACTAGGGACAAACCCATGTATGCTCTGTCCTTGTATCTCAAGAGGTAGAGACAACACTAGGGACAAACCAATGCATGCTCTGTCCTTGTATCTCAAGGGGTACAGACAACACTAGGGACAAACCCATGTATGCTCTGTCCCTTTATCTCAAGGGGTAGAGACAACACTAGGGACAAACCCATGTATGCTCTGTCCTTGTATCTCAAGGGGTAGAGACAACACTTGGGACAAACCCATGTATGCTCTGTCCTTGTATCTCAAGGGGTAGAGACAACACTTGGGACAAACCAATGCATGCTCTGTCCCTTTATCTCAAGGGGTAGAGACAACACTAGGGACAAACCCATGTATGCTCTGTCCTTGTATCTCAAGGGGTAGAGACAACACTTGGGACAAACCCATGTATGCTCTGTCCTTGTATCTCAAGGGGTAGAGACAACACTTGGACAAAACCAATGCATGCTCTGTCCCTTTATCTCAAGGGGTAGAGACAACACTAGGGACAAACCCATGTATGCTCTGTCCTTGTATCTCAAGAGGTAGAGACAACACTAGGGACAAACCAATGCATGCTCTGTCCTTGTATCTCAAGGGGTACAGACAACACTAGGGACAAACCCATGTATGCTCTGTCCCTTTATCTCAAGGGGTAGAGACAACACTAGGGACAAACCAATGCATGCTCTGTCCCTTTATCTCAAGTGGTAGAGATAACACTAGGGACAAACCCATGTATGCTCTGTCCCTTTATCTCAAGGGGTAGAGACAACACTAGGGACAAACCAATGCATGCTCTGTCCCTTTATCTCAAGGGGTAGAGACAACACTAGGAACAAACCCATGTATGCTCTGTCCTTGTATCTCAAGGGGGAGAGACAACACTAGGGACAAACCCATGTATGCTCTGTCCTTGTATCTCAAGGGGTAGAGACAACACTAGGGACAAACCCATGTATGCTCTGTCCTTGTATCTCAAGGGGTAGAGACAACACTAGGGACAAACCAATGCATGCTCTGTCCCTTTATCTCAAGGGGTAGAGACAACACTAGGGACAAACCCATGTATGCTCTGTCCTTGTATCTCAAGAGGTAGAGACAACACTAGGGACAAACCAATGCATGCTCTGTCCTTGTATCTCAAGGGGTACAGACAACACTAGGGACAAACCCATGTATGCTCTGTCCCTTTATCTCAAGGGGTAGAGATAACACTAGGGACAAACCAATGCATGCTCTGTCCCTTTATTTCAAGGGGTAGAGACAACACTAGAGACAAAGCCATGTATGCTGTCTCTTTATCCTTGGGGATGGAGTGTTTTAGAAATACCTTGTCCACCTCGACCTCCAGCATACCCGATACGATTCATTGTGTGATCAGTACGGATGTGTACATAATAGGAAAGCCACGGCTGATATACTTGCGTTTGATCCTGGGATAATAGTATGGAGGCCTCTTCTCATCAGATGAGGATGAAAATCTAGAAAAGACAAATCCTTGGGTTAAAAATTCATTGATGTTTGGAAACATAAAAGAACAAATTGAACAGTCTGTTACCCAGGCTAAATTTCAAGTACTAACACCTACCTGCAAATTGATAGAATGGGATGGAGGGTAACCCAGTGTAAGTAGTGAGTCTGAAGTCGTATTTATAAAATACATAGCCTTGTTAAATCATATATCAGGCATGCATGGTTTATTTTAGTTCACTGCTTGCATAATTATTTGCAATTTGAGTAACAGTTTTCTTTGGCTACCAAAATCTTTACCAGTATGATTTAGTAAATTTGAAATGGTTTGTCTGATTCCCACATCAGAATGGTTTGTACCAGTTTGGTTAAGTTGAATGCAAATGGTTTGTCCGATTCCCCCACCAGCATGGTTTTGTTGAATACAAATGGTTTGTCTGATTCCCCCACCAGTATGGTTTTGTTAAACACAAATGGTTTGTCTGATTCCCCCACCAGTATGGCTTTATTGAATACCAATGGTTTGTCAGATTGCCCCATCAGTATGGTTCAGTTGAACACAAGTGGTTTGTCTGATTCCCCCATTAGTATGGTTTCATTGAATACAAATGGTTTATCTGATTCCCCCATCAGTATGATGTAGTTTCATTGAAATGGTTTGTCTGATTCTTCAGGGATATCTCATGCTATCAGAATGGTTTGTCAGATTCTTCACCAGTATGGTTCAGTTGAATAAGAATGGTTTGTCTGATTCCTCTATCAGTATGGTTCTATTGAACACAAATAGTTTGTCTGATTCCCCCATCAGTTTGATGTAGTTTCATTGAAAAGGTTTGTCTGATTCCCACATCAGAATGCTTTGTCAGATACCTCACCAGTTGAATGCAAATGGTTTGTCAGATTCCCCCATCAGTATGGTTCTGTTGAACACGAATGGTTTGTCTGATTCCCCCTCAATATGGTTCTGTTGAACACAAATGGTTTGTCTGATTCCCCCTCAGTATGGTTCTGTTGAACACAAATGGTTTGTCTGATTCCCCCATCAGTATGGTTTTGTTGAATACAAATGGTTAGTCTGATTTGCCCACTTGTATGATGTATAGTTTCATTGAAATGGTTTGTCTGACTCCCTCACCAGTATGATACAATTTCATTTAAATGGTTTGTCTGATTCACCCACCAATATGATGCAGTTTTATTGAATTTTTAAATTGCTTTTTAAGCATGTTATTGTATTAGTTACAAGTGTGTGAGTTATCTAAAGGTTCGTTTTTTGTTTTTTTTGTGTGTGATGGTGTTTTATTTGAATTTTGAAAGACATGGTTCAGCTTGGCATGTTGGCCCCTCTGCACTGAACATTAGCTGTGTACTGACTATATTCATTTAGGTTCTTTTCCAAGAGTCAGAAATATTTGTCCTGTACTCTGCAAACATCAAATAATGCACAACACATTTTATAT
The DNA here is from genome assembly GCA_014155875.1 of Cepaea nemoralis. Classification (NCBI taxonomy): domain Eukaryota; kingdom Metazoa; phylum Mollusca; class Gastropoda; order Stylommatophora; family Helicidae; genus Cepaea; species Cepaea nemoralis. The sequence continues at coordinate 248,412 of JACEFZ010002917.1, forward strand.
TACAAGATTACTGTGTTTTCTGTAGCCTCTTTGTTCTAACTTTAACTCTCACTCATTGCCAAGCAAGTCACCATTAGTAATTCCACATATAATATCTTATACTATTGTCTTAACACCTGTATAACCTGATCCTAGTGCGAGGAAATGCAACCTTAAAGACTAAATTTCATGGCAGGGCAGACAGGCCCTAAGCCTTGGTTGGCAACTGGTCTAGGATCGAAGCTCTGACAAGTGGACAGTTAGGGAACTGCTTTGTTGATCTGGCAGCTTCTGCAGCTTGTCTTGTTCCAGACGTATTGGTGTTACCTTTCCTCTGGAGTAAACTAGGCAGGCCGAGCGAGGGATCATGCTGCATGGACAACACATGGTCTCTACAATTCAGCCCAGGCTTTGTGTTATGGAGAGGTATAACTCCAACCCTGGTCCCCACTATGGGTTGTAATTATGCCTTTTTTTTAAAGCATAATGTAACAAACTATTGTCTATCAAGTCGGCAAGGTGCCAGTAACACCTGCATTCTTTACCTTAGTTGTTGTAATACTCCTGCATTCTCTACCCCATTTATCACTTACCTACTTTCTACTGAACCCTAAATATAACTTGCCGGCCTCTGTGGCTAAGGTTTTGCGGATGCGATTCCTCGCTTAACCTCGTTCGAAACACAGCTGTGACCGATTTGGCAGCAGACCGCGTTGCGCTGGATTTTAACATGTTCGTATGGGAGCCGGTCGTTCAGAAAGCATTGGCAGACTACTGAACGTAAACATGCCAAGACATCAAAAACAGCAATAAATTGCTGGTGTTGATAGATAGCGATATCCTGTAAATAGGATATGCAACACACAAAAAGTGTAACTTCACCGCTTCTCTGCCCTGGTGATGATGAGGACACCAACGGGCACAAATGTTTATTACTTCAAATTAATACTTCTCAGGTGGGGTCAGGAGATGGTGGGGGGTGTGGGGGTGTTTATGTATGAGTAAAATAAGTCGAGGGGGAGAGAGAGAGCAGTCAAGCGTGTATGATTTATGGTTACGGCGCATAATCATTGCAGCTCTATCGGCCCCACCCTCGTCACGCACGTTAAGCGCGCGCTCTCTCTTTCGCTCTCTCTCCACATCTCTCTCTCTCCCCCCACATCTCTCTCTATCAATCTCTTCCCCCCCCCCCCTCAACCTCTTTCTTAGGCAAGCTAACAGCACATTATGAAGTCTACTTGTCATTCACGCGGTACGAAAATTTAAAAAATCTACCTACGTATGAATAAACTTGACCTTCTTTGTCAATTTAATAACCGCAGCCAAGCGTGATGGACACGCGAGGTAGTGTCACGCTTGAATACCGGGCCACATGCCACATAGAAAAGAGGTAAATGTTGAAGTGATTATCTAAGATACCTTAAAAAACGGTTACCGCAAACTATGCTTTCAAGTTATAAACATGAATGAACAGCGCGTTTTGTCTGTGTGTGTGTGTGTTTTTTTTTTTTTTTTAAAGCAATGCTAAGTAAATGATGATGACAGTACAGGGCAAGATGTGGTGAGTAAAATAAGACGTGACAAGCGCAGAACGTTTCAGGGCAGGAAAAAAAGCTGGGAGCAGCCACCGTGGTGGAGTTTCGAGGTGGAGAAGGCTTGGGTGGATAAGCGTAGTGCTGTAAGGAGATGGCAAAATGCCAAGAAGAACAGAGCTGGTCATCCTAGTCCCTGCTTGCACTTAGAAAGAGAGATGCACACAAAAGTAAGCTATTTCAAAAAACTGGTCAAGGTGGTTAAAAGCGAAAAATGGGCAGAGGTGTGTCAAAGAGTAAGCACAGACAAGTCACTGAAATTGTTCTGGCGACTACATAAAAGCATGAGTGGTGTAGTCAAGAATAAGAGCATTTCAGACTTCCAAGGTGCTGACCTCACCTGGCAGAGGACTGACGAGGACAAGGGCAAAGCCCTCTTTGAACGCTACCTTGAGCAGGGCAACCAGACAGACATGGGAGGCCGAAATCTGGCCAAGGAGGTCACCTCAGACAGATGCAAGGCCCAGAACACTTCGGAGGAAGACACAGTGACAGTGAAAGAAATCAAGGCTGTGCTTCAACGATCAAAAAACAGTGCTCCAGGTCCTGATGGCATAAGATACGACGACATAAATAGGTGTACCGACAATGAGCTAGAGAAATTAGCAGACATGTACAACAACAGTATAGGGAGTGCTAGCATCAAGGAGGAATGGTTACACAGCTATCTGATTCCCTTGCCGAAGCCTGACAAAGACCACAAAAAATTCAGGGATATCGAATTATAACCATGCAGAATACAATAGGCAAGCTGCTGGAGAAGGTAATTGCCAGGAAAATATCAAGCCAACTAGAGAGGCAAGGTGTTTTCCCACCTACCCTGGGTGGGTACCGTCCAAAAAGAGAAACCTGGACCAATGCAGCAGTCTTTGCCCAGGATGTCTATGAAGGTTTCCACGCAGGCACTGAAACCGTTGCTGCAGCGATTGATCTTGAGGACGCATACAACAGAGTACCACTGGATTTTTTAATGTTTCAGCTTCTTGAACTAAACGTAAGTCCATTCCTCCTTAGTTGGATCGCTGCAGCCCTCTACCAACGGAAAGTAGTTTTTAGATGTGGCAGTTGGACTTCGGAACCAACAACAATATATCCTGGCCTACCACAGGGATCGCCATTATCTCCGGTACTGTTCAACGCCTACACAGTGAGAATCACCAGTGAGCAGATCACTGGACCTGGCAGGACATTGTCGTATGCCGATGATATTTTAGTGTATCGTCAGGGTAAGGATAGAGAGGAGGTTGCTGTGGAACTACAAACCGAACTCAATCGCATAAGTACTTGGTGTGATGAAGCTGGGGCAATGGTCAACCCAACAAAGGCAACAGTGACTTGGTTCTCTTTGAATAATCATATTGTCAACAATCCAACACCAACTGTAATGCTGTGTTCAGAGACGGTGGAAAGAACGCAGGCAATGAATTACCTGGGAATACGGTTTGATCGAAGCCTTGCTTATAATGTGCACATAGACCAGGTGATAACAAAGGCCAAGCGGGGTTTGGCAGCGATGCGGGTGATGGCGGCAGCAAACTGTGAGCAGCGCCATCTATGTCTTCTGTACGAGGGGCTGGTCATGTCTGTTTTGGAGTATGCAATGGCAATCCTGACTCTCAGCCATACGCAGATAGAAAGGATGGAAAGGATACAGAATGAAGCAATGCGCATTATTCTTGGATGTACAAGAGATACAGCATGCAGGGCGATGCGCTACCTTCTTGATTTTCCAACCATTGAAGAGAGAATACAAGTTTGCAGGGCACGCGCCTACCTCAGAATTAACGCAAACACACAACATCCACTGCATAGTGAAATTAGGACGGTGAAGGGCAGCAGGTTAAAAAGAGGACGGTCGTGGATGGGTCAAGCCGAAGACATTCTTCAACAGGTGTGTTCACTTGAGGACTTAGAACCTGGCGAGGAGTGGGTGCAAGTGCCAACAGACTTCTGCACATCCTTTTCAGTTTGCATCCAACTAGATAGAAAATGCAGACAAGAAAATCCGGCTGCTGTTGAGGCTGAAGTACAAGCGTTGATTTTCGAGAATTCTCTAGACGGTGACGCGGTCATCTACACAGATGGGTCGGTCGTCCGACATGTGAGAAGCTCATGGGCCTTTACAGCTCGGGCCGGAGGGAGAATTGTGAAGGAGGACTCTGGTGCTTTCACTGAAACCACAAGTAGCCTGACCATGGAAGTCATGGCAGTAAGTAAAGCAATAACATGGCTCGAGACACAGACATTCACTAGGGCTTGTTTCCTTAGCGACTCAATGAACATGATCAAGAGGATAGAGGAGGGGTCGATCCGAAGAGAGTGGTTGCTGCCTCTGAAGCGGTCTAGGCTGGCAAAGATTAGTTTCATCTTCGTGCCAGGTCATGCGGGAGTACAAGGAAATGAGCGGGCTGACAAGCTCGCAGGTGAGGCTACTGTGGAGGGCGGACGCGCCATGGACCAGGCTGACATTCTGAATGCTCTACGAGAAGTGAGACTTTTGCGAGAACCAAGTGATGACTGGGAATCTACAACAATGGCCAGACTGCGGGAGCAGCAAATTAAAAGAGGGGTGGCCAAACAAGAACACTACGCAGGAAGCCAAAGAAGATTGATAAACCAACACAGAACTGGCGTCGTTAGCCGCTACACGCTGCGGGATTTGCTGAGAAGGGGATCCGAGCACTTATGGACTGAATGGTTCGATGTGCAACGAGGATGATCTGTCGACTAACTAACTAACTAACTAACTAACTAAGTAAATGATTTAAAAACAGTAGGACCGACTTCATTGCACTGCGGTTTCCTTATGCAGCTTAATCTCTGTGGGCAGTCCAGCTAACAGCCAGCCGAAACCCTCGCACAGAACACGAACTCTGTAGCTACGGCGACAACCCCGGGGATGTCAGACACAATTATTCTCGCGAATCCAGTGAAGAAGTCCGAAAAGGAACGGACATCCGTTTGTTCACCACGCCGGTGGCTTAACGACTTGATCACGGAGACACCCCTCCCCCCCCCCCCCCCAGATGAGTGTGGGGGGATGGGGTAGCGCAGTGGCCAGCCGGTCCGGTGCTCATGTGTTCTAATCCCGTCGATACGGGATATTTCTACAATTTCCGTCTGTTCCCTGATCACGCCAGGAGACAAGAATGTTCTGGGGTGGTGATGGCAGCCCATGTGAAAATTCAGTGAATCCCCAAAAATATGACATGTAGAATAGGGCAGCTTTATTACGGCATGGTCACAAGTAAATGGACGTTGCGGCCAAATCCTTCGTCAGCACACAAACAACAAACACACATCGAGACAACTACGTGCAAAACTACCTGTATGTGTGTATAGGTAGGTAGGTAGTTAGGTGGGTGGGTGAGTAGGTGGTTATGTATAAGTTATTTATGTTTTCTTGGTGTGGACTGGACACGCGTGTGATGTAACACAGCGTGTATAATACTATAATTACAACAATGCAACTAGGCTGGAAAAGTAGCTGTGACGGGGCGTGATTTTGAGCATATCACCCATTGAGTACCGGCGACTAGGCCGGAAATGTGGCTGTGACGCTTAGTGGGTGCTTGATAAGGCAGAATGTGATTACTTGGTGGGCGCATGATTTTTTTTCTTCTTTCGTTCGCTTTATGGCGTGATTGCGTGGCATCCTGATTTCTGTGGTGCGCCTCCAGGCTGGTTGCCTCCGTCTTCAGCACCCTTCTTTTGCTAGAGCAGACTGTGGTCTTACTCGAGTATAGGTGTGTAGGCACGCACACAAGTGTCTGCGCATGCATGTACGTGCATACACATCTAGAGCATACTGGTTATTTCTCGGCGCCAGTGACTCGCCGTTGCCCCTTCTCCTGTTAGTTCAAACAGGCCCGCCACGAGAAGGCCAGGAGATGGACTTTTGCTGCAGTGGTGATGAATGCACGAGCCATTTGGGGTATTTATGCAAGGTTGGGTGCTCACCCCAACCCCACCCCCGGCTACATAACAGCAACATTTGGAACCCGGTGGGTGCATGATAAGGCAGACGTAGTCGGAACCCTTTGGGATCGCGTATAAAGTGCAGAAGAACATACAGCTCATCGCGGCCTGGAGAGAATGGTGCTGCAGGGAATGACCAGAGGATCTGGCCGACATTCAGGACTCCTAGGAAAGGTCGGACGGACATAATCAGACTGTTACCGGTACCATTCGTATTCGAACTCTTCGCTGGCTGTTGAAAATGAGGGCGGGACACGTATAGGAATGTCCCGAGTGCATAATGTCGGTTCTTGACTTTTGTCATGTTCTTTCAAATCAATTACAGTAACCAATAACCTGAAATGTTATGTACAACCTATCTTGTTGTATGGCAGCGTCGGAGCAAATATTCCTAGCTCGATTAAATATTGTCCTAATAGCGCCATTTATTATCTTAACATGCCAATCAAACCTTGACTTTCTGCATCTGTGTCCAACCCATCACAGTATATCCCTGACACGTTATACCTTGATAACCCATCACAGTATATCCCTGACACGTTACACCTTGACAACCCATCACAGTATATCCCTGACACGTTACACCTTGACAACCCATCACAGTATATCCCTGAAACGTAATCCATACACAGATATCCCTGACACGTTACACCTTGACAACCCATCACAGTATATCCCTGAAACGTTATACCTTGACAACCCATCACAGTATATCCCTGAAACTTTATACCTTGATAGCCCATCACAGTATATCCCTGAAACGTTATACCTTGACAACCGATCACAGTATATCCCGGACACGTTATACCTTGACAGCCCACCACAGTATATCCCTGAAACGTTATACCTTGACAACCGATCACAGTATATCCCGGACACGTTATACCTTGACAACCCATCACTGTATATCCCTGAAACGTTATACCTTGACAACCGATCACAGTATATCCCTGAAACGTTATACCTTGACAACCCATCACAGTATTATCCCGGACACAGGACACGTTATACCTTGACAACCCATCACAGTATATCCCTGAAACTGTATACCTTGACAACCCGCACGATCTCCCGTAAAAGAGTGCTCCATAGAATGTCTCGAAGGGTAGGACCTCTGGTTGCAAATTCTTGACCCAAATAGGAGCAGCCTCGCCCGGTAGGACATCTGGATACGAACTATTGAAAACAAAGGAGCAATCTGGCCCGTTAGGACATCTGGTTGCAAACCTTGAAAACGTAGGAATTGTTTCGCTGTAGGACATCTAGTTGCAAACCTTGAAAACATAGATCAGATTGACCCGTTAGGACATCTGGTTGCAAATCTTGTAAACGTAAGAATTGTTTCGCTGTAGGACATCTGGTTGCAAGTTTGTTTGTTTGTTTGTTTTTTAAACATTAATTGTCTTGCCCGGTCACACCTCTGGTTGGAGACTATTGAAAATATTTAATTCTCACCCAGTAGGACCTCTGGTTGCCATTTCTTGAGAAAAATGGGAGCAGTCTCCCCGATAGGACATATGGTTGCAAACTCTTGGTCATCCTCGTCTGGTAGGACCTCTCATTGCAATTTCTGGATCAGTCTCTCCCAGGAGGACACCTATTTAGCTGCAAACTCTTGATAATATATGAGCAGTCTGGGCCGGTAGGCCCTCACGTTGCAATATCCTATCAGTCTGGCCCGATAGGATATCTGATTGCAAACTCTCGAAAACACAGGAGCAGTCTTGTCCGGTACGGTCTCTGTTTGCAAACCTTGGAAATCACTGGCGCCTCAAATACTGATCTTCGGTGTGTTAAGGGTTAAAATTAAACCAGCTAGAGTTTGGCCCGGATTCTGTTTGTGTGTTATTGGCGAGATACCTTTCGCCGTGTAGTGGCTGGCATGCGTTACTATAGTGTAGAGGAAAAAGGAGGAAAACACTCAAGGTGGTGGGTATAGGTGTGTTGTGATGTAGGACGCGGCACGACGTAGGATGTGTGAGCCACGATGTCATTAGAAGGTCGATTCAAGCACTCATGTCGTACGCTACCGTTGTTCGGATTTACTTCCAGTTGTGGCTACCTGTCAAGGCCGCTGTGTCTCAATACTGGCTGGTTAAAGGTGAGTACATCATGTGAGAGACGCGAAGTTGTTTCTTTGAGTGTTCTTAGTCGTGACTCTATAGTTTATCGTTCTCATCGCAAAGTGTCATCTCCGCATTGAAGGTCGATTGCAATATGTCCCCAGCACCATTTGTCATGCGTCTCCGCAGGACATTCATTCTGGATTCTTACAGTTCATATCGTGATGTCGTTCGTTCACGCGTGACCGTGTCTTCCTCTTGCACGATTTTTCGCAAGAAATCCTTAGACAATCAGCTGTCTTTTCTTTATGTGGCGTCTTTGTTTGTTTGTTTGTTTTTTCTTGCGCTCACTCGCTTTGAACTCAAGCGTAGTCCATAAACTGGCAATAGGGAAAGCTACCACCTTAGGTTTTCATGTATTCTAGGCCACGGAGTAACGAGATGCGGTGTCTAGTTCCCTTTGTCGCCACATTTCCTTCCCAGCCGGAACATACTTTAAACGAGTGTCTGGTACCAATCTGAAGAGGTACCAATCTGTTGAGGTTGGTCACCCTCAGATCCATGTTGGATAAAATCCGGCCACTACTGTGGATTGAACTCGGTCCACTGTGTCGGTAGGCAGACATACTAACCACTATAGCACCACGGCTCACTAACTAACCACTTATCCTTGATCACATTGCTCTCGGGGGGAAAAGTCTATGGTGGAAGGATTGTGTGTCAGCCGACTGCGCGCGAAGTCATTTCATTAATCACCGCGCTACTCTCAAGTTAAATCAGTTGCATATCCTTTACATGGCGTCGCATTCAGCCCCATCATTTTTTTGACTGTTCATGATTTCTTTGCGAGTTTACGTTCAATAGTTTGCCATTGCTTTCTGGACGACCGGCACTCATACCATTGCATGGGAAACCGACGCAAGGCGGTCTGCTGCCGAATCGCCCGCAGCTATGTTTCGAACGCAGTATGTGGAATTAGGAATTATGTTCATAACGCCTTCGTCACAGATCCGGTCAAGTATACATCAGCATGAACACGGCGACTCCAGACACATGTTGTGATGAGTGAGTTCAGGTGTGTACTCCAGTGAGAACTGTACACGCACGGGCACACACTCGCCCCGACCCAACAACACACACGGACCCTCACAGAAATTTACTGATAGGGCAATCTTAATACAGGCAAAATAATTAAAGGCGAGGGAGTTGACTTTAATGCACCGGGTTTCCCCCGTATGGCTCGATCTTCTTTCCGCAGATCGGCCTGCCGGAAATCGCACAGAAAGAGCGAACTCCGAAGCTCTCGAGACTCCCAGAGGTCTACGTGAAAACTTGACTCGTGAACCCAATGACCGAGTCCGTACACGATTTCACAATCTTCCGAGTGCTTCGCAACGGAGGGGACCCCCCCCCCCCCCCCCAGCATGCAGACTAAATAATATGAAACGCCAGTCGAATAGAGCCTATTGCTTTCGTTCTTCGGGGAACTAGCGCAAAGATGAGTGTTTGGGCCTGCGTGCCCAATTTGTGACACGTGACCTACTCGGTGATCATGTATTTGAATGTCTAGTAGAGCGACGGTTTAACTGATTCAGTGTCAAGCAAACAGTAGGTTTGAACCAAATATGGTGCACAATCAAATGAACAGGTATTATAGCGTACAATTTCTTTTCACGGAGCATTGAAACTGCTGAGGATACCATGAAACAAAATTTAAAAAAAACAAAACAAAACAAGGTGACCCTGGTATAGCGATACATCGTTCTACTGTCGTTGTTCCTTTCGTGTCTAGTTTCTGTTCTGCGTCTATATATTCTCGTGTTCTCGGTGGCGTGTACTCATCTGTTCTCCTCCAGTCTTCCGTTGTTTCTAGACCGTCTGCACCTTCACTTCCCATAAAAAAAAAAGCCCGGGAAGTTGAAGTAACGGCTGCCGGCGGGATATTGACCACTCACCATAACGCGGGCCGATTGGTCTGTACAAAAATGACGTTAGCACCATATACCCGGTAGTCTCATGTGAAAGGGTCGATTATTTACTTTTAACTTCCATTCTTTTAATACAGTTATAACGATGAAACAGTTCCTACATAGTTCATTGGAAGTAACTTGTCTCTCAATATAGCACGAACACGGAACTAACGGGAAATTAATGCTTGTGTTCAACATAAAGAATTTGATGATCTAGCTCTCTCTCTCTCTCTCTCTCTCTCTCTCTCTCTCTCTCTCTCTCTCTCTCTCTCTCTCTCTCTCACTCACTCCTCTCTCTCTCTCTCTCTCTCTCTCTCCCTCCCCTCTCTCTCTCTCCCCCTTGTCTCTACGCACACACACACACATGCGCGAGGGAGCGTGTATCTGTGTCATTGAATGGGTGTATAACTGTGAGAGTTTGTGTACATGGCGTATGTATGTACTGTTTAGGCTTCTGTACATGTTGCCTTGCCGGCGGGCTGTCTCATAACATGACAATATTCATTGTTTATGTTCACAGCATTCATTTGAAAATGTTGTTTCTATGTGAATGTAACATGCACAATAGATAATTGATGTATGAAAGATGAGTGATTGGAAGGGTCAAATGTAAGATGGGCCTGTGTGCCCAATTTGTGACCCTTTAAAAAAATAAAATATGTTCTCTATATGTCTCCATCCCTTTATCTCTCACTCCTTTCTTCCCTCCCTCATTTGTCTCTCTGTATTTCTTTCCCCCTCCTTCCCACCCACCCTCTCTCTCTCTCTCTCTCTCTCTCTCTCTCTCTCTCTCTCTCTCTCTCTCTCTCTCTCTCTCTCTCTCTCTCTCTCTCTCTCTCTCTCTCTCACACACACACATACAAACACATGTATACACTAGTGTCATCTAACAAAACTTATTAATCTTCATCTTCTTTGTTATTTTAGAAATGCCAATCAGTTCCAATGAGTATATTATTTCATGAATGTGCTGATAGGTGTCACAGTTTACACACATCTGTTATAAACTGCAAGATTTGAACACATTTCTTAAAGCAAGCATGCCCTGCCTTGATACCCCCTACCACTATATCCAATGTCAATAGCATTTTGTCACTAGTAAGAATTGCTTATGCATTTCCCCCAAAACATTGTACCAGTTACTCTTATTGAGTTGTTTTCAGTTATTATAATTGCATATTTTCTTGCTATGTGATGTGTTAATTTTGGAAACAATTGTTTCACTACAATGTGCTCCACTGTTTTCATATTTTTGTTTGGTGAAATTATAACAACACAACAAAGTAGTGCACCCCCTGTTTGGTGGTGGACAATTTGTGTCCTGCATGATGCATTGTATTTATTGTCATACATTTTTGGTTAAAGTATCTGAGTTTTGCAGCATGAGACCTGGTTATAACTAATTATGTATGTGTTTGGACATTGTTCATTTAATTTTACTTGTATTTTTGCTTCCTGGACATGTCCTTAGTTATATACACTTGGCGAACATGTTTTTGTTTTGGGTGTAGTTTAGACAACAAATAGGCCATCGTGGCGTATTTGTAATGTTGATTAAGGGATAGTTTGTATCTATATTGTAGCATTTTCAGGTTGGTTAAAAAAGGTGATTAAATAGTGAGATATGGGCCATATTTTGGTGTAGCTTTGATTAACTGGAGAGTCGTTGTGGCGTAGTAGCTAGATGCTCATCTGTTGGTCGAGTAGTCATGGATATGATTCCACATAGAGGCAGATTTTTTTAAATATGTGCGACCAAGCCTATAATGGGTATCCAGGAAATGCCATGGGAAGTAAAGACAATCAATGTGATAACTGACCACATGACCCAGCGAGTGCCGATTGGTCCATCATAACATGAGCCTACCACCATGTGCCCAGTGTCCCTTAGGGTGTGTACAAGGATCTTTGTTGCTTTTCTTTCTTTCTTTGGATCTTTGTTTGTTTTTTTATTTTTAAATTACTTTTATTATCTGGGATGGCATTTATTTTTATATATGTTTCTACTTAGAGTGATACGTGGTATAGGTTTGAACCTGTGGCATGTTCTTATAAGTACTAAAAATAGTGTAACATGTGGTAACATATACTTGTATCTTTAGGATGTCATATTTTGGTATAGCTATTAAAAAAACTAGGGCAATATATATATATATATATATATATATATATATATGTTTTACCTAGTCTGGCATTGTTTAGATAAATGTCAGCCTACATCATGGTATGGTAGATATTAACCCATGTATAACCTATGGAAATAAAGATTTGTTTGTAGAATGGCATGTTTTGAAATACATTTAACCATATATGACTTATTTAAGTTCAGCATTAATCTTCTGTTATGTATATTTTAGTATACGGTTACATCCTTACTAACATTTGTCAACTTTAAACTTAGATTTTGGTACAGCTTAAATCTGGGTTGGCAAATAATTTAATGGAAATTGTACTCACCTCTGACTCGTAGCATTATTTTGGATCATATCAGCTGGATGTTTGTATAGTATCAGTGGAAATATATGTAGACGTATTCATTATAGTCTTTATTTATTTGTGTATCAGTGAGGATGTTTATATAAGTTGCAATATTTATAAGTATCACTTGTAATGTTTATAAGTTTCAGTTACAATTTTGAATGTTTCAGGTATGATGTTTATAAGCATTACTGTACAACTTTAAAATGTTGGTATTCACCCAATTTCTTCTTTTGTCCTAACATCTTCCAATGTGGTATCAGGCCTGAACCATCTCATGGCAAGCGGCCTTACCCTTTGTTATCTCATATAGTTCATTCCATCTCTTTCCTATACCTCTACTGGCTGATACATTTTTATTGCTATCTCATATTGTTAATTCCATCTCTTTCCTATACCTCTGCTGGCTGATTCATTTTTATTGCTTTCTCAAAGTTTAATTCATCGTTTTCCCATACCTCAGATGGCTGATCCATTTTTATTTTCTAACAACAGTTCTTGAGATATTCTGCAGCTAAGGTTTTCTATAGTTTGGGTCAGCCTTCAACATTTCTACCCTCCTCAGTGGCTTCTTAGACACATTTAGTAGGTTAGGGTATTACTGTTTTGTACTTGACTACTGGTCCTTGATAACTCACAAACAGCCAGGCCTTAGTGATGGGGTGAAGATAACCATTAAGTGAAGGTTTGAGCATATGTAGGTATGTGAATGAAAGAGCTGCTGGATAACAGAAGTGTTGACATTTCCCTCCACTCATGAACAGATTCAGATGAGCAGTCTGAACCATCTGTTGGGGAGGATGAAATTGTGAAGTCTTCAAAGACAAGCGCAGAAGAAGCATTCTCACCTCTTAGAGCTGGAATCCTTTCGGAAGATCAGGAGCAACCGCCACAGCCCAAGCGCGTGCCAGATAAACCTCGTGTGACATTTTCAGGTAGAATGGAGTTCTCCAAAACCAGTGTTGTTGGTGTGGACTGCATTCATGCTGCTTGCGTTTTTGAGTTTGGGCTAACAAATACTGGTTTTATTTTTGTCCTGTTGACTTTTTCACTTTTTGTTCTATTTTTGCTTTCATTATGGATGAACAATTTTTGTTTGCATTAGATTTGTTAAATATATATTTATGCATGTGATATCAGTGTCCAACCTATCACAATGTAAATGCATTTAACATTGTCCAGGGAAATACAGAAGAAATCCTTTTGGCAACACTGGTTTCAAACATTAATTATCTAAGGGTGTTAAATAGACTAGGCCGTATGTTATAAAATGAGGTGACTGACTACCTTACTCACCACATATGTCGCTTTCCCATTATTGTTACATCTTAAGTTAAGGAGAACCCAGGCCAGGTGTCTGTTGTGTGACTCATGCATCCAAATAGCTTTGTGGCAGGTTTCAAATTTCAATCTCTGGTTGCGAGATGGATAGGGATCATAACTCTAGCCATTAAATGTAACTCTAGCCGTAAACAGAAGCTATAATCATGAAGTGTAACTTTAGCCATGGACTGTAACTCTAGGTATAAATTATAACTCTAATCATTCAATGTAACTATAGCTATGGCCTGTGACTTTAACAATTCAGTGTAACTCATCTGTAACTCTAATAACCATGGACTGTAACTGTAGTTATAGACTGCAACTCTAGCTAAGGACTGCAACTCTAGCTATGGACTGTAACACTAACAGTGGACTATAACTCTGACCACTGATTGTAACCCAAGCTATAGAATGTAACTATAAACATGGACTGTAACTCTAACCATGGTCTACAACTCTAACTACAGACTGAAACTCTAAATGTGGGTTATTACTCTAGTCATGAAAGCCAAACATTGATTTCTCCACAATCAACATTTTCAAACCATTGCATTATTTTTAATTTTTCCCACTGAATTGTATGTAGAAATTTGCTTATTTTTTGTTGTATGAGAATGGGCATTATTTGGTTTTGTTTTCTAGTCACAATTATTCTAAGCAAACTATACAGATTTTCAGAAATACAACAAGTAAGCGGGTAAAGACATTGTAAGAATTGTAAATATGTACATAATTGTATGCTTTAAGGAGAGAGTTGACATATGGTGTAGTTGTTTCATTCCTCCCTATTATGTGTGTGTATCTGGTTGGCTGGTTCTCTGAAAGACTTGAGTTTGAACTCTGCAGTTGATGCATTGAAGTTCTGTTTGGCTGAATCCCTTAAAGGATGTGCATCTATCAGAGTGAGATTGGTGGAGTGACTCTTCTCCTGACCTAGGTGCCATCTCCGTGGGGACTGTTGGAGATCTCTCATTCCCCTCTACAAACCACAGGTGTGCAAGACCGACACTGGAGCTTTACATAAAGACTTTCCTCTCCAGATTTCAAGTGTTTCATTGTCAACAGAATATGTCCCACAGTACACAGGGAAGTGTGATTATATTAAAATGCACATTTATACCGGAATAGACTGGAGAACTTGGTGACACTTGGCAAGATTGAGGGGAAAAGCACAAGGGGAAGGCAAAGAAATTAATATCTGGATGGCTTAGTGACGTGGCATAATCGAGGCAAGAACACAAGAGCTGGTCCACGACTTTGATGACTGTGCGAGATGTCAAAACATGACGGTGTGAGATGTCAAAACATGACTGCCCACGCTTATCAGCATGGCACATTTATAGTAGTAATGTCATTACTAAGGCCAGTTCACAGATTGTGTGAGGCCTTGTATATAAGTGTGTATCAGTGCTCGCTAGTACAGAAGCACTTGACAAGATGGACACAAGGGAAGATTAGAAAATATGTGTCTCCTTAGCTTGCATCTGCCTGTGTTTTTGCTACAATAGTAATGTATGCATGTAGTGTGTAAATAGACCATAATGCTACCATCTAGCAACTGTAGACATTGCTGTAAAATATGTTCTGTTACATGTTTGCATAACCACCGCTAGAGTACCTCATAAATACATGAATACTTCATCAAAGACATGCACAAGAAATGCCAGTAGACAGAAATGAACCCAACACTCGATTCACATAAAAGTGCACACTGACAGATAATTATTAAAATCTAATTTTTTTTAGAAGTTAGTTGCTTATCCTTTACAGAACTTTGCAGTCAACCCCAGCATTTATTGGCTACTTGTGATTTACCTGGCAATTTTTTTTTCAGTAGTTTGCCATTGCTTTCAGAATGGCTGATGCCTCATGCCACATAAAACATAAATCAACGCAAAGGTGGTTTGCTTCCAAATTCTCCCCCCCCCCCCCAAATCCCCAGTGGCTGACTTTCAAACCATGACTCTGTATGTCTGAGAACTGAAACACTGTATTACAACACACCTAAGTATTAGAAATATTAGTCCACTTTCTCATGAGAACATAACCATAAGTTTGCTTACTCATAGTGTGTGCACACATCTATAAACCTACTAAATAAACTTGCTTACTCAACCATCAGCAGACCTCCCATAAAAAACACGCACGCACACATGCACACACACACACACACGCACACACACACACACACACACACACACACACACACACACACACACCAGTAATAGAAATACTCATTTAAAAAAAAGAAAGAAACATGCACGCACACATCTATAAACCTGCTAAATAAACTCACACATAACCATCAATATATATCCCCTAAACACACACACGTACACGTACATACAACTATCAATAGACCTACCGAAAAAACATACAGCCACCAACAGACCTAATCATAAAATAAAATATAACACACACATATACACCACCACCAGGTGTCTGTTGTAAGAACAACACACAAGTCAAGTTAATCTACAGCTAAAGACACCATATTATTTACCAGCCGTGAAACCACAACCTTCTGTTTAGGAATATGTGTATGTGAAACTGCTGCAGCTGCACCTTTAACTTTTCATTATATATATATATATATATATATATATATATATATATATATATATATATATATATATATATATATATATATATATATATATATATATATATATATATTGATTAACAATCTTTATTTCTTTTTAATTAACACCTTTTAATGTATTTCAATCTTTAAAATGGTGTGCTTACTGTACAAGAAGTGGTGGGTTTTTTGGTTTATTTTTAAATCTTTCTTGTGGGTTGATTGCATGATTAACTAACATGTTTGTAAATAATGTTGTGACTGACTCTGATATTATAACATAAAAACATGAGGAATGTCCGCGAATCATGTCTAGGCATGGTAATATCTGTCATGTGATAGACAGATACTAAGGACAGCTTAAGTATCCCCGAATGTTGATGATAGATAGATGCTTGTATTTGACATGTATACCTGAAGGTATTCTGCTTCTTTGGGGTGACCGCAGGAGTGGATCTGCAGTAGTGTGTACAAACAGGTACATTATCCACATGTAAGGGCAATTATTTTATAAAGCTAAAATGAATTTACAACCCCTTCCTTATCACTGGGTAGTGAATTTGATGCATAATCTTCTCAGATAAGGTTATATAGAGGGTCCATATTACACCGTGCACATTCTTATCAGTATGTTCCATGTCATGCTGGGCTGGTGATCATGTCCCTCCACAACCATCAATCTGTGGGCTTGATAAGTTTCACCCCTGATTGTCTCAGCAGCTGTAAAACAAAGTCTAGGCTGAAATCACAACTACCTTGGCTAAATGTACACAGTGAGGCAACCTGCCCACACCAATTTATTTATATTGTGTGTGTGAAGTTGAGGGAGGCAACCCCAGTTCCAAAAATGACTTTCTAAAGATGGATATGGTGGTCAAAAAATATAAATATCACAGCTGAACAGAAAACATACAACACAACCAGTAAAAACATCACAGCTGACCAAAAAAGATACAACACAACTAGTATCCTTTTCAGGAAGAGCCAGGAATAGATTATGTTGAGAAATCTGTACACATGACCATCATCTGCTTGTGCTACTGTCTTAACTTTTCAGCAGCGCATGGTCCCTCAACCAAACTCTTTTTTTACACTTTATTATTGGTCAGGTTTTGCAGCTACAGTCTTCTGAAGGAAATTATTTTCAAGTGAGTTGTGTTGCACAGTTTTGTCAGGCCTTCGGCTCAGTACGTCCACATTCAACTAGCATTTTTTTCAGATTTTCTTTCTCTTGCCTTTGACTATCCCTAGTCTACCTCCAAGGCAGCAGGTTTGTCTCTCTCTTTGTCTGGTTTCTATCTTGACCTGCCTGACATTGGAAACCTACCAGTAGCTGTGCTGCCATTGGCATAGCTCTTGGGGTCACTCAAACATGTAAGCCCTTCTTATTTTCAATTTGGAGATAACAACGTATGGGATGAGGTGGCCAGTCTTATATTGACCCCTCTTAGTCACTTCCTATGGGCACCTGGCCGTCTTGACAGATGATAGTTTGTTATATTGTGCTTCAAACAAATGACATAATAACCTCTCCACTGCACACAGCCTGGACTGAATTTAGAAACCATGTGTTGCCCATGCAGCATGATCCCTCTCTCTGTCTACCTAGTTTACTCCAGTGAATAAGTAAAACTAATGCATCTGGAACCAGACAAGTTGCAAAAGCTGCTGGATCAGCAAAGCTATTGACTTTAACTGTCCGCCTCTCATTGCTTCCATCCTACATCAGTTGCCCACCAAGGCCTAGGACCTGGTCTACCCTGCCATGACACTTAGTCTGTAGGTTTTATTTCATTGCACAAGGATAAGGCTTCTACCCTACCAATTGCGTCCCTCCGCCCGAAGCCGCTGGCACAATGTGGGGTGTCTGAATTAGTGAACACCACCCAACATTTGGCACTGTCATATGGTAGCTAAGTGATATCTGACTAAGACCTGACTTACTAGTCACCTTTCACAAATGCATATTTGACCCAACTACAACTTGCGTCTTGTTGATTCATCACAAACTACAGGTTTGTATGTTTTGCTTCTATGAGCATGTGTTGTGAGCTCTTGTTGATTGCTGTGATTTGACCTCAGCATGTTCTGCCACCCTTCTTGTTTCAGACCAGCCCGACAGAGTGCAGCTAGAAGACAATTATGAAGAGTATGAGAATGAGGAAGAAATTCTCACACCTCCCCCAAGTCCCACAGAAAAACTGGAAGCAGGTAGAGAATGATCTTCTTTTTTGTCCACGTGATTAAGTTATCACTGTTTAATGAATCATATCCTTTAGTTCGCATGCATGTCTGTTTGATCTTTATTTGGAAACTTATCTGCAGTAGTGTTCAGAATCTCAATTAGTAGTCATGATCAGTGTGAGATCTGATTCTTTTTGTTTTTGTTCAAAACTCACTACTGAGAGAGAACGAGAGGGGGGGGGGGGGGGAGGAGGGGAGGAGAGAAAACAAACACTATTTCCTGGTTTTCCTAATTGGGCATGCAGGTTTGTGTTAATTCTGCAATTTTTGCTGCTCACTTTTCACACAATAAAACTGTCATTTACTGCCATTATAGTACCTTGCGGTGTATGGCAGAGGGGTCTTTGAGCCTGAGGAATAAAGGCCGCCTGGCTAGTGCAGTCGCTGCGAATTGTGCAGGTTAGGATTTTCGTTTTGCCCCCGACAGAAAAAAATCCCACACCTTACCGAGGGATCGAACCCGGATCTCCCGAATGAGAGTCCGGCGTTCTAGCCACTCGGCCAGACGCTTTCACACATTAATTATCTATTAAACATGGTGAATTTAAATCTGCCTGACAGCAAATACAATACTATGAACATTGCATTACCTAAGGTTGCATAACCTAGAAAATAGTCTAATATATGCATAGATAATGAAGTGGGTCCATGCATGTACACAAACATATATAACTGTATAATATGAGAATGTGTGCATAAACACATGTACACACACATTTGCATGTTCAGTTTGGTTTTAGTTTTAACAATCACTTCCTTTCACTGCACACGGAAATCATAAGTGCTCCAATTTCCCTCCATAGGCCATACTAGGATAATCTCAGCACAGTACACAAACCCCATAGCATTTGCAAGGCTCCACGTATATAGTCAAATCCACACATGCTTTTGTGGGCAGCTTTTTTCATTTTGAAATGTAGCCTGAGCAGTAGCCTATTTGGCATACCCTTTTTTTCTGATGAGGGACTTCTAGTGTGTGCAAGATGGACACAAATCTTCCAAGTTTTTCACCCGGTCTGAGAAGGCTAGATGTGTGAGCAACTGCAACAGGATCATGGGAGAGTATATCATCATTCTCCTATTTCTGTAACAATCCAGTTTTGATACCATGAATCAAACTAGGTCAGCATGAGTCAGGGGTACATGCCATAACATCTACCCCAGGGGTCGGTGTCATAGCCTCATGCCAGGTTTCCCTGAGTGTGGCTACATTTAATTGAAGTAAAAAGACGCAGAAAACAGACCATCTGGAGAAATCTGGCCAACTTACCTGATACAGCTATAAATTAGTACATGTGATGTTGCCAAAATTTCACATGCCTTCAGACTCGTGTGCGTGCCTGCATGTGTCCACACAACACATGATGCTGTGTAGCTTTATTTAGCTGAAAGAAAAACACACAGAAAAGAGACCATAAGGAGAAATCTTGCCAACCCACCTGATAAATCTATGATTTTATGCATGTAATGGTACTGGCATTTGACCTTTTTCTCTTCAAACACACTCACACCCACCTCTTCTGTGTGGCAATATCTGATCATTATTAATTGCATCTCAAGCATGAGCTTTTGTGGCTGAGGAAACTGGACAATTGTAAACTATAGCATGTCACTCATTCACCAAATATTGACTGGTCAGATAAAAAGAGTCGTTCTCTCGCTTCCTTTTTCTCTCTCCCACTCTTTCTGTCTCCATCCCAAGCTCTCTCTCTCTCTCTTTCTCTCTCTCTCTCTCTCTCTCTCTCCCTCTCTCTCTCTCACTCTCTCTCTCTCTCTCTCTCTCTCTCTCTCTGGCACTTTTTCTCTGTCTCACTTTTTCTCTCTGTCTCACTTTTTCTCTTTGTCTCACTTTTTCTCTCTGTCCCACTTTTACTCTCTGTCTCACTTTTACTCTCTGTCCCACTTTTACTCTCTGTCCCACTTTCTCTTTCTTTGTCCCACTCTCTCTCTATCTCACTGTCTCTCTCTGTTGCACTCTTTCTCTCTTTCCCCCTCTCACCCTCCCACCATCTCTCTCTCTCTCTCTCTCTCTCTCTCTCTCTCTCTCTCTCTCTCTCTCTCTCTCTCTCTCTCTCTCTCTCTCTCTCTCTCTCTCTCTCTCTCTCTCTCTTCTTCAAGCTGATGCCAAAAGCCGATTTAACATTGCCCATTACAGTTTCTAATGGTAGCTGTTAACTAGTTTTGTATTTAATTCTGTGTTCACATTGTATTCTGTGTTAATCCTGTGTATCATGTTTTGATCCTGTATGTAATTTTTGGCTTAAGCATTAAAATAAAATAGCCAACACAACAACAAGAATTTGTGAGTTGGTATATTCTGCTTCAATTGTCTCCTATCTGCTGCTGAAGAGGAGAAAAGTGATGAAGATGACAATGCTCAAGAAATGACAGAGATTGTGGAAACATACCGCGTCTCAGAGGATGGCAATGTGTGGAAAACAATTCAGAAGACTACCGTAATTACAACCAATGGCAGCACAGAGCGTATTGTAGTACTCAAAGGTATTCTTCAGCATAATGTCCGCTAGTCATCGTGGTTACCGCTTCACGGAGGAAGCCGTGCTGCTTTGTCCCTTTAGCTTTTGTGGTTTTGCTCTTTCTATGTAAAATGCAACAAATATCTATTTATTGTTTTGTTTTGTTGAAACATTTGAAGTTAGACACAGTGATTTAAATATGTTTACGGACACATTCTGGATGCTTCTGTGTTTAACTTCACTATGGGAATACATTGTTTGGAATTTCTGAAATATTTTTTATTGCCAAGAAATTGATGAGACCATTTTTAAATAGGATATTTGGTTTAATTCCTTTTATAGACCTCTTTTAAGCAGAAGAGATTTTGTATCAAGTATTTCTCCTTTGTTTAAGTGGGACAGTTAAGATTAACAGATTTTGTATCAAGTATTTCTCCTTTGTTTAAGTGGGACAGTTAAGATTAACAGATTTTATATCAAGTATTTTTCCATTGTATAAGTGGGGCAGTAAAGATTAACAGATTGTGTATCAAATATTTCTCCATTGTTTAAGTGGGACAGTAAAGATAAGCAGATTGTGTATAAAGTATTTCTCCATTTTTTAAGTGCGACAGTAACGATTAACGGATTTTGTGTCAAGTATTTCTCCATTGTTTAAGTGGGACAGTAAAGATTAACAGATTTTGTATCAAGTATTTATCCATTGTTTAAGTGCAATCATACTGCTATACTCATATGCTTAGCACTTTTGTAAACACAGAAAAAATGCATGAAGTCATAAATGATATATTGTTGATGAGTTCAGAAGATTTATAAGAAGCAGTTATAGAACCAAGTGGGAATCATGGCAGCCAGGCCACCAAAAAGATGTAGCTTCTTCAGACTCCACACAAGAACACATGTTTAATAAAGCAAAGATGAGCTATCGATGAATGTGGCTATGGAACTGATAAAATGACAGCTAAACATTTCTAGTTCAATATATGCAGAGCAGAGAAAGCTATTTTGACCTACACTTGCTTCATGTGAAAACAAATTCCACAGAGATGTCAGTAAGCTGAAATTGACTGCTGCTTTCTTCGGATACATTCATGTTGATATCTGAAGATGCATAAAGAAGAACAGATAGTTTCTTGAATGTCTGAGTATTTATAAGAAAAGTTTTTGGAGGAAATGTCACCAAATAACTATCATCATCTAGAGCTCAAATACAGGATATGCATGTTCAAGCAAACAAACTTTCAACTGAAGGATAAATGCATATTTCTTTGCTCAGAATAAATTACTGATCATTATGTAAATAAATTTCTCTAAAGGTTTGCTTTTTTTCTTTTAACATTTACTCCTAATTTTCATTGTTATACTTTACTAACCTGGGTCAACTAAGACTTTTTATTGATCGCAAGTTTCTAATTTGCTTACATCAGTTATTTCAACAATGAGATTCATTTTCACCATTTAACAATGTCATTATTAAGATCACTTTCAATAAGTTTAGATTAGTTCATTTACTTTATGCAAATTTCTTAGGTTTTATTAACAGTTAGATAGGTTATCTCAACAGCTTGATAAGTTGCCTCATGTTAGATGGATTGTCTCATCAGTTAGATAAGTTACCCCATCAATTAGATAAGTTGCTCCACCAGATCGCCTCATCAATTAGGTTACCTAATTAGTTAGATAAGTTGTCTCATCAGTTAGGTTGCCTCATCAGTTAGATAAGTTGTCACATCAGTTAGTCACCTCATTATTTAGGCTACCTCATCAGATAGATTAATTGTCTAATCAGTTAGTCACCTCATTAATTAGGTTACCTCTTGAGTTAGATAAGTTGGCTCATCAGTTAGGTTGCCTTATCAGTTAGGTAAGTAGTCTATTCAGTTAGTCACCTCATTAGTTAGGTTTCCTCATCAGTTAGGTTGTCTCATCATTTAGATAGTTATCTTATTAGTTAGATAAATTGTCTCATCAGTTAGATTGCCTCATTTAGATAAATTGTCACATTATTTAGTTAGGTTACATCAACTGTTTGATAAGTTGCTTCATTAATTAAATAAGTTGTCTAATCAGTTAGGTTGCCTCATCAGTTAGATAAGTTACCCCATCAGTTATGTTGCCTCATCAGCTAGACAGGTTGCCTCATCATTTAGATAGGTTGCCTCTTCAGTCAGACAGGTTGCCTCATCAGTTAGATAGGTTACCTCATCAGTTAGATAGGTTGCCTCATCAGTCCCACAATTCACCTCATCAGTCAGATAGATTGCCTCATCAATCAGATAAGTTGCCTCATTAGTTTGCCTAAATAGCTGCATCAGATAGGTTACCTCATCAG
Source organism: Cepaea nemoralis (assembly GCA_014155875.1). Taxonomy (NCBI): domain Eukaryota; kingdom Metazoa; phylum Mollusca; class Gastropoda; order Stylommatophora; family Helicidae; genus Cepaea; species Cepaea nemoralis. The sequence goes on from JACEFZ010002917.1 coordinate 271,429, forward strand.
TTTGCCTATATAGCTGACCACTGTGTTAGCACAATTAGCAAACTGTCTCATCAGTTAGACAGGTTGCCTCATCAGTTTGATTAGTTGCCCCTTCAGTTAAATAAGTTGCGTCATTGGTTAGATAGATTTCCTAATTATTTAGATGCTCATGCACGATTGATAGTAATCCAGTTCTGTTTCCTGATTTTTGGTCACTTGGTTGACAGAGATCAAATTAACAAATTCTTAAAGCATTGGAGTGAATAGATAACTATTGAACATAATTCAAAACAGCAGGTTAACGTAGCTAGCTAGTTCACAATAAGAGACATACATGCCTACTTTTGAATATACTGGAGGACAAAGTCTAGGGAAGAGAGGAGGAGGATGTTCAAAGGAAGACTACATCAGAGAAGCATGCAAGGACATTGGGAATACAGACTTAGGTTGAGCTCAAGAGAGCTGCTGAGAATAAGAGACAATGGGGGGATAGGATCAAATGGCTTCCAAGCCAGTGCTTGCACCAATGAAGGGTTCTGCAGAACACAGAGTTGGTGATAGCGCCTCTTTAAAATTAAACAAAATAAATGTTGACATGTTTAAGATCTCTGTAAAATTAAACAAAGTAACTGTGTACATGTTTATAAATGCTTTGCTTATATTGTAGAGATATATTTAATGAAACCTAGAATCATTTCACAAAAACACAGAATGCAATAAAATTACAAACTACAATGAAATCAACCATAATCTAATACAGAAAAGCCAGAAAATCTAATATTAGACGTTTATATGGAATATGTTAACATTATTTTAAAAATTATATATAACACATTTTCTGTGAATTGCAATAGTGTATTTCAGTTTTATTAGAGACGTTCATTTGAAACCCATTCCAATGGCTTTATCGCAAAAGCATGTAAGAAACATTAACAGGTGTGAAAGAATTAAACAAAGCATTCAACCATGGGTTGGTCAGAAGAAGTCGCCATAGGCATTCAGGTAAGCATCCCATTGCTTAGGTAGGTGGCAAATGCGGTCCGCAAAAAAGGATTGTGGTTGCTCACTGAACCAAGTGTTTACCGTGTTCATTACGTCTGCATCTGTGTGAAATTATTGCCCCTTGAGGGCTGTTTTTAGAGGTTCGAACAAATGAAAATCACGTGGTGACAAATCAGAAGGACTATAGGCTGGATGTTTGCAGAATTTCCCACTTCTTCCTTGCTAATGCTTCCTGCACAATCCTTGCGACATGTGGATGAGCATTATCGTGCAACAAAATCAAAGCATGCTGGGTCATTTATTCTTGATGGCTTTTTGCAGCTTGTCTAGTGTTTGAAAGTAGTGGTAGAGTTGATGTTGACATTAGGTTCTTTAAAGTTAGCCAACTATAGCCCTTCATGGTCAAAAATGCGCTCAGCATAACCTTACCAGCGGAAACCTGTAACTTGAATCTTTTGGCTTTTGGTGATCCAGCATGCTTCCATTGCATGCTCTCTCTTTTCTGCTCAGCTCAAAGTGGTGACACCATGATTCATCGCCTGCCACTATATGGAAGAGAAACGCATCACCCTCCACTCTGTAACACAGCTAGTGGTTCAAACACCATCCCATGCGTTCCTCTTTTTTGGTGGTCGGTCAACATCCGTGGTACCCACTGTAAACACACCTTCCGATATTGCAGTTTCATACGAACGACCTTTTGAATTGTCTGAATTGACACATCAAATTCTTTCGCTAGCGAACGTATGCTTCTACAACGGTGCATCTATACTGCTGCATCAATTTTGGTGATGGTTTTTTCTGTTGCAACAATATGCGCTTGACCCGGCCGTTGAAGATCTGTCGTGAACTGACGTCCTTTCCGAAACATTCGTGAACCAGTCTGTCACTGTTGTCTTCGACACACGTTTGTTGCCGTACACTGCCTGCATTCTTTGATGAATGTCCACTAGTCGACATCCTTCAAATGAAAGAAACTGAACCACCACTCTTTGAGCTTCTTTGGATGGATTTTGGATCAACCCGGCCATTTTTTCAACAGTCAGAAACAGAACCTATGCATCATGGGATTATAAGCACATGCTCTTTTATTCATTGGTCAGTACTTATCACATGACTATGACATGATCATGTTCAACGTTTGCAATTACGCGTGGTGAGGCATGAACGGATTTCAAATGAACAACCCTTATATATTTGTTGCATTTTCCTGGTTATATTTAATCCTGAAGTATTTTAATTATTCTGTGTATTAAAGTAAATATTCAATGCTGTATGCATGTATGTATCTATAGTAACTATTATATTGCTAAATAGTATTGTAATAGTCAGTAGTTGTCTGTAAAATCTAATGGAATGTTCACTTGTTTTTGTCTTCTCTGGGATACTATACATTCAGACTCCTGTATTTCCCCCAGGAATATATTGTATATTTGCTAGCTTGCAAAAAGTTTCCTGTTCTTTCTGTCATAAAAGTATTTTGAAATGTATGTGTTAAATAGAGGAGTAGTTGTTTTATATGAATTGTTCTCATGTTCACTTTCTGTTTTGAATTGCTTAAGTGCAGTCTAAGTAATGCACCTCATTTCCCTTGTTATATCATTTAACATGAAGTAATGCACCTCATTTATATACACATCTTTAAACTATTTGTAAACAAATCTTTAGACTATTTATACACACATTTTTTGATTATTTATATGTAAATCTTGAGACTATTTATACACACATCTTTACACTATTAACACACAAATCTTTATACTATTTACAGACATATTTTTACTCTGTGTGATCCTAAGCATTGTCATCATATAATAATAATGAAAGTAAGAATCATCCCCATCATTATCTTGACTTTATACAGACTCGAATTTGACTTTTTGTATCCTGAATTGAGTGTATGCCTAGAGTGTATACCCGTAATCCTTGATTGAATATATAGAATTGTATATTTATTGTTTAATTAAACATCCCAATTACTGTTTCCAACACCAGTTTTGCACCTGTCAGCACTATTGATGTTGTTGCCCTCATTCATGTCGTAATTTTCCCAAACTTACTTTCATATGTTTACTTACGAGTGTGTGTGTGTTTTTATTGTATTGTTAGGATTGTTTTGGTGCGTTCAGAATTAAATGTACATGAACTATCTCAGATAAATGCAACTGTGTTCTCCATTATTCGTTATTAATTAATCCAACAGTTAAATGATGTACTAAATGCTCAACAAGAAGTAAGTCGTTTGTGAGAACCAAGTGATGACTGTGAGTCTACAACCATGGTCAGACTGCGAGAACAGCAAGTTAAAAGAGTGTGACCAAACAAAAACACTATGTAGGAAGCCAAAGAAGAGTAATAAACCAACACAGAAATGGTGTCGTTAGCCGCTACACGCTGCAGGATTTACTTAGGATGGGATCCGAGCACTTATGGACTGAATGGTTCGATGTACAATGAGGATGATCTTTTGACTAGCTATCTGACTAAGTAACTAACTAACTAAAATTAAACCCTGTAGCCATGCTGACCTCTCATGTGTTTATTACAAATACAAATGAAGGGATATAGTCTTAACATTTACTTTTCATTGCCTGCAGATTCTTACAGTGCTATTTGAGGTGTCCAGAAAGAAGTTTTCACATGTGCAGATTCGTAATATGTGATTTCAGCTTTCTTGCCAGAAGTTTTCACATGTTCAGTGTAACTCCACAGATTTGTACTGTGTGATATGAGTGTTCTTAACAGAGAGGTTATCACGTGTGCAGTATGTTAAAGTAAGTTGCATATCCATTACATGACATCACAGTCAACCCCTGTATTTTTTGGCTGTTTGTGATTTCTTGGCAAATTAACGTTCAGTTGTTTGCCATTGCTTTCTGAATGACTGGCACTCATACCATTTTGTGAAAATCAACACATGGTGGTCTGCTGCTGTCACATCATCCGCAACTGTGTTTCGAATGCGGTATGCAGGATTATGACTTGCGATCATAACCTCTTCGCCACAGAGTGCAGTATGTACTCCACATATTATGTGGTTCACATTTTCTTGACAGAAGTTTTCACATGTTCAGTATGTGACTACCACAGATTCTTGCTATGCGATTTGAATGTTCTTGACAGAGGTTTTCACATGTGTAGTATGTACTCCACAAATTCTTCTCAGTGATTTGAGGATTCTTGACGTGTTTTCACATGTGCAGTGTGTAACTCCATAAATTCTTATGTTGTCCACAGAAGAACCAGTTTTGGAAACAGAAAGCAACATTGCAGAAGCTGCCACAAGACTTGCTTCATCAGCCGACGTACAAGGCGATTCTGGTGTGTAGAAGCGTTAATTGTGACTGTTGTATACAATTTGACTTCGTTTATTTCCTTTATTTAACAAGCATGGACATTTCTTTGTTAATTTTGTCAAGCTTTCTGTTTTTCTTTATTTGTTGTTGCTAAGTTTATTTTATATTATGACACTTTAAATGTTCAAGAAACATAATTTTGACTTTGTGTTCATTTGGGCCTATGACTTATGCATTCATTACTTTCATTATCCATCTGTTACCTATTCAAAACATCTATATCTTGATTAAATGCTAATTCCACTTGGCAAACTAACATACATACAAAATAATAAAAATACAGTATTACAAGAACGGAGTAAGCAGTATTAATGAGTAAATAAACAAATATATTTTTAAAATAGAAAGCAAGGAAAAACAACCCACAAGGAAAGAGCAAGTAATCTATCACAAGAACAAACAGTTCTAAGCAGGGTATCAATGTTACAAAGTAAACTACTAATAATTAAGGTTAATTATTCAAATGCTTTGAATATTCCGGTCTCTATGGCTAAGGGCTTGCGAACGCGGTTTGTGAGCCCGTATACCTGGGTTCGAAACACAGCGGTGCTGGTTTTTTCGAAAAAGGTATAGGAGCCGGTCGTTCAGAAAGCAATGGCAAACTACTGAACGTAAAATTTGCCCAGGAATCACGAACAGCAAAAATGCTGGGGTTGACTGCTACGTCCTGTGAAGGACATGCAACTTAATTTTTTTTTTTTTTTTTTTTTTTTTGAATATTCTAGTGGACATGGCAATAATGAAGAAGGATGGCATTAAAAGAAAATCAAATTTGCTGCAAATGCCATCAGCATCATGTGCCTAGCCAGCTGCCATAGGCGTTCACGTGTCTCCACAGATCTAGATCTTTAGTGTTCTGATCAACTCCATTGATGATATACCGCTGGAAATATTTAATTATTAAATCTTCAAAATATGAAATGGCAAAAGAATAGTGCTATATAAATATCCATTATCTGAAGTAACAATATTAAATAGCAAAAGTATAGTGCTATACAAATATTCATTATCTGAAATAATGATATGCTCTATATATCCCAGTTATAACCCAGAAGGTTTGAACAGGTTATTACTGATATAAAGACTAGACAGTACAACGCAGTGACTGAGAACTCATTTTTAGACTTAATTTGGTTGTAACACTTTACATTATAGACCAGCAAAATTATAGTAGTGTTGCTAAATGTGGCCTAATTGTTTATTGTATTATAAGTAAACTAAGATGATAGTCAAAATTATAGAAATGTTGCTAAATGTGGCCAAATAGGTTATTGTAACATAGGTGAAAGTTATAAGACAGTCAAAATAATAGAAGTTTTGCGAAATGTGGTCACCTACGTTACTATACAATAATTGAACTCTAAGATGATGTACAGTCAAGAGGAAGTGTTGCTAAATGTGGCATAAGAGGTTATTGTACTATAAGTGAACTGTAAGATGATAGTAACAACAATAGAAGTGTTGTTAAATGTGGTCAAATAGGTTACTATACCATAATTGAACTCTAAGATGATATACATTCAAAAAGATGGAAGTGTTGCTAAATGTGGCATAAGAGGTTATTGTACTATAAGTGAAAGATGATAGATAGTCAAACAATAGAAGTGTTGTTTTATTGTTGGGCAGGCATCTGGGTGGTAGAACTGCCGGCATTTTATCTAGTCACTTTAAAATCAGAGAAACATGGCAGTGCACACGTGAAATATGTGTACATTAGAAACATGGCAGTGCAAACATGAGGTATGTGCACATTAGAAACATGGCAGTGCACACATGAAATATGTGCACATTAGAAACATGTCAGTGCACACATGAAATATGTGCACATTAAAACCATGGCAGTGTACACATGAAATATGTGCACATTAAAACCATGCAAGTGCATACATGAAATATGTGCACATTAGAAACATGACAGTGCACACATGAAATATGTGGACATTAGAAACATAGCAGTGCACACATGAAACATGTGCACATTAGTAAGGACAATACAGTGTAGCTTAAAAAAGTATAGTGCATCAGTATCAGAAATGATATCAATAACATGGATAATAATTGACTCTGGCAACATGGATAATAATTGACTCTGACAACATGGATAATAATTGACTCTGACAACATGCATAATAATTGACTCTGACAACATGGATAATAATTGACTCTGACAACATGGATAATAATTGACTCTGGCAACATGGATAATAATTGACTCTGACAACATGGATAATAATTGACTCTGACATTCAAGGAATTTAAAAGAGCTCTTTAATTGTACTTTCCTCATTAACAGGGCAGCATACATTTATCCATGTAGATCCATCAAATTATCATTCATAGATGTTTAATATTGACATGTAGTAAACATAAACATAATACAGGGTAAGTTCAGTATTACAAATACGATGGCTTTTACTACTCTTCATTCTGTTCTGCCAGTTTTGTTGTTTTTTTCTTCTGCATTTCACTAAAATTCTTTCTTGAATTATTTCATGATGTTCTTTTTAACTTTCTGACATTTACTTAATTTTTTTTAAAGTTTGTGATTTTTTAAAAGTTGTATCCATGTGTTAGTTTATCCTTTTTGGTCATTAATTATATAAAAGTTTGCATTATTACACAGTTATATTATATAATGCATAATTTGAACACACACATTAGATATTGTGGAAATAATGGTTTTGATCAACACTTGCTATTCAGGAATGTGTTTTTATTATAGTTTTTTTTTCCGTCTTGCTTGTCATCACCTGGTGTTGACTAAATCACTGTTGTTTGTCATGTGTCATCACTCTTGTTTGTTTTGTGACCTCCCTTTGATTATTGCAGACGTGATATTTTGGCTTTGCTTGTCTAGAGTAATTTTAGCTTGAATTATGTGGAGTAAACCATTCATTTTATTACTAAATGTGTTTTGTACAATTCAGCAACAGTGTTGTAGTTGATGTGGTCAAAAGATGTCAGAAAACTTGCCTTGCTGTTTACCATCTCATGATGTCTTATTTTCACACTTCTGTATATTTTTATAATTAGTTTTGTTCACAAGGGCAGCAATTAAACAAACCATATTACCCTTTTTCTTTCTTTATTTCATCCATTCACATGGTAATCATTTTTAAAAAAGCTAATTTTAACATTGATGTATATATGTGTTATCAGCTTATATAATTAAGTAAAGTCAACTATCTTTTAGAATTTTTTTTTTTTCATTTCTTCGCTGTTCTTAATGTCCTCTTTTGATCATTTGTTATATCTATTTACCTCAAAGTACAACTTCATTATCCATCTGTCGTAGTTATTTGGTAACTTCTGACTTTGCCTACAGATGTTAGAAATCTGTTTCATTCCCTTCAGTTGTAGAAACACTGGACCTGTGCTTGTGTCTCTGCGTGTCAAGAGAGTATTTATATTATTTCTTGCCAGTAAAATTCCTTATTGCAAAAACAGTATTAGTACATACACATGCAACATTTATGAAGACTGTCATATTACAGACTTTGTATTGTGTATAGCAATATTAGCAATTCAGGAATTTTGTTTTTGTTTACTTTGATAAGTTAGGCATTGTTACCAGAAGCCAAACTAGTGGTTCACTTGTATTTTTATGGTTACTGCTTGTGCAATATCAGCGCCTACATTTTGCTTCATTGTGTACTTTTTGCTTATCCTGGTATGTATGTTTTTATGCGTTTGTTTTTATCTATCTTAATCACAAGGACCATTTAGTGACTAAATGTTTCTTTGTATTGTAAGATAGCTAGCAACAGATTTTAAGTTGCATTCATTTTATATTTTCAGTTTTTGCCTTTCTTTGTTCTAGTTTTCTGTCAACAATCGAAAGATTGTTGGCTCCTGTTCTTCAAGAGTAAAATTATTTTTGATGACGGACTAACGTAGGTTATGGAATAAGCTTAAGGATAATGAAGCTAAACATATTAGAATTTAAATGAAATACAGTAGAGATTATCTGTGTATCAGGGATATGATTCTTTAGCCAGAGAGTAGCTAGTGTGGTTGCTTATTGTGGCTGAGAGAAGTTTAATTATATATTGCCTGTTGTTGTCATCATCATTATCGTGTACCATGCCAATAAGCAATGGTGGTCATGGTTTGCCATCTCACACAATCACCAATCTTGTATCACATCTGTATTCTTGTCCCAGTGATGCCATGTGACCAATCCATCCAGGTATTGAACTCTCCGCCTGTTGTGGCCATACCAAATATAGTTAAATGAGTTATGGATGACAGTGGCAGTTCTTCTCTCTCTCTCTGCCAGGCCAGCATTATTACACTCTGAGCTTACTCTTAAGTATTCAATCTCCCACGGATCACCATAGTCTGGTAAGAATGAGACAGCGAGGTGTGACTAGGAGATCTGGCCGACGCTCGACGCTCAGAGGAAAGGCGAGACGGACATATAATCAGATTGCTACTGGAACTATTAGTGTTGGAACTCTTCGCTGGCTGCTGAGGATGGGGACGGAGTGCTTATGGGAATGTCCCGAATGCTGTGATGTCGGTTCCTAAATCAATCAATCAATCAATCAATCTCCCACGACAGACTTCAAAGAGTATACCACACTCAATAGTCACAGGAAGGGGACCTGATATCTGTTCCTCACAAAACTGACTTAATACATTGGACGCTATGGATACTCAATTCAGCGTTATGTTTCCATTATTTCTCTCTCCTTGGCCTGTCTTAGGGGTTGGTTGTAAATCCTCTGGAAGAATATAGAGTGAAGTCTGATGCATTGATGTTCAGTTCATCAAAAGGCCTTGAAATGGCTTCTATCTCTCGGAGTAAGGATAAAAGGTACAATTGGTATGTAGACTTTGTTGCAGAGCTCACCATCTCCTCTCTAAGCTAGAAACTAGTGGGGTGTGGAAGTCTGGCACTGGAATGTCACATCTGGATAGAGATATGTTAGAAATTAGTCTGGACATAATTCAACACAGGAATACAGCCTGGGTATGATTAGGCCTAGGTTTGTCATGCTTCCTCCGTGTGTTTTAGTGATTTCATTGTCAAAAGACTCCAGTCAAGGGCAGAGGGAAATTTGTTGGAGGTCAGAGCAAAGACAAGACCATGTTTTAGTTGCTTAGTCTGCCTCAGAAATGATGTAAAATCAACAGATGAACTGAAATATGTGGTTAGTGTACTAGCTTGTGAACACAATGTTCTCGCATTCAGTTTCCATAACTAGCCTCTGAAGAGTACAGCCCTTGGTTCAAATAACACTCTTGTCAATGGCCATTTCTTTACATTTTCCCACAAAGGAACATGGTTAAGAAGTGAGCTGGTAATCCTACCTTGTTATGTCATAACCTAGTATAAGTGAAAGCTTAATGTGTACCTCTATTGTGCATTCTGCCTTGGAATTACTTTTTTCAGTCACATAGAATCCCGTATATTCTCGTGAGTAACATAACCTGCTCGAGAATTGGTAGTGGTTATCGGCGCATTGATAACTTACAGGGTATGTAAGCCGGTCACTCAGAAAGCAGTGGCAAACTACTGAGCGTATTCTTGCCTAGTACATCAACAGCAGCTGTAAAATGCTGATGTTGACTGCAACGTCCTGTAAGGGATATGCCATTCTCCCTTCCCCCCCCCCCCCAAAAAAAAAGAAATATGAGCTATTAGGGGGCCTGAGATATTTGTTGGAAAAGTCAGTCACTTTAAAATAGTTGAGCTCAGCATTCTTCTTGAAACTGCTTTAAGTGGCCTGCAGTAAGTAAGTAATGATTAGTAAGTTAGTGACAATATAGGACCTTCTTCACACCATGTAGTGTATTTGATATATGGTGCTAGCCCCAATTTGTTAGATCAGTTGGCACTCGGTGGTTGATGTGGTCAGTATCACACTAAGAATTTATGATGGTAGGAAAATACATAGCTAAAATATGTTGAAGTGAGTGATGTCCCCTGTTCAAGCAGCCAATCGGTGGTTTGAAGTTAAGAATAATAATTGTCAAATTGTGTAGTTGTTTGCAAAAACTTACTGAGCTTCTTGCTTGCACTTTAATTGAAGGTGCTTTTGCTACACTTTGGTTGTAATTCATTTAGCAATGGTCTTGTTATTTTGTCACAGTTTTGTTTTTTCACCAACTTTAATGTTGATGTGGCAGAGAGATGTAATCCACTTCAACTTTCTCGTTTGACCGCAGCATAGTGGGTTCACTCCATATGCCGGTCACTTGGGCTTAAATGTTGACCTCTCATCCTTGACATGCAAACTTGTCTTGATTGAGTGGGTCAGTATATCTTTCTGAGCTTGCTATACATAAGGCAGTTCTGCAGAACTGCGTATAGTGCAGTTCTGCAGAACTGCGTATAGTGCAGTGAGCTGAAGCTCTGATGTGTTTCTTGTCTGTTGTGCTCTGTCCTAGGACAGAGAATGATGATCTGACCCTGTCTGTCATTGGGGAGGTAGTCGTTGGTTGGTCAGTTCCATACCTTTCTGATCACCTTGGTAGCTCGATTTTTCTCACAGTATGAGAATTCACATTTTTTCAAGTTGTCTACTGTTTTTATTTCTGGGTACTGCACAATGGGAAGGTTAGTTATGAGTTAGTTGCATATCCTTTACAGGATGTTGCAGTCAACCCCGGAATTTTTTGGCATTTCGTGTTTTCTAGAGAAGTTAACGTTCAGTAGTTTGCCATTGCTTTCTGAATGACTGGCATTCATACCATTTTATGAAAGCACACCATCTACCCATGGTTAGGAGGTACGTTTTCTTTTCTAAACATTTTGCTTGGACAACAGCCTTGCAGTCTACTCTTTGCAATTTCCAACTACTGGGGGATGTTTAACCTGCTTAGCTTGCGCATAGGACCTCCTATTTCTCACCATTATCCAAGAAGGCTAGATTTTAGATCTCACTACCCAGGTAAACAGGAGGACAAGCCATACCATCAGATGTAACACATGGTTCTTGTAAACATGCTGGGATTTGAGCTAGTTTATTGCTGAGTGTGCCGTGGACACCATGCCTCTCAGCCTTAAAGTAAAATACAAGTGAAGGTTTTCTTGTCCTGGCCACAATTTGAGACATAGACAGACACCAAAGGGAGTACGAGAAAACTAAATACTAGACATAAGAGATAGACAACGAGCAATTTGTGTAAAACAACATGTACACATCTGTCAGTGCAGAGATACATGGGACTAAACAATGTCACAGGACAGACAGACAACTGTGGAATGTCACCAGACAGACAACTGTGGAATGTCACCAAACAGACAACTGTGGAATGTCACCAAACAGACAACTGTGGAATGTCACCAAACAGCAGTGGAATGTCACCAAACAGACAACTGTGTAATGTCACCAGACAAACAGCAGTGGAATGTCACCAAACAGACAACTGTGGAATGTCACTAAATAGACAACTGTGGAATGTCACTAGACAGACAACAGTAGAATGTCACCAAACAGACAACAGTGGAATGTCACCAAACAGACAACAGTGGAATGTCACCAATCAGACAACAGTGGAATGTCACCAAACAGACAACAGTGGAATGTCACCAAACAGACAACAGTGGAATGTCACCAAACAGACAACAGTGGAATGTCCCTAAACAGACGACTGTGGAATGGAATGACCATGAAGGTATCTTCACAACCAGCGCATGGGCTGAACTACTTGAAGAAGTTGATCTGATGACCTCTCTCTTGCCAGATGTCACTTTCTCCCAGAATCCTTATTTCTGAACATCACCTCTTCAGTGCATGATCTATTTTTCCTGGCTGTTGAAACCCTCTGCATCACAGGTAGAAAAACACTGAACAGATCAGAGAAATCATTTCAGTAATGTCTTCTTCCTTGAAGCTCTTCCTCTTTCCTGCGGTCTTATTTTTTTTTTCTTTATTTCATCACATAAACTATAGTTGTTAGTTCTCTAGGATTCGGATTACCTTTGAGGTGGGATATATGTTATGACCACATGTGTGCAGAGTTGAGCATTTTCTATGAAGTCAGGTAGCTGGCGTGATAAAAACCACATCATCCATTAGCTGCCCATTGGTCAAACATACATTAGGCTCAATGCCATATCTCATCAGGGGTCAGAATGTTCATAGGTTAAAGCACTCACTATTAAACTTCCTGCGTCCTGATGGTGGGATAGTGGGTTCACTCTTGACACCAGTCAGTTGGACTTCTTGTTCAGAAAGCCATGGCAAACTACTGAAAGCAAAAGTGCTTAGAAAATTAATCTGGGATTTGCTTGTACCACCCTTCAAAGGCGATACATTTTTTTAACCACATCCCAGCATGCCTTGATGGCATAAAAACAGTTTATTTTCCTTTTTCCTCACCCCATGACAAATAATTTTGATAGTAGGAATCTTGTGACCCATAATTAATTGATAGATGATGGTTTTGTAGAGCCAGAAATGATAATCTAGTAGCAGCTATTTTGCCAAGTTTTTAAGCATATTTCAAATTGCCAGATTGTGTTTATGGCATTATTTTAAAATACTCTAGAAATAATTTGCATACTTTTGACACATTTTTGCACCAAGATTTTTGTTTAATTCTTTAGGTTAAGTTTTGTGTACTTTGACTCTCCATACTTGTTTCAGCTTTGTTTCTTTTGTATACGGCATGACATTTCTTGTGTATGTTTTTGTTAATGTAAAGTTTTTTTGTTCAGGATTAGCCAGAATCTCACAATTAATTTCATGCCGTGATTATATTTTTCCTATGTAAGTTACCTATGGTAATCAATGTTGGTGTTTGCATGTGCCTTTAGTTTCTCGCTAACCTCAGACTGACATGATACCTTTCTTGTGTAGACTTGTGCAATAAACAAACAAACAACAACAAATCCAGTGTTTGCTGTATTTCTTTCTTGTCAAGTCAGTCAATGAACACGTCAGAGAGTGAATGACGGAGTCCTCACTAGCAACCTTCTCATTCTCTTTCCCTGGCTCTTTCTGTTGTTTATGCATGATGTATTGCAAGTATGTGTTTTAAATATCAGTAATGTGTTATAGTTTTTTTTACTGTTTTATTATTAAAGAAGCTAAATTAAATATCACATATGATGGTAATAGAAATATATTCACAACGTCTGTTATTGGAACAACTCCCCCTTCCAGGCATTTTAAACCAAGCACTACTTTTAGGAAGATGCTGACAGTTTCAGCAGTATAACAGAATGCTGGAAAACTTGGTTTTTAGCTGTATTTTCCCAGATTAATTCAATCTGATTTATGTACCACACGTTTTCATGTATGTATATATTATTAAGAGATGGTCTCTCAGCATTGAATCATTGTATGTTGAAGTTATTTGATTTCAAAGGATTAGTTACTTGATTTCAAAAGATTGGATCCATATATGTTAACTAATTAATTTCTCAGTTATGGGTTCTAGGACATAGAAATGAATTTAATATGTGGTTTCTCAATTGAAGATTCTTGAAATTGTCTTTCTCATTTGTGGTCTCTCGAGTTTTGAATTACATGTTAGCTTCTCAGTAATGGAATCGTGTACATGGATATGTCTGGCTTCTCACGTGTGGATTTGTTAGTATATTTGTTCCAGTGTAACAGACTTCCCAAGTGAATGAATAGTTTTTATGTTGTAACATCAAACTGTACCTTTGGTGCTCTTTCACTATGTTGATGGATTTGTGAACTCATAAACTCATACTTTTTCCTACAATATAGTATTTGAATAACAAAGACACAACCAATATATTGCATAATTTATTGCCCAGCATATTTCACTGCATCTCATCAGATACATACAGCAGAAATCACACAATATAAACCAAAGTAATTAGATAAATCCTTCCAACTGAAATATTTTAAAATTAAGTTGCATGTCCTTCACAGTACGTAGCAGTCAACCCCAGCATTTTCACTGTTCGTGATTCCTGGGCAAATTTTACGTTCAGTAGTTTGCCATTGCTTTCTGAATGACCGGCTCCTATACCTTTTTTGAAAAAACCAGCACCGATGTGTTTCGAAACTGGGTATACGGGTTCACAAACCGCGTTTGCAAGCCCTTAGCCACAGAGACCGGTAACTGAAATATACAGCACACATATTCACACAGTAATTTTTACACTGACTATCATGTCTTTCTGTTTGCACAAAATTGGCTTCTATAAATTAATGATGATTGCTTCTGTGAGCTTTAACAGGCGACCATTTTGTCTATTAAACAACACACAAATCGCATTGTCCCTGTCAATCATTTCCAGACTTAGTATTTAAAAACATGTGGTTGTCTTGTTTATATTTTGGCATAACTACAAACGTATTCATCATCATCATGCATCGTGCCATCACACACTATCACTAAAGTCTTGGATCAATTATGTGTTCTTGTCCCGATGATGCCATGTGGCCAAACCGTCCAGGTATTTATTTATCTCTTTGCCTTCTTTTTGCTCTATTACCATAAATTTTGCCAGTTGTCACTAGGTTTTCAAGGTTATTTCTCGTAACATGCCCAATAATCTTGACTGTCTGTGTCAGTTTCTCTAATTAATTTACAGTTTTCATTTGTTTCTTGTAGAATTGTCACATTCGTTTTTCTGAAGATCCATGGTATTCTTAGCATTATCCTTTCATGATTATTTTAATTAACCGTGACCAATATGACATACCTTGAGAAAACCTGAGAATAGTATATCTAGAATGGCCTTTGTCTAGAATCTACAGGGCGAACAAAATAGGGGAATACCAAAAGCTCACGGAGAAGAGGAATAGAATCAGAAATGAATAATAAAGGGAGGACAAGGGCAGAGCTGCATGGGTTAGCTAACAGTGGAGTGAGCTGGTTGCGGGCCTTTGTCTTAATGGGGGATAAAGAGCACAAAAAGAAGTATGAGACTTCTTGAGAGGGATTCAAACCTTGGCGTTCTGTGACTGAAGATCAGAGATGCCATAACTAAATTAATAGTAAATGAAATGTGCATGTCAGTCGAATAAAAGTGTTCATCACACTCTTTTTAAAGCAGGATTAGGCTGCGAGATGATAACAGTCAGACTCCAGATTCACTGTGTGAGTCAGCATGATATACTCTCGAACATCTTACAACATCAGCGAGGCTTGTGACTAGTCTGAAATGTTATAGACACTCCTGGTTTATATGTTCCAACAAAATGTCTAGTCTTATGTGGCACAAGTGTCTTTTCTCCATCTCTTGATTCACTGGTATTTGTTTAGTTCTCTTCTAGAGCTGCACACTGGTGATTCTTTCATACTAGTTTAATCCTTCTAGTTTGTGCAGGCATCAATTAATGATATAGTGTGATGTGTATAGTTGGCTAGTATTTGTGAGTGGGATTGTTGGTGAAATATGATTGGTCAGCGTTGGCCAGTGAAATAGTTGGCCAGTTGTGAACTACGCTAGTTTACTGCCAGGTAATAATTTTTTTTAAACCATAAAGAACACTGTTCCATGCTTGGAGGTGTATTGAGTGTATGGTTAAAAAAATAAGAAACCTTTTACATGCTTAAACAGATTCATTGCCAAACAAAAAGTAGGTTGGAAACTAATAAACATGGATGTCGGAAAATGGGAAGTAGGGTGTGTCATGTTTATGAGTTAAAAGTTATTAATTTGGTAGCAGGCATGTTGTATTATATATCAAATTAAAGTGGTTGCATAAGGCAAACTAATCTATTAGCCCACGGCAGATATGAGAAGTCGCTTATGATGATTAATCATCCCACGCACTTGATCAGCTAAAGCACATTTTGCATATGGTGCTAGAGCTCTATTTTGTTGAACCAATCAGCTCTCGGCATGTGATACGGTCATATCTGGCGTCCAAGACATTATTACTAGACCTCTATTTTGTTGAACCAATCAGCTCTCGGCACGTGATACGGTCAGTATCTGGCGTCCAAGACGTTATTACTTGCCAAGACATTTCCTGGTACCCATGTGAGGCTGGCTCCACCTGGGAGGTCAGCTGGGTGTATGGTCCTGGTCCCATATTTGCGTACACTAATCGGCCATTGATGGTTGATGTAGTCAGTATAACGGCATCTGCCTTTACTTCCTGTGACCTCATTTTAGACTCAATTGACCTGGAAGTCCAGGTACATTTTAAAAAAAATCCCAACCTTGATGGAGATTTGACCACTGATCCAGCATGCTAGCTGCTGTGCCACATAGGCTCTCCTGGGAACGATACATGATATAGCCTGTGATAATTGCTGAAATATATATGAACAATGGTTGGCCAGAGTCTGACAGGGACAATACTAGTGCTCTGTAGGAATTTTGTAAATGTTGCATGTCCTTTGCAAGATGTGAACGACCCCAGGCAGCCGTCCGTTCAGTAGTTAGCCATTGCTTTCTGAGAGAGACGTCAATGTTACAGTCAATATGACCAGTGTTGGGGTTGGTCCCGCTACCCCACAATCAGCACACCAGAAGTTTAAGAGCTAGAGTGCTCTTATCATTTTGGCCACTATAGCTAGCAGATAACACATCAGTCGAGGAAAATGAACAGCCTTATGAAATCTGGCAGGCTCAGTCAGTCTTTGCATTGAAAGCTTACAGCAGTGGATTGTCAGCACATTCGTCTGTAGTTGTCAGTTTGTCTGGCTCTTGACCGACCTTCTCTTGGTGTCATCTTGCCACTTGTAGCACTGCATCTCTCTTGCTCAGGAGCTTTGAAATTCTCCCTCCAGATATTGTTTTATGTCTTTTATTATTGCCAAATTATTTGTCTTCTCTTTTTTTTTTCATTTCTTCCATTAGCTTTACTTTCATTCTCAGTTTTTCTATGATTCTACATTTGTTTCAATGTAATGTGACCAAGTCTTCTGTATTTCTTGGACCTCAGTTTCATTCTTTAATTGCTTATTCATTGCCCATGTTTCTACAACATACACTAGTCTTGAGTGTATATATACAAAACACTTGCCTATTCTCGTTAGTAATAATACTTGTCTCTTTCAATGTCACCCGGTGTTGTGGCTTTTGGGGTAGTGAATCCATGTTTTAAAATTCCCCATCATTCAAGGCTAGAAATTGACCATGTTTAATTAGAAAGCAGACTGCTTTGCTTTGGTTTCTGTGGTATAAGTCGACAGGCCACTAACTTAACTTTGGTTTCTGTGGTATAAGTCGACAGGCCACTAACTTAACTTTGGTTTCTGTGGTATAAGTCGACAGGCCACTAACTTAACTTTGGATTCTGTGGTATAAGTCGACAGACTAACTTAACTTTGGTTTCTGTGGTATAAGTCGACAGGCCACTACCTTAACTTTGGTTTCTGTGGTATAAGTCGACAGGCCACTACCTTAACTTTGGTTTCTGTGGTATAAGTCGACAGACTATAACTTTGGTTTCTGTGGTATAAGTCGACAGGCCACTACCTTAACTTTGGTTTCTGTGGTATAAGTCGACAGGCCACAACCTTAACTTTGGTTTCTGTGGTATAAGTCGACAGGTCACTAACTTACCTTTCAGTGTTAATATCTTCATCATGCTGTTGTTTGTATTTTGGGTCAATTTTAATCTCTTGTTGATTTCATATTCATTTATATCATAATTTGTTACTACAAGCGAAGGCTGTGAGAAACTTGTCTATTCATTTACTCTGATGATCTTTTTGCTGGTACTACTGTGGTATATGATAGGCTATGATCTGTGCATAGAATTGCTTCCAGCGCTGTACTCTTTTAGCATGCTAGTGTTTGAGATTTAAATAACTATCAGTAGTACTCATTCCGATATGCATTCATATGCTACTTATGTGAAGAATCAAGGCTAGGAATGATGCTTCAGCAGTTTTGAGCATGCTGTCATTGTCTATGTATTTAATAATGCATGTGTTTGCATGATTCACAACTGCACTTCAGGTTTTTATTTCTAAACTGAAAATATTTTCGTCTGTGATTCACTTATTACTTCTTTTTTTTTTACATTTGTGTCATACATTATTAATTTGCTTGGCTTTTGTCTGTTCAAATAGAAAGTTCTTAATATCTGGACATAATAACAGCCCAAAAGCAAAAGTACTTTCCCTTCACATAAAGCTAGTCAGTTGTGTGGAATTTGGCTGTTAGAATTTGTATATCTGGTGAACATGATCTCATCAGTTGACAAGGTCTTGGTTTACATTTGATGGATTTTAGTTACTGAAGTTCAATGTATGCCAAGAAAAATTGTGAATTAAGTCTATTGTGAAAATGTGGCGGGGAACTGAGTAATGTCTCATCTAATAAACAACTAAATTTAGTGGGGTAGTCATGGTAGTAAAGTTCTCACCCGCTTGGTTGTCATGTGTTCAAATCACATTCAGCTCTAAATTTTAATTGACCTGGGCTCTCAGATCGATCTTGTCTAAATTGAGCACCATGAAATGTCCTGAAAAGTAACGGTGGGCAATGTGACAATGATCACATCATCCATCGAGTGTCATTGGTCTACAAATATATGGCTAGCACCAGATGCCCAACACACATGAACAAATGTAAAAGTATCCTTTGCTACTTGACTTTGCAGAGGCATCTATTATGTGTACATACATCATTACACACTCTTCTTATTTCTGTTGTATTTTCATAGATTTGAGTATGTTATGTGTCTATATCTAAAACATTGTGTAGGTGACCTTGAAAGCAAAGCAAATGTCAAATATAACCGTCATCCAGTTAAAAATAACTTTAGTCTGTGTTCAGATTTCATGTGATTGACTAAAAATGATTGTGACCTAGTTAACTCTCGTTAGATGTCACTTGGTTGAATACATTACCTTGACCTTGGTGTCATATTCATATTTAACCAGATTGTCCAAATAAAGCACCTTGACATAGTTGCTGCATTCAGATTTCACAGGATTGTCCAAAAATAACCTTGACCTAGTTGCTCCATTCAGATTTCACATGATTATCCAAAAATAACCATGACCTAGTTGCTGTATTAAGATTTCACAGGATTGTCCAAAAATAACTTTGACATAGTTCCTGTATTCAGATTTCCTATTGGAGTTTAACAAAATAAGAACAGGGTGGTATACTCCCCCATCATCCTGGAATATGGATTGGACATCTTGCCTTCTCATATTAAGATGGATGCTTATTTTCTATTTCTGTTGTACTCTATAACTTCTGTTGTTACATCTTCTGCTGTGGTGGTGTGCCAGCAACAGATGAAGCAGCCTTGTGCACACAGTAAATTTCATCTAAGCTCATAAGTATACTCTTGATGCAACTTTTCTCATGAAAAATTGAAGCTTTCATTCAATCTCATCTAATATTGTTCCTCTTGTACCTTGCGGTGTCGAGCTGAAGCATAAATAGCAGGAGAGTGCCCATTTATGGAGTTCATATATCCAGATTCCTATGGACTCTGTTATTCCCTCTGTCGATTGTTTACATGGTCAGCCTCTTCTTCTGGTTCCATTTGGATATTTTTCATTCAATGGATACATTTCATTCATTCCTAGACTTGAAATAGTACTCTTCTGTTGCATGTACATTGTGCATGTGACACTACAATTTATGTATTTGTGACTGAGATTAATAGAAAAATGTAAGCTATTGCATCAAATCAGTGCACATTGGTATAGATATATATTGTTGTTTAAAGTTGATTGGTCAAATGCGCATTCGCTCGTGTTACAAGCCCCTGTTCTCTAAATCCTTCACCTTGTAAATTCTGACCAACCTGTGCTCATGAAACTATCTACATCACATAAATTCAAGGGAAAAGGGTAAATACATTTAGTTACATGCTCTTTAGAGGATGTTGCTATCAACCCCTGCATTTATCGGCTGTTGAAGAATATACAAGGTCACAAAATATAGATGTGTGGCATAAAATTGGCCTAACCAGTTTCTACAGTCAGTTTTATAAGAATAAGTAACACCTCATAATTAACCAAAGGGTATAAATCACAGCCAGCGAACACAAGCAAGCAAGCAATATACAGTGTTTTCTTCACATACTTTTAGTGGCATGACTGGCACACAACCAATTGCATGCCTTTCCCAGTGTTCTTTGTTTCATTCTTATTACAATGCATGCATCATATCAGTTCTGTTTTCATTTCCCTCCAAAGATAATGTGAAATTCTGGAAATTTCTAATGACATTATAAAGTAATGGATGTGGAAATAGAACAGTAAGAAAGGGGGATACAGGGGGAACGTGTGTGTAGTCTGGTTGTTACCTGGTCACAATATCATAATAACACATCTGACTGAGATATCTTTTTAACTAAACATGGGCAGCTTCTTTAAACAGTGGTCTGTTATGGCACATTTGTTTTGTACTATAAAAATAATGATGTATTATGATGGCAGACTGAACAAAATAAATCGCTGCCTAAACACTAATTTAATGGGGGTTTATCTGTTGAAAACATTGAACCACAATAAAGAAATATGGGATTGGATTGTCAATTTGGATTAAATCCAGAAAAGTTAATACACTTCATCCTTGTACATGAGGGCAGGCAGACATTTTTTTCAAACATAACATTATCAAATGAATGAAATGTGACATTGCTAACTGCATGCACCTTTTCCTGATTGTCTTGTCTTCAAATAATCCTGAACAGCAGCTGTTGTTCATACCATGTCTCCACACAGCATGGCATGAGACAATGATAGTCAACACTATTTCAGGTTACATGTTAGCTCATATATTCTCGTACTGAATCCTGCTAAACAACAAAGAAAAAACATTTAATGCTTTATAATAAATTGTGCTTTAATGGTTTCTGGTTGATAACACTTAGTTGCTGGCTGTTTGCTTCTTACTGACGTCAAGTTTTAGTTCCACACACCACATTGTCTGCGCATTTCAGAAAAGTATGAGCATCCTAAAACCGAGCGGGAGGTCATGTATTCAAGGGCTGAAATTGTATCTCGTGAGGTGTCCAGTTCCTATCAGGGTGCTCAGCAAGTGATGTCAGAATCTTCAGGTCAGGTCTTGAGTCCGGTATCTGACGGAGGGTCGTCGTACCATGATGAACCATCTCCCGTGCCGGAACCTACATTACCCGAAGACTTCAGGGCTGACGAGCTGGCCTATGAAAGACCAGAGGATGAAGATGATGATGATGTGGTGTCCAAGGAAGCATTTTTTACTGAGAGGCATGAAGATTTGCTTCCACAGAGAGATACTTACAGTCCTACAGACTACAGTAGGTCATCAGGTGTGGATGTTACAGCCTACCCAGCACACACTGTAGATGTTGATTATGAAGACTTACAAGAAGAAGTCTTAGTTGTTGACAGCAAATCACAAGCAGAATCTGAGTATTACCAAAGGAAAGTAGCAGAAACCTTCATAAAAGATATCGGTGAAGATGAGAAGGCAGAAGTCAAAGCACAAAGTGAACTGGACAGTTCCCAAGTGATGTCTGCAACCTTATCCACTCGGGCACCAGCTGCAGTTGTGGGAGAGCAAGAGGCAGACAGGTCTGCTTTAGAAGATGCCGACAGCAGATCTACAGGTACTTAACACCTTTCTATACTTTCCTGTAAGATAGAAATATTTGTTTCATAATAAGTTAGAAGCTGAAGCATAACTACATTTGTACATAATGTGTCCTAATTTAGCAGCCATAAAGTATAATCTTATATTCTTTGAGTTTCATTAACAATATAATTCTTTCAATTTATTGACTTTCATATTAAACATTTGTTTTTTGTTTGCTACACACATTATGCTTGTATTTGGTAGTTGGTTATATTTGTTCACAGCTTGAAGATATTGCTAAACCTTGTGGTGTAACTGTCTGTGATTGGATCTGTGTATTGCTTATTGTCCTTGCACAGTTTCTGTTGTGAGCTTCACACACATCTATATGACATGTTGTGTTGCTTGTTGCATGTGTGTGAGCATTCAGAGATGTGTTGACACTGTTCTGTTCAATGATATGCCTGTATGATAGCTGGTTTTTACCGCTGTAGAGTCAACTAAGGTCATCTTAGTGAATTAAGGTGACAAGTACCATGTTAGGATTATACTGTAGTGATGGACATATCTTAGTTTACTTTACTTACCTTTTCTTATCCTTCAAAATATTGTTGTTATTTGTATCAGTGGTTCACATCCTGTCAGCTCAAGATCCCCTTTGGGGTGCTTGAAGCGTTTTCTATGGTGGGCAGTGATTATTTTTAAGTGTCATTAATTTTAAAGGAAACAGGTAGATAGAACCCATTACCTTGGATGAATGAACAAACAAATTTTATTTTCAAAGGGTCACAAATTGGGCACGCAGGCCCGTCTTATATTCGGCCCTTCCAATGGATGAAATCTGCCTAGAGGTAGCAAACATGATACAAAGCATGCCGAAGTTGGACACACTGACCTGAGATATGCATAACTAGGTGTGATGCTTTTTGCTCAAAAGAAAAGTGAAAAAGAATAATTTTAAAGGGAAAATGTCCATACCAATTCTATCAACTGGTTTTAAACATGGCTCACATTCTACTCATGGTTTTACTTGCAACACTAATGACTGTTAAATGAAAGGAAATGACTCAATGGTTGACCGCTGTGGATACTAAAAATATACATTAAAAGCTCATGCTGCTCTTACATATTAAACATTTTAAATGATCATTATCATTTCCTATGGCTGGACTGTAATTTTTTTTTTAAATTATCCTATTGTCACTAAGACCAAATGAACGTCACCCCAACAAATAAAATATGCAAATACAGTGCCATTGATAACATATAATCAATTTTTTTTCAATTAGTATACTTTAACAGTTTTCATCAGGAATAATATTTTTGTTTTAAGTGAGATGATTACATTATATAAAAAATGCTCTTTTATACAAATACTGGTTTACAAGTTAATTTGGTTGTTATAAAAATTGCTTGTGGGTTGCTTGCCTATTATAAAAAGGGCTTGTGGTTGGGAAAGGTTGAGAAGCAACTACTCTACATTATTACCAAAATCTTTCACAGAACTAAACCAGGCAGATAGGATGTTGAGTTGCTATCCACATGTAGTATAGTTTCTTTTAGTATTCCCAAACTATTTAATTTACAGTGAAGAAGTACCCCGTTAGTTTTAACCTACACATATATATATATTGCATACACGTATGCAGCTTAGTCAGCTCTATTTATATTCATTTGTTGTTCTATTAAGATTATGTATTTATACAATCAGAGATCGTATGTATTGTCTGTCTGTATGTTGGGTATATTTATGTACTTGTAATGATATTGCTACAAAAAAATATGTACTGAATGTAGGGTTTTTTTTTCCTACCCTAATTAATTTTGTTTGCAGTGCGGTTTACCCCACAATTGTGTAATATTTCCTAGGTAATTTTCTTCTCATAATCAAGTATCTGCTATATTTTTACTTTATCATGTGTCTGTTATATGATTTTTCTTTATCAAGTATCTTCTGTATATTTACTTTATCAAGTATTTTCTATATTGTTACTTTATCAAGCATCTTCTATATTCTTAGTTTATCAAGTATCTTCTATAGTTTTACCCTCTCACGTATCTTCTGTATTTTTACTTTATCAAGTATCTTCTATATTTTTACTTTATTAATTATCTTCTATATTTTTACTTTATAACTCCTTACTGTTCATGGCACTCCCAAAATTATTTTGCTTAGCTTATCAGCAGGGCGTTTATTGGAATTTTTTTTGTTTTCCACTTTTTAAAACAAATTATGGAAAACTATATTTGTAAAGAATTTGACGTGTTATACAATTTTTGTTATACTGTCAGTATACCACTCTTGACACTATTGCATAGTACTCTCCAAAAAATTGATTATTTCTTCTTCTCTGTTAATTTTTAACACTCAAAAATAGACTACATTTTTCCCCATTGTACTTAATTACGCTACAAACTGTGAACCACTAGTTTTGTGCTTCTGTATTTTTTTTTAAAATTTACACTGGAGATGAATGTTTGTGTCTATACAGGTTTTCTTTACTGTCTTTTTTTTTTTGGTTGTACTTTGTTGGAAAGGAATAAATTGTAGTCTATCAATCAATATCAGAAGTTTAGTCGGTCGTGCATTGTCACAAAACTTAAGTCATTTCATATCATGAAAGGTTGCAATCTTCTTTCGTGGACCAGCTCCATAGATGTCATGGATTATCAATCCTTGTTTCTTTTGAGCTTTATTGCGACTTTCAGGTTTTTTTTTTTTTTGGTGAAACCTTGTTGTTGAATATCAAATGTTTATAGTAGGGTGGGGTAAGTTTATAGGACTTTACATAAAGCTTATAGTAGGGTGGAGTGAGTTTATAATAGTTTACATATTGTTTATAGTAGGATGTACTAAGGTGCCAAGGAGTTTAGACAATGTTTATAATAGGATGGACTAAATTTATAGGAGTTTATACAATGTTAATAGTAGGATGGATTATGTTTATAGTGTACACAATGTTTATAGTAGCTCTGCAATTATTAAATGTGTAGAGTTTTTAACATTAAACATGTAAAAATAATTAAAGATAAGTATTTCAAAAGGAAGATGCCTGCTACTACTACTGCTCAACGTTAAGTAGCATTTGTGTTGGACATACAATGAAAGTTCATAATTATCATGAGCAGATGGTTTCGCTGGAAGAGATCTGATCAGAAACAATGATGACAGGAAGCAAGTGTGCACAATGTCAAGAACGGATTGTGTTGAAAACCTTTGAGTCAGATGGTTTGGCTGTAACAAAGCTGCCTCGAACCTGCATTCCACAGACACTGTAGATACATCTAGATCAGAGCAAGATGTGCACTCCATCAGAAAATGATTAGCAAACAAGCACGCTGGAATTACAGCATGATATAGAACCCATTAGCAGTGGATTAGTGGACAGATGATTTTAGATACATTGGAATTAGCGCAAGATGTAGACCCAATCATCAATAAATTAGTGGAGAAACACATTTACATGCATCCAAAGCAGAGCAAGATGCAGACCCCTTCACAAGTGGACTATAGGAGAAACACATTTAGATTCAGTGGAATCTGAGCAAGATGTATACTCCGTCTGAAATAGGTCAGTGGGCAGACATGTTTAGATAAATCAGAAACACAGCAGGTTGCAGACATCAGCAATGGATTGGTGGAATAACAGAGGAAGTGAATACCATCTGGAAAGCAACCCAAAGGCTTCTTCAACAAACATTTCTCTTCTGCTACTGGGGATGTTTTATTACTATTGTACTAGTCTGTCTAGATCTGTGACCTTAAAGTGTCATAAAAGTTGTGACTTCATCATCATCATCATTAGGTGTTCTTTTATCGTCAGTAATGGTGTCATGTATTTTTGAAAAATATAACTTGCTTATACAGCAAATGTCATTTGTATGTAACTTGGCTTCATTTGTACTTTGTTAAATATAATTAGGTATTTGTCCTTGTTTTGTTTGCTCCCTCAGTCGCCGATGCTGTCACTTCAAATGAACAAATCCTCAAAGAAGTGGAAGGAGAAATCAGAGCTGACAAAAGTGAGAAGCTAGCAACTCAGGCAAGTCTGTCTGCAGACATGGAGCTTGTCAGCGAGGAGAGCCCTGAAAAAGAGGAGATGGAGGTAGAAGAGAATGAAGAAGTCCTGCCAGATGGAACAGTTCATCGTGTACGGAAAGTTCGCAGTCAGGCAGTTAAGAAGATTAAACGAAGCATCAGATCTCTTGATGGAGAGGAGGAGGTTGTGGAGGAGAAGGAGATCATTCCTGGGACCCTCAGGGAGGATGTTGTAGAAACCTTTGATGAACCACCTCGCATGGTCAGAGAGACAGAAGACCTGGAGCAAGTTCTTGATGATGGAACCAGAGTTCAAAGACGAATCGTCTACAACAGGATGGTTCACCGCATGCGAACCCATCAAGAGTCTTTCGATTCAGATCATGGCCTTCAGACAGAAGATTTTGAAATTGATGAAGTTATTCCTGGAACAGAATCAGCATTTGTAGCAGGGAACGAGACTCCTGACATTAGTGACTCTGATGATGAAAGTAGCCTGCATGAGTCTGATGATTTTGATGAATATAATCCATTTGACTCTGACAATTTTGGGGAAAATAAACCTCATGACATTCAAGACCTTGGGAAGGATACCAGTGTTACCGAGAGCAAGACAGCTGATACGCTGGAGCAACGTTCGGCAGTCTCAGACACCACAGAGAGAAGATATCAGTCAGGATCATTTGAAGAGGCAGAAGAAAAATCTTTCCTGGAAGACACAGGTCCAAGGTCACACTCTTCAATCTGTGTGGAAGAGACGTCACTCTTCTCAGATACCGAGTCTTTTCAAGCAGAAGAAAAATCACAAGCTGGTGCAGTTAAGCAGTCAGTGGAAGCAGCTGCTGCATCCTCAGTTGAGTTCGAGCAGCAGCATCTAGTGCCAGATACTAGCAGAAGTAAGATGGATGACCAAGCTGCCATGATTCAAGACAGAGATGATAGTCAGTCATATCCACAAGGTAACATTCTTGTGGGTGTTCCTTTAAGTCAGTGAGTGGGCCATTTGCCTGTTTGTGCCACTCACTGCCAGCGTTTGATTGGTGTAGATACCAGCCAGTTATTTTCACATAGATCTAGCTGTAGTGTAGCCTCCAGCAGTATAAAAATGCACCTGAGAAACCATTAGTATATAGTTTTTATTTAGCACTTGCTGCAGAATATCTTCCTTTGCATGCAATTTTGAAAATTAAAGTCAACCGTATCAACTGCAGCATGCTTGGACTACCCTGGGTGATTTCAATCTTTTTACCATATTTACATACATGCTAATACTAATAGTGTCAGGATTAGTAATAATATGAGAATCACATGAATTGCATTGTTATTTCTTCGCAAGTAATGAGGATATGTTAGTACTGGCACACATAAATATGGTAATGGTGTCACTACAACAAGAAACATATACAAATTTACATCTGAGGAATATTTAACAAATATATATGTATCTCTTAGGGGTGTACATCATTTTAAAACACCCTGCTCAAATCTGGCATGTGTGATCATGTCAACCCACAACCCTCATTACTTTAATACTGTTCATGAGTTCTGTTATTTTTTGTATTATACAATTTCATTTAAAACACCAATATAAGGCTGTTTGCTGCCAAATCGCCCGCAGCTGTGTTTTAAGCGTAGTATGCAGGATTACGAACTGTGTCCGTAACTCCTTCGCCACTGAGCCAGCAGTTAAAAAGTATCCCATTTTAACATTCACATATATATGTGTATTACATATATGTATGCAGCTTAGTCAACTCTATTTATATTCATTCATTGTTCTGTTAAGTTTATTTTATTTATACTATAAGAGTTCCTTTGTATTGTTTGTTTGTATGTATGGTATATTTCTGTACTTGTAATGGTGTTGCTAAAACGATTTACTTAACCAAAGAAAATAAGTACTTAATGTGGGTTTTTCCCCTAACCTAATTAATTTTGCTTGTAGTATGGTTTACCATACAATTGTGTATCATTTCTGAGGTAATTTCCTTTTGATAAACAAGTATCTTGCATATTCTTAGTTTATCAAGTATCTTCTATATTCTTAGTTTATCAAGTATGTTCTATATTTTTACCATTTCAGGTATCTTCTATATTTTTACTTTATCAAGTATCTTCTATATTTTTATGCTCAAGTATCTTCTATATTTTTACTTTATTATCTTCTATATTTTTATGCTCAAGTATCTTCTATATTTTTACTTTATCAAGTATCTTCTATATTTTTATGCTCAAGTGTCTTCTATATTTTTACTTTATCAAGTATCTTCTATATTTTTATGCTCAAGTATCTTCTATATTTTTACTTTATCAAGTATCTTCTATATTTTTATTATACTTTATCAAGGATTTTCTATATTTTTATATTTTTACTTTATAACTTCTTACTGTTCATGGCAGTCACAAAATTATTTTGCTTAGCTAATAAGCAGGGTGTTTATTGGAGTTTTTGTTCCATTTTTTAAAACCA
The DNA here is from genome assembly GCA_014155875.1 of Cepaea nemoralis. Classification (NCBI taxonomy): domain Eukaryota; kingdom Metazoa; phylum Mollusca; class Gastropoda; order Stylommatophora; family Helicidae; genus Cepaea; species Cepaea nemoralis. Next base: position 299,703 of record JACEFZ010002917.1, read on the forward strand.
ATTATGGAAGACTATATTTGTAAAGAATTTAACGTGTTATACAGTTTCTTTTATACTGTCATGCACCACTCCTTGACAGTATTGCATAGTACTCTCCAATAAATTTATTATTTCTTCTTAATTAATTTTTAACACTCAAGAATAGGCCAACTTTTCCCCATTGTACTTAATTACACTACAAACCACGAACCACTAGTTTTGTGCTTCTGTATTTTTTCTTTTCAATTTAAACTGAAGAAGCATGTTTGTGTGCATACAGGTTTTCTTTGTCTTTTTTGGTTGTACTTTTTTGAAAGAATAAATTGTAGTCTCTCAATCGTTTAGTCAGTCGTACATTATCACAAAACTTAAATCATTTCATTTCATGATAGGTTTTTCATATTCTTTCATGGACAGGCTAAGTACGATGTCATGGGTTATCAATCCTTGTTTCTTGTGTGCTTTATTGTGACTTTCAAGGCTGTGTGTGTGCCTTGTGTGAACCCTTGTTGTTGAATATCAAATGTTTATAGTAGGGTGGAGTAAGTTTCAAGGAGTTTACATGTTTATAGTAGGTTGTACTATGGTTCAGAGGAGTTTACACAATGTTTATAATAAAATGGACTAAGTTTATAGGAGTGTACACAATGTTTATAGTAGCTCTGAAATTATCAAATGTGTTAAGTTTTTAACATTAAACATGTAAAAATAATTAAAGGATAAGTATTTCAAAAGGAAGATGCCTGCTACTACCACTGCTCAACGTTAAGTAGCATTTATGTTTGACATACAATTAATGTTCATAATTATCATGGGCAGATGGTTTCACTGATCAGAAACAATGACGTCAAGAAGCAAGTGAGCACAATGTCAAGAATAGATTGTGTTGAAAACCTTTGAGTCAGATGGTTTGGCTGTGACAACAAGGCTGCCTCTAACCTGCATTCCACAGACACTGTAGATACATCAGAATCATAGCACAATGCAGAGCCCATTAGCAGTGGACAAACAATTTTAGATACATTGGAATCAGAGCAAGATGTAGATCCCCATCAGCAATAGATTTGGGGAGAAACACATCTAGATTAATTAGAATCTGAGCCAGATGTATACCCCATCTGAAATGGGTCAGTGGACAGACATGTTTGGATAGATCAGAATCAGAGCAGGTTGCAGACAACATCAGCAAAAGATTGGTGGAATAACAGAGGAAGCGAATACCACCTGGAAAGCAACCCAAGGGCTTCTTCAACAAACATTTCTCTTCTGCTATTGGGGATGTTTTATTACTATTGTATTAGTCTGTCTAGATCTGTGACCTTAAAGTGTCATAAAAGTTGTGACTTCATCATCATCATCATTAGGTGTTCTTTTATCATTAGTAATGGTGTCATGTATTTTTGAAAAAATATAACTTGAATATACAACAAATATCATTTGTATGTAACTCGGCTTCATTTGTACTTTTTCAAATGTGATTAGGCATTTGCCCTTGTTTTGTTTGCTCCCTCAGTCACCGGTGCTGTCACTTCAAGTGAACACATCCCCAAAGAAGTGGAAGAAGAAATCAGAGCTGACAAAAGTGAGAAGCTAGCAACTCAGGCAAGTCTGTCTGCAGACATGGAGCTTGTTAGCCAGGAGAGTCCTGAAAAAGAGGAGATGGAGGTAGAGGAGAATGAAGAAGTACTCCCAGACGGAACAGTTCATCGTGTACGGAAAGTTCGCAGTCAGGCAGTTAAGAAGATTAAACGAAGCATCAGATCTCTTGATGGAGAGGAGGAGGTTGTGGAGGAGAAGGAGATCATTCCTGGGACCCTTAGGGAGGATGTTGTAGAAACCTTTGATGAACCACCTCGCATGATCAGAGAGACAGAAGACCTGGAGCAAGTTCTTGATGATGGAACCAAAGTTCAAAGACGGATCGTCTACAACAGGATGGTTCATCGCATGCGAACCCATCAAGAGTCTTTCGATTCTGACCATGGCCTTCAGACAGAAGATTTTGAAATTGATGAAGTTATTCCTGGAACAGAATCAGCATTTGTAGCAGGGAACGAGACTCCTGACATTAGTGACTCTGATGATGAAAGTAGCCTGCATGAGTCTGATGATTTTGATGAATATAATCCATTTGACTCTGACAATTTTGGGGAAAATAAACCTCATGACATTCAAGACCTTGTGAAGGATACCAGTGTTGCGGAGAGCAAGACAGCAGATACGCTGGAGCAGCGTTCGGCAGTCTCAGACACCACAGAGAGGAAGATATCAAGTCAGGATCATTTGAAGAGGCAGAAGAAAAATCTTTCTGGAAGACACAGGTCCAAGGTCACACTCTTCAATCTGTGTAGAAGAGACATCACTCTTCTCAGATGCCAAGTCTTTTCACGCAGAAGAAAAATCACAAGCTGGAACAGTCGGGCAGTCAGTGGAAGCAGCCTCTGCATCCTCAGTTGAGTTTGAGCAGCAGTATCTAGTGGCGGATACTAGCAGAAGTAAGATGGATGACCAAGCTGCCAAGATTCAAGACAGAGGATGATAGTCAGTCATATCCACAAGGTAACATTCTTGTGGGTGTTGCTTTTTAAGTCAGTGAGTGGGCCATTGCCTGTTTGTGCCACTCACTGCCAGCGTTTGATTGGTGTAGATACCAGCCAGTTATTTTCTCATAGATCTAGTTTTAGTGTAGCCTCCAGCAGTATGAAAATGCACTCGAGGAAGCATTAGAATATAGTTTTTATTTAGCAATTGCTGCAGAATATCCTCATGTGCATGCAGTTTTGAAATTATAGTCAACCATATCAACTGCAGCATGCTTGGGACTGCCCTGGGTGATTTCAATCTTTTTACCATATTTACATAAATGCTAAATAGTGTCATAATTAGTAATAATATGAGAATCACATGAATTGCATTGTTATTTCCTCGCAAGTAATGAGAAAATGTTGGCACTGGCACACATAAATATGGTAATGGTGTCACTACAGCAAGAAACATATACCAATTTATATCTGAGGAATGTTTGTTAATAAATATTTTGTATCTGTTAGAGCTCTGCATCATTATAAAGAAAAATTCTGTAGTCTGGCATGTGTGATCATGTCAACCCACAACCCTCATTCTTTATTACTGTTATGAATTTTGTTGTTAGTTTGTTTTTACACTCACTTGCTTTGAACTCAAGCGTAGTCTATATATGCTACTTCTAGTAGCACTAGACTGCATTTTGTATGTGGATTAGCTTTCCCTGTTACCGATGTCCCCTTGCCATCAGGCAAACCCACTCCGACTTCAGAGGTACTTATAATTCACGTCCCCATGTCAAGGACAAGAAGTTAACATTTCAGTAAAACTGACCATGTTGGGGTTGAACCCCCTACCTAAGCATCAGGGCCTCAGTTGTTTAAGAATGAATTCTCTTATCCAATCAGCCAAGCTGACTTCCTGAATTCTGTTATTATATCATCCCTGGCTAAAGACATAAGGATCAAATTTATTGCACTGGGTTCTGTCCCGTGTGGCTGTCTACTTTTTGTAGAGCAGATTGCTGAAATGTTCCAACGGAGCATGACCTCTGTGCATCCCCCATGATGACCTCTGTGTATCCCCCATGATGACCTGTGTATCCCCCATGATCACCTCTATGTAACCCCCATGATCACCTCTATGTAACCCCCATGATGACCTCTATGTATCCCCCATGATGACCTCTATGTATCCCCACGATGACCTATATGCAACCCGCATGATGACCTCTATCCCCCATGATGACCTCTATTTGTCCCCCATGATGACCTCTATTTATCCCCCATGATGACCTGTGTTTTACCCCACTATCAACTATGTATCCCCCACGATGACCTCTGTGTGTCCCCACAACAATTGTACTTGTGAACAAAATGACAGAGTTCAAAGATAAACCCATGACCATCAATATGCGAACCCTGATGCTCAACTACTCCGTCACGGAGACCCCCATGAGACACCTGTCATATCTGCCAACCCCAAGAAACAAAAACCTGTGTTCCGCATTAGAAAATGTTCTTTAATTCTACATGTGTTGCATCGCTTGGGTGTGAAGTTCTTACATTTTACCACAGTCTGACATGCCATTAGATGGCTTCAAGATTATGCAGCATCATTTACATAGCAAATATGCTGTTACTATATTATAATTTATTGCTTTGACACAATTTGGGATTTTGTGTATTTTCATTGGCTAGCATGCACCAAAGCTCCTCCCATATGCTTATTATTATTATTATTAGAATAATGAACATGGCCGGAAGTGGGGAATGAAAATTCTGCTTTTCAAATTTCAGAATTGATTTTGTTTTCTTGTAAAGGCTCACATTGCAGATATTTTTAAAAACCTGATAATAAATGGCTAAACTTTACAATTTGGCAAATGTGATCTTTTCTTTCTAATATCCTTTTTCTGTTCCTTTATCAGTCATTCCAAATATTCTTCTCTTATGGAGTGGTTATTTCTGCATGTCATAAGTTTCCAATGTGCCTCTTCATGGGTGTCTTCTGCTGGAGCATTGTCATATGTTTGCTTCAGCAATGAAATCTGGCATGTCCTTTGCTCAGTTAGAATTTCTAGGCAATTTTACTATCATTAGTTTGCCATTACTTTCTGAACAAGAATTCAGCGTTAAGTTTAACTGACTAGTAGTGGATTTGAAATGTTAGCTTAAATGTGAAGGGATTTGTTTGAATCTCTATTTACCTGTTGTCTTCATATTTTGTCAAATGAATCCTCCAGCCCTCATGTCTTGCCTTGTTTCTGTCTTCTTATTTTATAAATGCCTATCACATTACTGTCTTTTTTATTTACAAAAATGTTCATCACTCATATTAATTGTCTGTATTAGCATTCCTCTTGTCAGCTTTTGCTTATGTATCGTGAATTAGAAGAAACAATATCAATGAATCTCTTCATCCCTGACTTGTGGCTTTTGTAGAACCTGGAGTTTGTTCAGATACATGCAGGAGCTTGTTCAGGATAGATTTGTAGTGCTGTTGTTTGTTGGATTAATGTCTGGGTGGTCATGAAAGTGTAGCATTACTAATAGAAACATATGTGCGTATGTGAATCAATGCATGTTAGCATGTATGTGGATAGATGGCATGTTTATGTGTGTTCACTATGCTTACCATACATGTAAGCTAAAACATGCCCCAAAAAAACAAATGGCAAGCAAATATGTGAAGTGATGCATGCTCCTGATACTAGTTGTTTTTGCTAAATTTGTATTATACAGATTTAATTATTCAACAGACAACTTACTTTAACAATAAAAACATCAGATATTTATCTTCTAAACGTTTTTCTTGGTAATTTTCACAGAACCTTTCCCTTCTTCCTCTGTCAATGTAATTTAAAAGGGGGAAAAAAAACATTCAGTAATGTAGCCATCTACTCTGAAATATGTACATACAGTATCTCCACAGTTTGATTTTCCTGCTTTTGTGTATGTTTGTGCTTATTCTGTTGCTAGAATTCAGCACATTGCAACAATTAGGAAAAGTCTAATTTCTGTCTTCCTGTAGTAACCATGAAACAAGTAAATACTGGAACATTTCATAAAAGACTCATTTCTTCTACTTCTTTGTTCCTTGAGTTGAGTTGAGCAGAGTCAAAAACCTACATTAGTGCACTTGGGGCGTTCCCATAAGCACTCAGTCATCATCTTCAACAGTCAGCGAAGAGTTCCAATACTAATGGTTCCCATTACAATCTGATTATATGTCTGCCTTTTTTTTAACCACCGAGTGACGATTGTTGACCGGATCCTCTGACCACTCCCTGCTGCCGCATTCTCTCTAGACCATGACAGTCTATCTGTTCTTCTGCATTATTCATGTGCTCACCATATCTGCCTTATCATGCATCAAATCGCCCTTCAATGATGCAGCACCAGACAATATGTCCACCTGTTCATTTTCAACCACACAGTGTCCTAGAGAAAAGATCCAGCGAATGCTCACAACCTGCACCCTCTGAATTGATCCATACCATTCAGCACAAAGCATGCCAGTCTTCACCTTTGTCAGCATGCTTTGTGAATCAATCACAAAATGTGTATACAGTTTGTTCTTCAACCAGTGGAAAGCTGCAGTAACCGCCTCCACCTCCATTCTTTCCTTCCTCTGTCTAGAGAAGTGTGTCACTTCTAGTTAAATATATATCAGAGGTCAGTGTGTCCCACTTCCACATTAAAATATCATTTCTGTCTTCATGTAGTCACAATGAAACAGGCAAATTATAGCAATAGTTTGTATGCCAACAATAAAATCTATTCCAGACTTATTATCTGAATCAGTTATATTAATAATCTTGTTAGTACTAAACCTTAAATAATTAAAGTCACACATGATTACACTTCATCTTCTTCAAGTCATGATCTATTAGATATCAAAGTAGTATTTAAGTTGTCCATAATTGTGGCCAAATTTGACTACATTAGTTAGATTGTATATGTATGTTGAATGTATGCAATATGTTGAGCATGTGCATTATGTGACAATTTTTGTCTGTAGTGTGATGTACCTTGTTAAACTTTATATTTCCTGTTTTGTCAGAATCTAGTTTAAAGTAAGTCTGCAAGTAAAGTTTGTAGAATCTGTGTTGTTTCTTTCTGAACATCTGTTTAAAATACATTTTCATATAATAAAATGGTTAATAATAACAGTTGTTCTATAAAGGTTAACAACAACAGTTGTTGTAATAAGTAATCAAGGTTTGTATGAAATAATCAACATAACAGTTATAAATATGAATGAAATACTAATGTTTATAATAAAGATGAAGTTCTGTTTTTTCAAGTTCCTTACCATAACCATCACATTGGCTGTCTTCAGAGTGGCGAGAACTGGATGATTCTGGTTTTGCTAAGCGTCAAGTTACCAAGGTCACATATTATGCAGATGACCCTGACACGTCAGGTGGGCCAAGCTAATGCATGGCACCCGGGAAACTGTTCTTGGGGACAGTTCCTACATTTTTCTGTATCTGTTTTGTTGGACACCTTCTTGGCATGAACTTGCTGTATGCTCTCTTAGTCAGTTTTCTGTTCTCTTAACAGCAAGCATTGACTTTCAGCCTTTGAATGTCTTGACGACTAAAAAGCCTTCATTGCTTCTGCCTTTGTTTTCTGACTAACACATGCAAAGATCTTATTTTCCGTGCTAGTATTTCTTAATTTTGTGATTTAATCTACAAAAAGCAAGTAAATAACTCACTGTATGACTTTTAAACTCTATACTCTTTAAACAACAATTGTATGATTTGTGACTGACTAATATTTTAACTAAATTTCCTTTTTTAAAATTTATTCTTTCAAAGAAAACTACCAATATTAAAACAGAAACCGTGTAGCATATGTAATTGGTATAGCTAACTAGCCTTTAGTCTTTAAGAAACAAATTATGACTTTAAATTATACAATATTTAAACACGTATATAGGTCTGCCATATTGCAGCCACAGTTGTAAGACTCTTAATCGTAAGCTATTGAAACAAAAGTTGTGTGGCTTGTAACAGAATAAACTTAAAATGTTGTAATGATAACTAGCTACTTCTCAGAAATGTAATAAAGCTATGATGGCAATACAAAACCCAGAGTGTAGTTTTATGTGAAATTTTCTGACATACTGTTAGAGATTCTGTACATCATTCCATGCTTAGTCAACTGTTGATGGTATTAACATGTGTATGCTGCTGTCATTCAATGTCTATGGTACTAATATGTGGGTGCAGGTGTAACTTGATTTATATGGTACTAACATATTTGTGCTTGTGTGTGTGATTCTGTGGATAGGGTGAACATATGTTTAACCTACATACACACACGATACCAGAGCATTGTTGCATGTTAGTATTAATATTGTTGCAGCTGACCTATGTGGATTTGTTTATTATTATTATTAGCTTTACTGTGTTCCTTATGATTGTCAGAATGCCAGATGAATTTTATGTTTATTGGTCAATTATTCAGTGCTTAGACTCCCCCTTCTACTTTTGCATCTGCCAATCATCTCCCAGTGAAGAGTAGAGCCTCGCCGAATTCATGCCAAGCCCTTTGTTGAATGGTTCATGATTGGTTGGAATTTACAGCTAAGTTCTTCTACAGAGTGGAGTGGTCAGTCTCAAGCCTCCCATGTAGTCGCCTCATATGCATGTGTCATAGGTTACAGTGTTATTATTCTGTGCATGCCTTATAGTCCCCAGTAATACACCGGTGCAGTTTCCCCACTGCACATGGTGAATTGTATTGACACACTGGTCTGATAACACCTCGGCTGATAAAGATTGTATTGACACACACTGTTCTGATAACAGGTCAGCTGATAAAGATTGTATTGACACACACTGTTCTGATAGCACATCAGTTGATAGAGATTGTATTGACACACACTGTTCTGATAACACGTCAGCTGATAAAGATTGTATTGACACATGCTGTTCTGATAGCACATCAGTTGATAGAGATTGTATTGACACACACTGTTCTGATAACACACCAGCTGATAAAGATCGTATTGACACACTGTTCTGAAAACACATCAGCTGATATAGATTGTATTGACACACACTGTTCTGTTAACACATCGGTTGATAGAGATTGTATTGAAACACTGTTCTGTTAAAACATCAGCTGATAGAGATTGTATTGACACACTGTTCTGTTAACACATCAACTGATAGAATTGTATTGACACACTGTTCTGTTAACACATCAGCTGATAGAGATTGTATTGACACACTGTTCTGAAAACACATCAGCTTATAGAGATTATATTGACACAGTGTTCTGTTGTTCTGTTAAAACATTAGCTGATAGAGATTGTATTGACACACTGTTCTGTTAACACATCAACTGATAGAATTGTATTGACACACTGTTCTGTTAACACATCAGCTGATAGAGATTGTATTGACACACTGTTCTGAAAATACATCATCTTATAGAGATTATATTGACACAGTGTTCTGTTAACACATCAGCTGATAGAAATTGTATTGACACACTGTTCTGTTAACACATCGGTTGATAGAGATTGTATTGACACACTGTTCTGTTAAAACATCAGCTGATAGAGATTGTATTGAAACACTGTTCTGTTAACACATCAGCTGATAGAGATTGTATTGACACACTGTTCTGAAAACACATCAGCTGATAGAGATTGTATTGACACACTGTTCTGTTAACACATCAGCTAATAGAGATTGTATTGATACACTGTTCTGTTAACACATCGGTTGATAGAGATTGTATTGACACACTGTTCCATTAACACATCAGCTGATAGAGATTGTATTGACACACTGTTCTGAAAACACATTAGCTGATAGAGATTGTATTGACACACTGTTCTGAAAACACATCAGCTGATAGAGATTGTATTGACACACTGTTCTGTTAACACATCAGCTGATAGAGATTGTATTGACACACTGTTCTGTTAACACATCAGCTGATGGTGTTTAAAGACAAGAGGGTCGACTTCATTGCACTGGGTTTTATCCCATAGGCTCGGTCTCTTTATGTAAGGTGGCCTGCCAAAAGCGCTGCAGAGAGCATGAACTCTGTAGTTCCAGTGATGACCCCCGGGAGTCGCCAAGAAAACTGCACCCAGTAACCGAGTTGAACCCACATCCTTTGGAGAGTGAGGCAGATGATTTAACCACTTCGCTACTGAGATTCCAGCTAATAGTGTACCAGATAAATGTTTCTGAAATACTCTCTGCTGTCCATCTAACCAAGCTAGGTCAATACCTATTCCGTGATTTTCCAGATAAATGTTTCTGAGAAACTCTCTGCTGTCCATTTGATCAAGCTAGGTCAATACCTATTCCGTGATTTACCAGGCCCATAAGGGAAGCAATGAGTAGCAATGCTGTACCCTAGCATGCATGCTGTAAGAAATTACGGATGGTTGGTGAGACTGGCTTCCTCAATGTCATATAAAAGTTTACCAGCAAATCAACAATAACAGTGACCAGGAGAAGTAGAGACAAATCACCACCAAGGATGAGAGAAGAAGACACACGATATTAAAGAGTAGATAGAATATGAAGCTTCAACATCTGACAAAGATAGAGAGATTGATGGAGTCATGTTTGGCTCAGCTATTGATGAATCACTCCCTGAAAGAAGAACACAATGAGATGGGATGGGAACCTGGCAGCACCAAGCCTTAGAAGCATCCAAATCTGACCAGATATGTTGGGCAGCAACAAAGAAGAAAATCACACCAGGCCAGAAAAGCACAGAGAATTGGAAGCGAAACATGTAACTCTTGCATCTCCTCTCCAAAATAACCATATGTTCATTTCCTAAAGTAGATGTACAAAATAAATACCAAAGGGCCCAATTTTAACATGTCAACAGACTGACAGTTGCATGGGGCCTTTATTTTTTCTACAAATTGACTCAATATCAACCCAATCAATCAATCATGACATTGATTTGATCAACCAATCATACCATCAACCAATCATGACATTGAGCCAATCAACCAATCATGACATTGAGCCAATAAACCAATCATAACATCAACCAATCATGACATCAACCAATCATGACATCAACCAATCAACCAATCATGAACACATCCACAAAATGCTTGACCTGAATTAACTGGGCTAGTGCTCCTTTGGAAGATAAAAGCAGAAGGAGTAGGTGTCAGTCCTAGAGCTATACTTACTGGAAATGAAAATTCGGTCTCTGCTGGGAATTGAAATCAAACCACTGCCTTGGTATGCAAGCACACTAACCACTATGCAGTGCAGCTCCAAGTAAACATGGCCACATCACACTAATGATGTCACCAGAGGTTCTAAAACTGGTAGCGCAGGATTTTTGCGGTGTCCCATTTAGCTTCATAAAATTAGCACCAGCAGTTTCTCTGGGGCATTACGGGCTGCCATCAAGCTTAAACTGGCTGGTGAAGCTTTCATGGTGTCTCAGTGACCCCTTACACTGGGTTGTGAAGTTTTCATGATGTCTCATTGACCCATGATTGGGTTATGGGTTGCTTTGATCTGGGCTGATGTGTGTTTCAAATCCCAGGAAAATGAGCTTTACTCCATATCCCCATATGCCTTGATTGTAGTGGTGTCATATATTTGCATATTGGTTTGTGTATGTGAGTGCATGCTCTGGTGATTTTAGTGTTTACATATAAATTGTGTGTTTTGTATCAGTTACATATTGTTGCCTTTCAGTCACCAGTGACATGGTCAACATTTGTCACCATGAAAGTAAACATATTTAGTTTGCATGAGTTGTATCTTCTCTCCAAATTTACCATATGTTCATTAGCTTTTGTTTTTTTTTAAATGTTAAATCTTTCTAAAGGACCATGATGTGCATTTTAAATCAGCATTAGGGCAAGCTGAAATTCCTTGTTTTGTTGTAAATTCTATGAGTGTGCAGTTTGTTCACGATTCTTAGTTCAATCCTTAGCATTTGGCATCGAGGGAAAAAATCAGGAATGGAATAAAGACAAAGAAGAAAATTATTGCCGATAGGTCAGACACTGGGCATGTGAGACATCAGATGGTGCTTGATGGTGGAATTGACCATGTGATCACATGCATCCATTGTGGATGAACATTTACCGCACAATTTGGTCTTTTTATTCACCATGGATTATAGTTATTACGCCTTTTTTGAAGTACAATGTAAGAAACTATTGTCTGTAAATTGGTACGCTACCAGTAAATAGAAATTAATCATTATAGAATTAATTTGTTCTTTCTCAGTCACACTCGAACCTCTTTGTGAATGCCTCTAATAACACTTAGTTTCAGGTTAATAACATTACTGATGTCTATCATATCTTTACATTCTTTGGACAGAATACGACAAAACTCTTTGCTTATATCATTGTTTATTGCAAGGAATTGTTATATTCACATTGTTTTTCGTAGGCGCTTCAACCTTAGTTGAGGTTCTGCAGGTTGTAGCTTCTGTCTGAAAGAGTAGTCTCCACCCCAATCCAAGTAGCATGAGTAAATCTGTACACAGGCATTGATTAGCACTGACTAGAAGTTGAGAATTAAATTAGAAATGAGTGGACACAAGATCAGTATCTGTCATCATCTCTCATACTATTTCAGTGGCCTCAAGGGTGTCTCAGCAAATGATATGTTTTTAAATTACATCACATGGCAAAATTTGTACCATAAAATGTTCCGGTCTGACCTTTGCAAGTTGTATTTATTTAACCATTTATATCTGGTAATTTTGACACATAGACAGTCTAGATGACGAACCATGACCGTCCATGCTATTTGACTTGGCACATGATAATGACAAGTATCTACCAACTTGGCATTGTATCAAAAGATATTGAGTTATGAAGGAAGCCAGTGGTTTGAACATAATTAAATGTTTAAATGTCAAAATAAAGGTTTCTAAATTCCAAATGATAGTCATGTATACAATTTTATTTTTGATATTTATTACAGTAAAATCATATTTATTATAGTAAAATCATATTTATTAGAGTAAAATCATATTACGTTGTCTTTATATTGTATTAAAAGGTATAGGATAAGCTATTTTTAACAGCTATTTACCAAACATTTGGATGTAAAAAAGATGTTGACTTTTAGAGCTGTTCTATAAATTACTAACATATATTACCGACTTAGCAGTTTTAAACATGAAGATACAACTTGTGTCATTCAAGCAAAACTCATACAGAAATGCACTCATTATTCTTTTTTTTAAATTACTTTTGTTGTGTTGCTCTTTATCTGAATGTGTTAATTGTTACTGATATTATTAAGACAGTAGGTCAGATTCAAACTTGTCTTAAAGAAGAACATATATTACATTTTGAAACATTTTTAAAATGCTGTGTAGCTGTTCATCTATGTTTATTTTCTAAAATATATTATTAGTATAATATTCCTGAAGCACGTTATCATTTAGCATCATTCAACATCAGTTACCAGGAATCATCAAAATCAGCAGTTTTTTAAATGCTTCACAGCTTTTTTCATTCTCCATTTCCCCCATAAATGTGTTTGTTTTCATGAAAGGATGTAACATTTCAATAATATCTTTAATGGAAGCAAACAACCACTCAAGTTATTTTTTTGTCTGGTCTTATAGCTATCCTTGGAGCCCATTTTGCAAGTACATGAATTATTTTCCCTTTATTGCTCCGCCAGCTTTATGATTATATGTATATATTGAATCATTAGTGATTGTTGTTCCCAGATTTTTGTTTTACAGACAGTTATGTTTTCTCTTGTGCCAGGATGGATGGTTTTATTTTCATGGTTTGTTTTTCTTTCTTTCCTGGTCACAGATTTATGTCCACTGTATTTTGATGTTCACTGTTGATGCCATCTGACTCTTCGCAGACAGTTCCAGTGCATTGAACATATCAAACAAAAGTATATTGAACATAGAAAATTTGATACATAAGAATATAGAGTATTGAAAATAGTTAACTTATAGACAATGAACTGAACATTGAAAATAGCTAATACAATTATACTTTTGACAGAAAAAGTCTTAACATAACTTTATAGAGTATTTAAAATATTTAACTTATCCAAAAGTAACAATGAATATGTTACATACTTTAACATTGAACATACAAAATACTTAACATAGTGATATCAATCACTGAAAGTATGTCATTTCTGAACCTTGAGCATTAATAATTACTTGCAAAAGTGAGTCTTTGTAATTCTGTTTGAACGGAAAATAAAAATAAATGCACTAGGAAAGTTGTAATTTGATCATTCTATTTAGAGGAGAGTCAGCCTTCATAGATTTGGGAAAATAAGTCATCATTATCATACTCAAAAGTTACAAACTCAGATTCATTAACTGTTGACCATTACTTACTTTATTTGAAGCAAAGTTGAATGACTGACTCCATTCCATCATTGAAGCAGTAGTATTTATGCTAGAACTGCCTAGAAGGGAGATGGTGTTATTGATGTGTTTACTACATGTTCACTCCAACATTATAATTGTGCCTTAAATTTTGTGCCTTCCAATCTTTGCTCAGTGTTTCCAGTTAATGTGAACAACAGGCCTATCCAGACTTTTTTTGCTTGGGAAGCCAGATTTACATTTTGCATATGTGGTCGGGGTTGAAGAAGAATAACTATTTTATTTACGTGTCACATCTTTGGGAGTTTAATAAATGGGCACCAAAAGGTTTGAATTGTTTTACTGGACATTGGTGGACAAGCCTGGTTTAATGTAATTTGTTTTATTTTGTTGTTTGTCATTAACAGTTTTATGAACATTTTATATTGTTTCTTATTAGCATTTATTCAATTCTTTATTTGTCTCTGTACATTCTTGTTTTTTGTACGGGGATATGTGTATAATATTTAATGATATATTATTATTTGCTCACAAAAACTTGAAAGAGAGAGCAGTATCTTACAAAACATGTCTGCATTTGGATTCACACTGCAAAAGTTAATCTCATATTTGTAATGAGTTTATTTATAATAAATAAATGATTGGATAATATATCAGTGTGTTAATAAGTTAACGCTAAAAAGCCAGAGAGCAAGATCATGGATTGTACTTTTTATAAACTCTTTGCTTCATTTTTCTTCTTGTTACATTTGGGTATTTTGATTACAGCAGATGAAAGATGTATTAGAAAAGATAAATGTATAGTAGACGAAGCAGAGGCAGCATTTTACCAGATGCAGATTAGACTATACACTACATCGTTTTCAACTGAGATGACAAAAAGAGTTCTTAAGAGCTATATTGAGTCAATAAGTCTGATCCACAGAAGTAAACTATTGACAATCATCAGATTAGTAAGGAATTTTGTTGAAGCTCCAGAGATGTGGCTCTGTGCAAGAATTATTTGAAGCTCCAGACATGTGGCTTTGTGCAATAATTACGTTGAAGCTCCAGAGATGTGGCTTTGTGCAAGAATTATGAGAACACAATGGAAAGATACACAGAGCAATGAAGATATCTTGAAAGAAGTTAGCTCACAAAGAGAGCTGGCTACTCACACCATAAGGCAAACTCACATTCTTTGATACATCTTGAGAAGGAGAAAGCAGGAGTACATCTGGAAAGTTGGGGGTGGGGAAGAGATGTAGGGGGAGATCCAGAGAGAAGATGGCAGACAATGAGATATCATGGCATGGAGGAATCTGTTTCTGAAATGATTCGCAATACACAAAACAAATGGCTGACGACAAATATGATGACCAATGTCACAAGACATGGACTATAAGAAGATACTTTTGAAATGTTCCCTTTATAACAATGTATGACAGCAATACAGTTGTTATACAAAAATTGTGGAAATAGCTAACATTGTTAGAATAACTTGGAACTTCAACTATATGGGAAAACCTGTGAGATGGAGCCATCCTGTACCAAACATGGACAAATTTCATATTATGCCAGACATGAAGAGCACATGATACAAATCAAACCCATTAAGTGTATATTAGCATGCTTACAATGAACAACATTTGATATGAAACTTAGCAGTGGAGATCGATGCAAGAAATTAGTGTACAGAACAGGCAACATTATTTTCTGTAGAAACAATTTTAATGAAGACAAGACACTGTTCATTAAAATAATGTAGTTATTATATACAGCTTACAATCTGATGCAAGGTCACTTCATAGAGGGGAAATATTGTGTCCAAAATAGTTTAATATTTAGCGGAGATACACACAAATAAAATAGTTAAAGTATAGGTTATAATTGGCCATCTAAATGCATATTCTCATATACAATACATTATGATTGTAATATTAGAAACAGCTGGGAAGCTCAATGCCCTGTATTTACATTTTGTGTTCCAATAAATATTATTGTGGCTGAAACGAATGTGCTACTGAATCGGTCAATTTTATGATTAAGCCCAACTGTTTTGACACATTTTTCCCCTTATTTTTTTTTTACTTTTAAAATATGCAGCTTTTGAATCATTTGTGGGGTGTTTTTTTAATGTTCTTTGAATTTGTCGCTTTTGCCAAATCTTCAGCACTCACCGTTGGAATACATTCTGCTATGAGTTGTGCAAGGGAGATTTTTAAAAAAAAGTACAAATTTTTAAGTTATGTTTCAGTTAATCATTTATTAAGGGCAAATGTCAAAAGGTCTTAATCATGTTTCTTTTAATTGATATATAGATGTTTACACTATGTAGAATTGTAAATTATTTTAGTTGCGAATGTTTGTAAAATGTCAAATGATTGCTTGTATATGTTGTATACTGGTAGAATATATTTCGTATTTGTAACTGATCCATGAAAAAAGATCACATTTCTGTAACAATAGTGAGTTTAGTCAAAAGATGACAGATGCATGCACACACTACTTATATTTTATGTACGGCTGTCAGCTATATCTAAAACTTTTAGTCTAAGGGAGGAGAATTGTTTCTGCGCATTGAAAACTACAAAAATATCATAGAGGAAATGGGCAGAAACAGGGACATTTATCCTCAAATTTATGAAATTGTAACCCCCAAATGTGAGTAAGTATACTCAGGATATAGGAAATAATAGTAAAATGTCCAAGTGTGCTGAAAAATACTGAGGATGTGAAAACACATGGGGAAATTTACCCAGTATGATGAAAACCATGGAGGACATGGAAACAAATGGGATATCTCAAAATGTGATGAAATAGACAATACTGTAAAGCTGAATAAATATATAATGTCATAGTTTGAATTGGGTGGTGGGGTCTGAGTTTATGTGTGTGTGGGGCAATTTTATAAAGGTCAAGGTGAAATTGTATTCAGCTGTACTGCCCCTACATTAAACATGTTAAAGAAAAATATATCCCATACAGCTGTGTGCCTGCAAATGCACCTACATATACACATACAGATGTGTTTACACATACATATGCACATGCAGATATGTATATCTGTAGATGCACATAGATTTGTGTGCGCACACACACCAACACAGGTCACATAGAGATGTGTGCTTTCAGAGATTCATATAAGTTTGTGTTTTTTAGAGAGTGTACATATGGATATGTATGTTGTGTTTGCACGCACACTCACTTCTTCTCTGGTGGAGTAATATAAAACAAAAATGATAAATTGTATTTTATAGAGATCTTGTTTCTAGAATAAACACTGTTTACTGATGCACTTAAATTTGTCTATATTTGCTGATTGGTTGTATAAACTTAATGGATCAGTTTCATTTTGTTGTATCTATTTTGAATTTTTCGTTGTTCTTTTGTTTTTCTTTTAGTGTAAGATCCCACACATTAGTTTAAGAAGATTGTTTTTTGCTTCAATTATCACATCATTAGTGGAATCACTGCTTTAACTTTAGCCTTTTTTCTTTCTGAAGTATAATCACATTTAAACTCCTAGTACTTATCTTGACAGGCAACAAATATGGGGCTATAATGAAAGAACTATTAAGACCATTTTCTTTTTAAATAGTTTCATTTATTCATTGATGTTACTTCCTGGACGAAAGTACTCAGATTCCTAATTGCAGTTTTTAAGTCGGTGGATACAGGGACATAATCCAACTCATATTTGAAAGTTCTTTTAAAGAGAAGATGCATTTTAATAGAGGGAATTTTCTCTTTCCAATAAGCTGGAAAGTTTTCAGTCATTTGCAACAGCTAGATTTTAATAAGTCAGTTAAACAGTTGACAGTGAAACAATTGGTAAGCGTAGTTTTCTTTTACATTTTAGAGTTATGTTTCCATAAAACTAGTAAAATTTAAATCAGATATTGTTGTATATCTCAGTGAGGGATCTTATACAAACCATAGTTTATTCATTATTCAGTATTG
>JACEFZ010002917.1:320000-396973 GCA_014155875.1 Cepaea nemoralis
TGCTGGACCTTTGTGGTCACTTGTACTAGGCTGTGTAGTGACCACATCTTGATGTTGTCTGTCCATGTATATCTTTGACATCCTCTACAGCTCTGTGGCAGCTTTTACTTCACTCAAATTATCAATCAGTTGCATGCCTCTCAGAAACTCCTACAGATCACAAAAACAAAAGTCACAACATAGTTGTGTTGTCTTCTCTCGTTAATCCAGAGAAAAATGTTGTTTGTATTGTCTCTTGTTAGCTGAACGGACACACCTCCATTTCTGTTTAGCTGAACTGATACAGCCCACTTCTGCGCAGTCTGTTGTGAACTTGAGTTTCCTGTCCTCACATTCACACATGTGAATTTTTTTTTTTTAAAGCGACATTCATACATATTATACATATCCCATTGTGTGTAGGTTCTTTTGTTTTTAAGCTGTCAGGACGGCATCCATTTTGGCCTACTCTTTACGATTCCCAACTCTCTTCAGAGGTGTGGAGAAGATTGTGACATTATCAAGTTTTTGTTTTAAATGTCCATCATGATCATCATCATGACTTGCTCATTGGTTTTCTTCAATCTTGCCAGTTGTCACCAAGTTCTTCAATTTATTTTTTCTCATAACGTGTCCAAAAACTAGTGACTGGCTACGTCTAATTTCTCTAACCAGTTTAGAGGTTTTCATTTGTTTCCTGTGGGTCTTGCTCATTGGTTTTTCTGTCTGTCCATGGTATTCTTTGCATTTTCCTCAGAAACCAGATATCTCCACTGTCATTAGATGTTTTTCAGCTTGTCCATCAGCTGTTCTGAATCAGGCATTTTTTGAGACAGATCAGGACATGACACCAGCAGGCCAGGCCAACCCCCAAAACAATGAACACTAATTACACTTGTGAAATAAACACAACAAAAGGACACTTCCATAGAAATGCTAACTTAAATCAATGCACCTATTATACATCTCATAAAGAAAACTGTTTCATCTCATAGTGTTATTGAATTCCTGTGTTAATGAATTCTTCATTGTGTCATTCTCTATGTTTTCTGTGTCAGCATATAACCACAGTTGTAGTGCGTGTATTTAGCTGTGATCAGTGTTAATCATTAACCTTGTTTGATTCCAGTGTGTTGATTTCTATCAAACCTTTCTGTGTATAACAGTAGTAGCAATGTTTAACTTGGCCATTTAGAATAGATAGCACAGGCCTGAGACAACTTTTAAGTACACCAAATATATCAAAACACAAATGGATAATTGTTTGATTCTGTACAGTTAGGCTGATCTATTGCAATTCTCTAACACAATACCAAATACCTGAGTGGGTGTTTGATTTAGGCCTAGATTCATTCTAAATGGCCATATTTAAAGTCTTGATATAATCAGCATATGCAAGCTTATGTCTCATGAGACTGTCATCATGCTTCATTTCTTTCATGTATGTGCGTTAGAAATATGGAAGTTAGAGACATTGTTGATTTTTGTTTTCTTTTCTCCAGTGTGTTTCTGTTTGTTGTTCATTATCTCAGACAAGAGAACATCCTTTCAATTCAATTATCCATGTATGGATACAATAGTGGACATGTTACTTGTTATTGGCTGATATTTTTATATGTGGTCTATCTCACTTCTCATCTGTTTTCTGCTGTGTAGATCACTTATTGATGAATCAAGTTACCTGAGAGAAATGTCTTTATAGTAATTTTAAATGTTCGTTTCCTTAGAGGTGTAGACCTTACGGCCTTATTTATGTACTTTTTTTATGTACTTCATAATTTCCCCCTCGCATGCATGAAGAAAGAGAGTCTATAGTTGATAGAGTACAACCATTAAGATATCTCCATGGGAAAACCTAACCCTAAACTTGGGGTGGAAGGGGGATATGTTCTACCACAACGGCACAGTTACAAAATATTACTACTTTTAATCTTTTAACCACCCTGCAACTGTCAGTTTTATCATCATAAGCTTGTCTCTTCATTATTTTTTTATTTTACTATTAATTTCAGTTTTCCTCTAATTTTTTGTACACTTTTCATTCTGTTGTATGTTTGTTTAGTTATTTGTTTTTCCTTTACTTTGTTCTTAATCATTACTTGTCTATGTTCTGCTAACTTTTATGTAATCACCATTAGGTAAAATCTTCTCTTGGGCTGTTTCTCTATGCTGTTATGCATATTGTAGCTGTCTTACCTTATTTAGTCATTCCTTGTTTACTTGTTTATGTAGGGGGGGCTTTGTACATCAGTTGATTTTGTCTCTTGTCTTTGGTTTTATTTATTCATTTGTTTATAGCTGCAACTTTTCTAATGTGGGCTGTAGACATGTTTCATATATTGCTAAGGCACACTTGCTCAACTTTGGCATGCACAGGGCAGACAGGTTTTATACATTATTTTGTCTGGCTCTTCTTCTTTGGTATTTAGTTGATTAGACTTAGTTCCTTATCCTATTCTTGGGGTTGTGGATTTGACTTATGCATCGATAGATCACGCCTTCAAGATTTATTGTATTTTAATACAAATGCTTATTATATTACAGGTCTTTTTCCTATTCTTCTTTGTAATGTTTTTTTCTGACTAGGGAGAAGAATCATAAGTTTATTATTATGTTTGTTGAGAAAATATGTTTTATGAATATATGTTTGTCTCATAACAACATAACTGAGTGAATACATTTTCATGAAACTTGTGGGATATGCTTCACTGATTATGTATGTGCCATCCATGAAACTTGTGGGATATGCTTCACTGATTATGTATGTGCCATCCATGAAACTTGTGGGATATGCTTCACTGATTATGTATGTGCCATCCGTGAAACTTGTGGGAAACGCTTCATAGATTATGTTATGTTGTCATCCACCAGTCATTAACTTTCAACATGTACATCTTGCTGATGGTTGGGTTGTTTTTCCTCTTAACTTCTTGACTAACACTCTATCCCTCTACCCTTTTCTTTTAATGCTTCTTCTGGACTGGCCTGGGCACTACAGATAAGCTACAGGATAAGGATAGAGTTGAGGTGGAGGAGCAGGAGATGAGAGAGACGCATTCAGAATTTGTGAGGCAGCAGCTGACTTTGTCTCAGGACGAGCTCGTTGAGGACACAGACTTCCAAAAAGAACTCCATACTGCTGACATTCATTACGAGCTCAGTGAACAGATTGCTGTAGAAGAAGTTTATGTGTTAGACATTGTGGAAACACGTGAAGCTGCTGTTGTCAAAGAAGAACAGGAAATCTATGAAATCCCTGAGCAGCAAGCAGTTATTGTTCCAGAAGAGACTGAGGTTGTCCTGGTGGTTGAGGAAGTTATAGAAGTGGAGGATGTTCAGATAGCGGAAGAGGACAAAGTGCAGGAGCACGTTATAGCTAGTGTTGCCACAGAGGTTGATGAGGTGATCAAAGAAGACCTCTCAGGGAAAGATGAATACGTGACTGAGTTAGCAATAACTGCAGATGATCTTGTTCAGAAAGAAGACTTGAGTGTCACTGAAGTTGTCACTGAAGAAGAGGTAGAAATTGTGGAAACGAAAGCTCCTACACATGTTCTTGTTGTGGAGTCTGTATCTCATCCTGCTCTTGAAGAAACAATTGAGGTTCTGGAGCAGGAAGCACCCGAAAGTGAACAGAATGAAGTCACCGATGGTGTCTTAGAAGAACAAGAAATGAAAGATGAAGCTGAGTCACCTATCACAGACTTAAAATACACGTCTTTGACTGATCCAGCAACTACAGAGTTGGTAAGAGAGAAGATAGAAACCATTGAGGAGGTGGTTAGTCGCATGGAGAGAAAATATGAATTGACCTCAAGCGATGCATTTGAGAAGACATACACCAGTAGCTCATATGAGAAGGTTGTTTCTGATAAGATGATGTATGATGAGGCAGGGGTCAGCTCTGAGCATGAGAAGGATGTGTTACATGAGGAAGCAGAGCTTAGCCAGGACCATGACAGAGGGAAAGAGGACTTGAGGAGTGAGCTGACAGAAGATGCCAGTGAAACAACACAGGACTTTTCAGAAATCAAGAGCGAGCTGGTAGAGTCCATGGAGAGCCACCATGAGCTAGAGACGTCCAAAGAGCATGCCATTGAACCTTCCGAGGTTGAGGAGATGGTCAGTCTGCTGACAGAAAACAAAGCAGAAGCAACTGATCTGGAGGACCAGACAGTTGAGGACCGAGACCTGGAAACTCAGAAGGATCTAGATGACATGCAAGATACACTGGAGGAAAGTGAACTACAGAAGCATACCTTTGGTCACCTGCAGAGGGAGGAACATTATTTTGCAGTAGAATCAACAGTTACAGATTCTGTGGAGAAAATTCGTCATGAGATTCGGGTGGATGAGCAGGTAACACTAGTGTCCCATCTCCTTGAAGATGGAGAACCAGAAATCAGAACTACAATAGAAACATCTGAGGTTGTGGAAAGGCAGGCATCAGTATCTGCTGAGCCAGCTCTTGAAACTGTGCCATACTTTGGTCAGGACCAGGAAGTTAGTGAAACATTTGTGGATATTGCTGCACTGGATGAGCAACTGTTTGACGCAAAGACTGTGACAATTGTTGATGAAACCTTTGTGGAGTCACACCGCTTCACTGCACATATCATTAGCACTGAAATTGAAGGTGAGGAGGATGAAGAAGCAGACCAGCTTGTAACCGAAGACATGGTTGTTGATTTTGATAAGGCTGAATCAGATAGGTTTGTTGAAGAAAGAACCATGGAGCGAGAAGTTGCACAGGATTATGATGAAGGCAGAGGGAGACAAGAAGCACTTGTTGAGAGCAGACGTTCTGGTTCTGATGAAAGAACTGAGGAAGAAGTATCTTCTGATGGGAAGTTCACTGAGCGTGCGGATGAGGAGTTGGAGAGTGTTGCCGCAACAGCAGGCAGCGATGTTGCTGGTATGGAGGAAGTTGACCAAGAATATTCATCAGAAACGAGAGACAGCTCTGAACATGGAGGCCTTGTTGATGAGGGTCAAACATTAGGGTATGCTGATGTTGAAGAAGAGAAAGTACCGCTTGAAGAGGATGCAGGCAAGGATGATGTTGATGACAAAAAATATGAAGCAAAAAGAGAAGAGAACGTAGAAAAAGGTACACACGAGACTGTGGAAGAAATCTTAGAAGAGGCATTTGAAGACAGAGGCAGAGAAGAGGAAGAAGCAGAAGAGGTGGGCGATTTTGAAAGAGAGTTGGTAATAGAAAAAAGGCAGATAGGCGATATAGACAAGACACATGATAGAGAGATTGAAGACAAGTATGAAGACAGAGATATTGAAGACAAGCATGAAGAGAGAGAACTTGAAGACAGGGAGACTGAAGAAAGGGAGATTGAAAAGTATGAAGACAAAGAGATTGAAGACAAGTATGAAGACAGAGAGATTGAAGACAAGTATGAAGATAGAGAACTTGAAGATGGGGAGACTGAAGAAAGGGAGATTGAAAAGTATGAAGACAAAGAGATTGAAGACAAGTATGAAGACAGAGAGATTGAAGACAAGTATGAAGATAGAGAACTTGAAGATGGGGAGACTGAAGAAAGGGAGATTGAAAAGTATGAAGACAGAGAGATTGAAGACAAGTATGAAGACAGAGAGATTGAAGACAAGCATGAAGATAGAGAACTTGAAGATGGGGAAACTGAAGAAAGAGAGATTGAAAAGTTTGAAGGCAGAGAATTTGAAGACAAGTATGAAGACAGAGAGATTGAAGACAAGCATGAAGACCGAGAGATTGAAGACAAGTATGAAGACCGAGAGATTGAAGACAAGTATGAAGATAGAGAACTCGAAGATGGGAAAACTGAAGAAAGAGAGATTGAAAAGTATGAAGACAAAGAGATTGAAGACAAGTATGAAGACCAAGAGATTGAAGACAAGTATGAAGATAGAGAACTTGAAGACAGGAAGAGTGAAGAAAGAGAGATTAAAAAGGATGAAGATACCTTGATCAAAGATGAAGACAGGGAGATTGAAGAAAGGGCGATTGAAGACAAGGAGACAGAAGATAGGAGGATTGAAAAGGATGAAACCAGAGAGATTGAAGACAAGTATGAAGACAGGGAGATTGAAGATGCATATGAAGTCAGGGAGACTGACAAATATGAAGACCAAGACATTGAAGACAAGTATGAAGACAAGGAGATTGAAGACAGGGAAATTGACAGGTATTTAGACACAAAGATTGAAGGCAAGGATGAAGACAGGGAGATTAAAGATGAGTATGATGTAAAAGTGCAACAGGTGGACAGCAGACACACTGATGAAATTAGTGAAGAGAAAGAGCATGTTGAAGATCTAATAGAAACAGAGGACCAGACACTTGTTCATGAAAGAAGTATTCCAGAAATTGTCGAAGATCTAGTGACCAGCGTGGAACTGTCAGACGTTGAAGCCAAAGGGTCCAGTTTGCCTGATGAGGAAGCCGATGAAATCAAGGAGACTGTTGAGGAAACAAAGGTCAAGGTTACACATACACAGCCTGATGATGATTATTCTGAGGAAGAGGAAGAAAAGGTAAAAGCATTGAAGAAGTTGGAGCTTCAGTGTCTGCTGAAATGATGCAGTCTGTTCATGAAGATCTTGAGCAATTTTCGTCCGTAGAGCATGAATTCACTAAAGAGGTGAGACAAGAAGTGAGTGAGTTACAAGAGGATAGTGTTGATGCTAGAAGAGATGTCAGTGGCTTTACACAATCCCATATAAGATTTGCAACTCTTCCTGATGAAGAAGAAGAAGAAATACAAGAAATTTCCAAGGACGAACTGTTGCCCACTAAAGTTGGGGAAGCCAGGGCTGTGCTAGAGGAGAGAGATGCGCTGGATGGAGGTGTGGAACGTAGTACTTCACACTCTTATGCAGTTGTGTCCCACGAAGACGTCCACATGGTTTCAGAAGAAACTTTTGTGTACACCATGAGGGAGGGGGAAGTGAGCGTACAGTCTCAATCAGAAGAGTTTGAATCTGATTGGAGAATGAGTGAAGATACAGGAGTGGGAATTGCAGAAGAGGAGCATGAGCATGTTTCTGTGTGTGTGGAAACTTCGTCTGAACCTGAAGATCTCCATCTGGATAGTTCATCATCTAGAGAATTTGAGGAGCACTATACTGGCAGAGTTGTTGAAACCACCAGCAGTTATGAGTACAGAAAGGAAGATAGAGACATGGAAACCTGTATCACATCAGAGTTGTTGCAAGAATCAGAGCAAACTGTTCGTGAACACAAAGAATTTGAAGAGACTTGCAGGAAAGAGATTTACAAGAAAGAGACAGCTGAAGAGACTTACAGGAAAGAGATAGATGAAGAGACTTACAGGAAAGAGGCAGATGAAGAGACTTACAGGAAAGAGACAGATGAAGAGACTTACAGGAAAGAGACAGATGAAGAGACTTACAGGAAAGAGATAGATGAAGAGACTTACAGGAAAGAGGCAGATGAAGAGACTTACAGGAAAGAGACAGATGAAGAGACTTACAGGAAAGAGACAGATGAAGAGACTTACAGGAAAGAGGCAGATGAAGAGACTTACAGGAAAGAGACAGATGAAGAGACTTACAGGAAAGAGACAGATGAAGAGACTTACAGAAAAGATACAGATGAAGAGACTTACAAGAAAGAGGCAGATGAAGAGACTTACAGGAAAGAGGCAGATGAAGAGACTTACAGGAAAGAGGCAGATGAAGAGACTTACAAGAAAGAGGCAGATGAAGAGACTTACAGGAAAGAGGCAGATGAAGAGACTTACAGGAAAGAGGCAGATGAAGAGACTTACAGGAAAGAGGCAGATGAAGAGACTTACAGGAAAGAGGCAGATGAAGAGACTTACAAGAAAGAGACAGCTGAAGAGATGCTGAGAGGTGAAGATGATGAGTGTCTTGTGTTGGGAGCTGAGAAAGGTGTAGATGACAAGGATGATGATTGGGTGTTGTTGAACAAAGAAGAGCTTACAGAGAATGAGATTGTCCAGGCTGCTGAATTAATCATGCATGGTAGGCTATTGAGAGATGATGATGAGGAGCAAGAAGATGAGAAGGAAAGTGATCATGAAATTGGCATTGAGGAGCAAAGTAAAGACATGAAAGCTGATTTTGAAAAACTTGGCACTGGCTTTGAAACAACATTCATGGATACACAATTGGAGAAAGAGATATCAGATGAAGATCTTGTGGAGGAGATGGTCTCTTCAGGTGAGTTGACCAGTGTGTCAGGTGCAGTAGATGGTGATGTTGTGGAACTGACCAAAGATGAAATTGAAGGCAGTACAGGTGAAACTGAAATGCACAGATTTTCACCAACTCAAGAAGTTAAATCACATGACATGCAGTACACCAGCCATTTCATAGATGTAGAAGAGTCTGTAACAAGAACAGAAGTCATCAAGGACACGAAAACTGAGGTTCATCATAGAAAGCTTATTGAAACACAGGTGGGATCTATTGAAATAGAGGAAGAGGAGGAAGGCGATTTCATAGAGCAGTATGTCAGAGAAGAACCAACTGAAGTAGAAGAACATGCTGAAATTGAGAAGGCAACTCTTGATATCGCTGGGGAAACTCTGAAGGTTACATCAGAAGAGGAGGAAGTTCTAGAAAAATCTGAATCACCACTTCCTGATCTGTCACCTCAACAGGAAGATAAAAAATTCAGTACTGAAAGAACTTCTAGAGATGACTACAAAATGACAATGATCACAACACATTTTGCCTCTGAACAATCTGAAGTAGCAGAAGAGTTGTTTGTGTCTGAAAGAGTAGAGAGCAAAGAACTTCAGGAAACTTCAGCCATGTTGGCTCATGAAGTGTATCCTAAAGCTGCCATCTCAGATGTACATGGCATTTCAACCGGTGCAAGTCTGACTACAGAAGAAAGCATTGAGAGAGCTGGTGAACCAGATAGAGTAGAAAAAAGCCTGCCTCTGCCTGATGAGGAGTCAGAGTCTGTTTCAGTCTCTGAAAAGGCTATTGGCTCCTCTCCGGAAGAACAGGAGAATCTTGATGAGGATAATGTGTTGGATCAAGATGAAGAGTTTGTCAAAGATGCAGATGAGGAATTTGTCAAAGATGCTGATGAAGAGTTTGTTGAAGATGCTGAGGAGGAGTTTGTTAAAGATGTTGATGAAGAATTTGTCAAAGATGCTGAGGACGAGTTTGTCAAAGATGCAGATGAAGAATTTGTCAAAGATGTTGAGGGTGAGTTTGTCAAAGATGCCGATGAGGAGTTTGTTGAAGAAGCTGAGGAGGAGTCTGTCAGGGATGATGATGAGGAATTTGTCAAGGATGTTGATGAGGAATTTGTCAAGGAAGATGATGAGGAGTTTCCGAAAGACATAGATGAGGAGCTAGATCAAGAAATTGAGGAACAGGAACAGCTAACTGCTGCTCTTTTGTCTCAGTACTCCAAAGAAAGTGATGAAGAATATGATGAGGAAGAGGAAGAAGAAGTGGAGGATATAGACGAGGAAAAGTGGTCAGAAACATACACGGACAGAGAAGATGCTGGCTTGGAACCACTAGAAGAGACTAGAGCAGAAAGCCTTCTTGAACTGATTCCAGAACTATCCCCAGACAGTGACCTGGCCAAATATCACGAAACTGACATCGCTGATGCAGTGGCAGCTGTAGATGACACCCGGATGTCTCTAGACAAGCGTGCAGTGGCAGCTGTAGATGACACCCGGGTGTCTCTAGGCAAGGGTGCAGAATCTCTCACAAGAGCTGATTCTCCAGATGAGGACATCAGAGAGGACTTTAAGGACAAGGAAATTCAAGAGGAGGAGGAAGAAGATGTGGACAAAGCATTTGAAATATATGAAGCTGAACCAGAGATTATAGTACCTATAGATGCAGTGATTGGGGAGCATGCTGAAATTGAAATAGAGGACATAGATAAGGTTTTTGAGAAGTATGAACATGAGGCAGAGGTGACTGTTCCCATTGATGCTATAATTGAGCATACTTCTGCAGAGCAACAGGAATCGTGTATAGAAGAACGTGGAGTGTTTCACGTTACACCCAAAGTCTCTGCAGTGACAGAATTTGAGGAGAGGTTTCCTTTTCAGGAAAAAGTGAACATAGCAGTAATTATTGAGGAAGTAGTGGACGATGTTGAAGATGACGATGAAAGATTAGAAGAATATGAACAAGAAGCACAGAAGTCACCATTGGTTGAAACAGAAGAGTTTTTGGTCAAAGAAGAAGACAGGTTGTTTGAAGATGATCTGGATGAAGAAAGGCATGAAACTTTTGCAGACAGCACTGAGGTACAACAAACAGACGTGAGTCATGGTGATAGTGTTCTAGATGGTGATCACTTAGAGATGTACCATGGTACAGAAATGAAAGAAGAAAGAGATGAAGAAGCAGATGATGAGAAGCATTTTATTTCAGATTCCTACATAGACAAACCTCGAGATGAGCTTGTGGTTGAGGAAAGGGAGATCTTGCAGGTGCTTCAGCACGACAAACTTGTGGCTGAGAGCAGGACAGTTTCTGATGAGGTGACACTTTCTACAAAACATGAGGTGTTGGAAGTCGGGAAGATGGAATATGAGTTGGAACTTAGTAAAGCTATAGTTCAAGAAGCCCTTCACACTAGTCTTGAGACTGCAAGAAAAACTGACGATGAGAGAGAGACTGAGGATGAATCACGGCCTTCCTATGGGATAATGGCTGAAATGCAAATGCTAGAAGATCAACAGGCAGAAGAGGAACTTCCTTCAGAGGATGATCTTGATGATGATGATAAGTATGGGGAGGAACCTGAGGGAGAAAGCTATGACCGGATGATGGAAATGGTGCCTCATGAAGATGAGGATGATGACAGAGTCCTTAGGACTCAGATAGATATAGGATATACAGAACACACAAAAATAGAGGTCACAGAGATGAGTGATGATGAAGCTGAAGTTTATAGTGAGTTAGAGCAGTCCATTGATAGGATAGAAATGAAGCTTGAGAAGGTGGACTTTTCCATTACTGAAGAAGCCACATATGCATTAGATAGAAAGGAAAGCCAGGTTGAAGAGACTGCAGACCAGTTGGATAGTGAAAGACCAGAAGTTTCTACTGAGAAAGCTGAAGCTTTATTTGATCAAGAGCAGGCTTTTCACTTAGAAGCTGTAACTGATATCTCTACTTTACTGACAGTTGAAGCAAGAGAAACAGCAGAGTCAAGTTTGTCTCAAGAGGCAGCTGAGAGGAAAGAAGATGAATATAGGGAAACATATGTTCATCTGGCACAAGAAATTGATACCCACATAGAAGCCTCTTATGCAGATAGCGATGCACAGGAGGTAGAAGGTGGTCAAGCTGAGACATTCATAGACAGAAGTGAGCGCTTCTTGGAGATTTTGCATGATGTGATCACAGGAGAGCAGGAGGAAAGAGATAGATTAGCTTCTCTGGACACAATCCATGGAGCTGCAGGAGAACCACAAGAAGAGAGTTCCTCGTATACAGGTAGTGAAACTTCCTCTACCTCACAACAAGCAACAGATGATTATGATCGAGGTCAGGTAACTATTGATGGTATTAACATTGGATTGCATCTCCCAAGGTCACCATTTTACCCTACTTCCTCCACGGAGGTGCATGATCGTTCAGGCTCACCAAGTGACCTTGAGGATGAGATTACAGAAGTAGAGGTCAAAATGTCGGAGAGAAAACAGACTGAGAGCTTTGAGGAAGAAAGTCAGGAAGAAGAATTTCAGGAGACGTTTTCTCAGCCTCAGGAGGAGACCACACTCACAAGAAGTGGACAAGACAAATCAGACCTCCCAGGGCATACATTTATGGCATCCAGCATCTCTGGATCAGACTACACTTCTCCTAGTGATGCTGAGTATGCCCAAAGTGAAACAACAGGCACAGGTTCCTTCTACACAGCCCCGAGCGAGAGGATGAGCGGTTCCAGCTACACGGCCCAGAGTGAGACTATGACAGGATCTGAGTACACCATGACAGGGTCAGAGTATGATCATGAAGCAGATGAGGAAGAATATGAGTCGGAGGGAAGACTTTCAGCTGACATGTCACAACAGATCTTCATTGAGCAGAAGTTTTCCAGGATACATAGCGACCAAGATGTTTCATCATCGGAAGAAGAGTATGATGAGGGTGTTGATCGCTTAGACAGACCTCCATCACCCTCAGAATTTACACTGATTGCATCACAAGATACAGAGAGACTAAATATATCCCTGGGTATTACTTCTCAGGGAGGATCGAGGGTAGCATCCCACCAAGTCAGCCCTCTAGCAATGGAAAATATACAGCCTCAGCAGGACGCCTTGCATGTCCAGTTCGACACTGACATTGAGAAGGATAGTCTTCAGGATGATGAAGAAGAGCAAGAAGATTATGATGAAGAGGAAGAGGGTGAGGATGAAGAAGAGGCAGAGGATGAAGAAGAGGCAGAAGCTGAGGAAGAAGATGGCGGAAGGATGAGTGTTGACTTTGCCATCTCCGACAGGCCACCGTCTCCCTCGGACTTCACTCTGATTGCTTCCCAGGACCAGGAGAGCTTGCAACGGATCCTGAGTGCAGATGAGGCACTCTCTCCAGAACAGGAAACAGGTGAGATTTGTGGAGAGCATGATGTATGTGAAGTTAAAGTAAATTACCGGGACCACTGATTGTAGGTCATAGGGATGTGTTTAGCTCACAGTAGTTAAACATTAATGATGTCTACTTTAAGACATTATGTAACTCTATTTTAAAACTTTAAATCTACTTTAAAACATTATTAAATCTATTTTCTTAGCTAGCTGGACTTTTAAAACACACTTATCCACATGCGATGTGGTATTCTTTCAACAAATATGGAACAGAGGTTGAGAAATTTCAAAGCTGTTATTCTAGGAACTAGTGCTGTGCATGATGATAACGACCCATCAATGTTTATATTGTGTTATTGTTACTAAATGTAATTCATGTGTTTGGATATTGCATGAATATATTTGTAAGCACATGACTGTCTCAGGTAGCTACATCAGGCCTTAAACAATTTTCATATGAGCCTGAAACCTTGATGTCTCAAACTTTCACTAGAACAGATTTAAGGGAAATCAGGGGGAATAACTGACAATGTTCCCGTTTCCCATTTACATTGTGTTGATGGTTTACAGTGACATCATACTTGTGGGGTTTCATGAAAGTTGTACTAGGCCTTATGTATTTAATATGGATGGCTAAGTGGTGCTGGTTGCTTCCTCGAAGAATACTTCTTATACTTGGATAAATAGGTGGTTATCTTTACTTTGTTATCAGCCGGTTATATGGCTGATGGTTAAGGGTGTTGTGTTGGTATAGTGGATAGAGCACTGACTTCCAGGCATGCAGATTGGGATACAGTTTCAGGGGAAATGTTGAAACCTCACATGTGGGTTGAGGTTGTCACAGATTTGTTAACTGAGTACTTGAGATTTCTTTGGGAAGGGAAACATGGCAATGAGGAAGGTTACTGCTCACCTCACTCCATTATATAGTAGCCTTGCATATACTATATGTGTCATGGGAATTCTTTAATACTATTAGTAAACCTACTATTGAACTGGTGGCCTCATCATCAAAGTAATACCCCTCAGAATGTTCATTGAACTGGTGGCCTTATCATAGTGCAATGCACCTCAAAATATTTATTGGACTGGTGGCCTTATCCCTCAAATTGTTTATTGGACTGGTGGATTTATCTCTCAGAATGGTTATTGGACTGGTGGATTTATCTCTCAGAATGTTTATTGGACTGTGGATTTATCTCTCAGAATGTTCATTGGACTGGTGGATTTATCTCTCAGAATGTTTATTGGACTGGTGGATTTATCTCTCAGAATGTTTATTGGACTGGTGGATGTATCTCTCAGAATGTTTATTGGACTGGTGGCCTCTTCATCACAATGCAATGTCCTTTACATTGTTTATTGGACCGGGACCCTCATACCTGTGAATTTATTTTTGGACTGATAGCCTTATCAATGTGCAATGCCCGACAGAATGTTTATTGGGCTGGTGGCCTCATCATCAAAGTGCAATGCCCCTCAGATATATTAAGTAAGAATGTGAAATGCTTTCCTCACAAAAAATATGTGTGCAACTTATCTGAGACACAAAGCAGCACAGTGAGTGAGCTAGAGCCAGAGCTCTCTGTGTACAACCTGATGCTGCCAAGAAAATGGGAAATGAGAAGATGAAGGAGGAGGCCAGTCATGTGAACAAAATGTCAGACATACATCCACCCACTTAATATATTCACATCTGCTAACATGGGTCTTGTGGATGGGAACTCTTTACAGCGGTGAAGCAGTGCACCACTGCAGGATGTGTTGAAATCTTTGAGAACAGGTCGCCCCTGAATGAGATCCTATTACAGCGATATAGCAGTGTCATTACTGCAGGATCTTTCATGTCCTTAGCACAGACACACACCCCTCCCCCCTGAATGAGATCCTATTACAGTGATATAGCAGTGCCATTACTGCAGGATCTTTCATGTCCTTAGCACAAGTCTCCCCTGAATGAGGTCCTATTAAAGTGATATAGCAGTGCCATTACTGCAGGATCTTTCATGTCCTTAGCACAAGTCTCCCCTGAATGAGGTCCTATTACAGTGATATAGCAGTGCTATTACTCCATGACTCTGGTGATCGAGTGAGATGGCAGAACATGCCTGCCCACGCTTACCGGCATGGCACATGATGGATGGATGGATTACTTCAGGATCTTTCATGTCCTTAGCACAAGTCTCCCCTGAATGAGATCCTATTACAGTGATATAGCAATGTCATTACTTCAGGATCTTTCATGTCTGTAGTGGCTGGGGCTTTATTGCAAAGGCTAATGGGCGCGTTTTGAAAAAGGAGAGTCTGGCATATGAGACTACGACCTCCAGCATGATAATGGAGGTGGCGGCAGTAACAGCGGCATTCCCGTGGCTAGAGGAGACTACTGCAACACACAGTTGTATTCATTACAGATTCAAAGAGTATGCTTAGCAAGGTGGAGAAAGGAATGTTTCGTGTGGAATGGCTCTCGTCGCTTCAGAGGTCACAGATCGTGAGAATTGTATGGATATTTTGCCCTGGCCATGCGGGTGTACGAGGGAATGAACAGGCTGATAGGCTAGCAGGGAGGGCACCTCTTGGTGGTATTTTGCCTATGGACAAGGGGGAGGTGGTCGTGCGCTTGTGGGACCAGGTAGAGAAGGCTGAGGAACAGATTGAGAACCCATATGTGGAAAGAATGAGATTGCGGGGGATCGGCAAGGGTTCTGGAAGAATATCAAAACTGAGAGGGAAGACCAGGAGAACTTTTAATCAGATAGCAGGTGGGAACGATTAGTAGGATGACTCTTCACTGGCTGTTGAACGAGGGGACGGAGCACGTATGGGAATGTCCTGAGTGCAATGATGTCGGTTCCTAACTTAACTCAACTCAACTCATGTCCTTAGCACAAGTCTCCCCTGAATGAGATCCTATTACACTGATATAGCAATGCCATTACTTCAGGATCTTTCATGTCCTTAGCACAAGTCTCCCCTGGATGAGATCCCCCTAAAGTGATGTAACAATGCCATCACTCCAGGTCTCCCTTGAATGAGATCCTATTACAGCAACGTAGCAATGCCACCATTGTAGGATATATTCATGTCCTTAGCACAGGTCTCCTGACTGAGATCATATTACAGCAATATATCAATGCCATCGCTCATGGATCTTTCATGTCCTTAGCTGAAGTCTCCTGAATGAGATCCAATGACAATTGTAAATTGCAACTTGTAGGCCATAAGGCCACACTCTGGCAATGATTGTTAGGGGTAAAACCTACTCTGGGGTCGATAGAGCCCAATGTCTTGGGTAGAATATGTCTATAAGAAGTAAACCTGATACCAGCGGTTGCTGGAGTCAAACACACTGTCCTTCAAGTTACAGAAGTGCAAGGCTGGATGTGACACAATCTGCAAAAGATGAACATAAAAGGAGAATGGAGAAGTCTGTAAGGAAACTTATCTGATTTGACTTATGACTTATTTTGAGATAGATTGTTATACAATCATTGTTATTGTTTTATAGATTGTTATACAAGAATTGTTATTGTTTCTGTTTCTGCAGGTTCTCCTATGCAATGGGAGCAAGATCTGGAGAAAGCCATCATAGACGCTGATGCTATGTCCACTGCTTCTAGTGACCAGGCCTTGATGATTGGCCTGGATCGCATCTCCTTTGCAGGCACAGACAATAACACAATGTCTGGGGTCAGTTCCGAGAGTGGACAGCAAGTCGACGGCGATAGTCCTCTTGACGATGATGTAGAAGACAGACAGCATCTGTATCGAGCATACATGAGAGAAATGGAGAGTGAGAGATTGGCCTTGGCCGAGGAAGAGTTACGGGAAAAGGTGTGGTCATTATCTAGGACAGAGGAGTTCTCTGCTGAAACTGTTGAGGATGAGTCCAGAGATGGTAAGGATGAGACTGAGGAAGGTAAAGCTGACGATGTTGTCTATGACATGTATGAAGACCATGTCCAGTCCCAGATGTCCCTACAGGAAAAGGAAGACTCCAAGGACACTCTGAATCTAGAAGTCGGCTATATCTCTCCTCAAGCTCATTTCGATGATATTTCACAAGAAGAAGGCCAGGTCACGGAGTTTGAGGAGGGTGTACTTGCACCGGCGGAAGAGGCGAGAGTCAGTGACGAGGTAGAAGAAGCTGGAGTCAGTGACAGGATATATGGTGACAGTACTGAGACAAAAGAGCAGGTGACACACTTGGAGGGTGGACAGACAAAAGTTGAAATCACAGAGAGAACTCTGGTTTCTGCTTCTTCAGAAATTGAAGATGAGAGTGCCACTGAAAGAGGCTGGTTTTCTGAAGAAAAACAACATGAAATGTTTTCAAAACATGTGAAATATTCCTACACTTATGAAGAAAAACAAGAAATGGGATTTGCAGAGGAAAGATATAAACAAACCAGTTTAAGAGAAGAGGTCCAAAGCAGTTCTGAGTACAAAGTCAGCAGCTTAACCTCACATTCTGAAACCAAGTCTGGCCTAGAGTTTCAATTAGAACCTGGCGACAACCTTGCCCACCATGACCAGGAAGGTGAGTCAGTCGCTCAGTGTTTCTGGCCGTGCTTGTGTTCATCAGACAGCTATGCATTCATCATTAAGCACACAAACGCCCGCCTTTCAGAATTTACTTAACTGAATTTTTTGTTATGCAAGTTTTGAATGCTTTGTTATTTTCATACATTATCAGTGCATGTTTGTTATTCCTTTTTTTTCCATTAAATAGTCAAGAACATGAGATTTCATGCATTATAGTTCAAATCTGAGTTAAGGGAAATGTAAACCGAGTGTTTAAAGACAACCTAAGACAAACTGTCTTACATACAAGAATTAGACATTATTTGAGAGTAGGTGAAGAAGAAATTTTTTTGAGATTAAATTAGTCATTCAAATAAGCAATATGATGCATATGTTTTACAAATTGAGAGTACAGGGTATAAAAACAATGACCAAACTGGCCAAGACTTAGAAACTCAGTTCTGATGCGGCCACATCAAGAAATGGGACCCCCATATAAAGTGTCAAGCTGAAATCCATCAAAGTCTTGAAACAAAATCAGCACTGCTTCAGCTGGCAAGCCCTTAATACTAATCTAAAATTCACTTGTCCACCTTTAATGCTAATATAACATTTGCTTTACCACAACTGGCAAACGTGTGAAAAAGGAGCCACATCAGACTGGCGAATCTTATAACAAATTTACATTGCTAGATCTCAATTAAAATAATAGTTAATTAAACTAATAGAATTATTTCAGTTCACCTCAACTGCCAACTTTATCAGAGACAGAATTTGTTATTTAAGAGTGAACGAAGAAGAAGAAAAGTCTTTCAGATTAAATTTGTTTCCCAATTTAATGTTTTTTAAAAGGTACACATGCCTTACAATCTGAAGTTACAATATTTAAAATACAAATTTTTAACATTAAATTATGTTACCAAAGAAACAAAAAAGACATGTCTTAGAAATTAATAATACAATGTTTAAGTGGCATCCTGAAGTACATTAATGAACAGTGTAGCCATAGACATGAGGAGCATCCTGAAGTACATCATCATTCATCATTGGCACCTTGCCGTCTTGACAGACGATAGTTTTTTACATTGTGCTCCAAAAAGGCATAATAACTACAACCCATGGCGGTGACGAATGTGACTGATGAGGCCAATTCGCGCTGTTAAGACCAGGGATGGAGTTAAGCCTCTCCATAGCACAAAGCCTGGGCTAAAATATAGAGACCATGTGTTGCCCATCCAGCATGATCCCTCTCTCCACCTGTCTAGATCACACCAGAGGAAAGATAACAGTAATACATCTGGAACAAGACAAGCTGCAGAAGCTGCCGGATCAGCAAAGCAATGCTCTAACTGTCTGCCTGTCGGAGATTCGATCGTAGACCAGCCACCAACCAAGACTTAGGGCCTGGTCTGCCCTGCCATGACATTTTATCTTTAGGATGCATTTCCTCGCACTAGGATAAGGCTTGTTCCCTTCCAATTGCACTCTTCCACCCAAAGCCGTTGGCACAATGTGGGGTGCCGGGTTTGGTAAGTTCCGCCCAACATTCGGCGCTAACAGAAAGCAGTAGTACCGCCTGCTATCATTATGGTAGCTCAATCATACCTGGCTAAGACCTGACATAAGAAGTACATCAATAAACAATGTAAACATGGACATGAGGAGCTGACTGTGATAATAGATCTGAATTATTGAGGAATAGAGAGAAAAGAAATACATTGTAAATACTGTAACCCCTAACATGTTTAGAAGACCAAGAATGAAGTAGTTCACATTTGAGCACAAAATATCTAGTTTGTCTAACAAGATGGTGGACACAGGACAGTAAAGACATCCCTTGCATGAAAGTACATAACATAAAGAAACTGGCAAAGTATCAAGTATTTCCAGCAGGCCTCAATGAAGAGAAACATTCTACGTTGAATTTGCTTCGTCATGCTGATTTCATTGTTTATACTTTAATGGTTATCAAACATTTCCTTTATCATTATATTTTCAATAGTATTGTGTACAATTACCTTGCATGACATTTTTCTTAACATTTCCATTATTTATATTTTGCTCAGCTTGAAAGTGGCAGTTCATAAATAAACACACATTTATTGTTTGACGCTCACAGAAATAGAAGAAAGAAGTAGATGCTTGAAGACGCACTAGACGACATAAATATTGAAAGCTACAGTTACTGATCCATATTTGATCCTATCACCTCCAAATAACGACAGCTTTCTATTTCTTGGAGTGCAAAATAATACATGTGTGTTTATTTATGAATTGTCTTAGTGGCATCAAAGGGTGCCATAATTGATATTTGAAAGTGGCGGTTTGTTGAGCTGTTTACCTGACTGTGCTAAAGGCCAGCTCCCTTAGCTCCTCCTGTAAATGTCCTTTCATTGTCTGTTGCCTGCTGTCTGCTTTTGCTTGAGACTTTTGAGGTCTTATGGCTATGTATGCTTTGTTGGTTACTACTGATTTTAGCAGGATGGCATTGTCATGTCTTAATCTAAGTCTAGTAGTTCTACTTATGGATTAGGGTCTTGTCGTCATGGATGTTCCAAAGAGATGGGTATATTGTGGGGAATGTGCATGACACCAATTGCTTGATTTCATATTGGTCTTCATACGTCCATATTGTTGGCCTGGTTGTGCTGTTTTGTTTTATCTCAAGTACTTGTCTTCAGTGTTGGCATGGAATTTGACACAATCAAAGTGAGCAAGATCATTGTGCATGCATAAATGTGTTCAGATATGTATGTCCAGGCATTTAACTGGTCATCATTTTATATTCCACAAACATTGCATGTTGATTATTGCTGTATCATGTTGTATTAATTTTTCATTCTTCAGTATGTGCATTTTGAAAATATGTTTCATTGTAGATTAATTTTATAGTTTTTTTTGGTAATAATATGTTAATGTACTTATCACCTGATGCCTGCTTCAGCCAATCAGTTACTTGCATGTAAATCATCATCATCATGTGCCTTGCCAAATGGCACAGGCACCCATGTCTCTCCAGAGGTTTCTGTCCAAATGTACCCTCTAGAAGAGTGTCTAGTAAACAGTGTTCTCTTCTTCTTCTGCCTTCATCTCCCAATAGTGCCTAGGTCCCCAAACAACTCCCGCCAAGTCCCTGGTAGACTTGCTCATGATTGGTTGGATTTTCCCGCTAAGTTTTCTATGGTTTATAGCCAGCTGTCCTTATTCACATCATACATAAATAGTATGTTTTATTGTTACTGTTCTTTGAATCCATTATTGACCCCAGTAACATACGCTCAATTGTAAACATGACAATCCAAAAAAAAAAAAAACCTATCACTATGTCATTTGTTCCAAGACTGCTGTTGCCAAGAGGATACTGAAATCCCCTGGGATGAAAAGCTGCATACTCTTAAGCATTTGCCAGATTGTTATTTAACTACAATACGTAAACATTCCTTTCTTTTATCAGAGATTGGAAGCCTTGTGCAATTATTAAAAGACTAGCATCATGATGACTTAGTCACCTGCTCCTCCTAGTAAACCTTTTTCTTCTTCCTGTTCCTTGTAGTAAACCTTTTTCTTCTTCCTGTTCCTTGTAGTAAACCTTTTTCTTCTTCCTGTTCCTTGTAGTAAACCTTTTTCTTCTTCCTGTTCCTTGTAGTAAACCTTTTTCTTCTTCCTGTTCCTTGTAGTAAACCTTTTTCTTCTTCCTGTTCCTTGTAGTAAACCTTTTTCTTCTTCCTGTTCCTTGTAGTAAACCTTTTTCTTCTTCCTGTTCCTTGTAGTAAACCTTTTTCTTCTTCCCCCTGTTCCTCATAGTAAACCTGTTACCTCTTCCCCTTGTTCCTTATAGTAAAACTTTTTCTTCTTCTACCTGTTCCTTGTAATAAACCTTTTACCTCTTCTTCCTGTTCCACAGAGTAAACCTTTTTCTTCTTCTTCTTCTTCATCATAGTAAACCTGTTTCGTCTTCCTGTTCCTCTTAGTAAACCTTTTTCTGCTTCCTCCTGTTCCTTGTATTAAAAAATGTTCCTCTCCTTCCAGTTTCTCATTGTAAACCTTCTTCTTCCTGCGCCTAGTCTGGAACATTGGCAATCATGACTCCCCAGCCCTCTCAGTAATTTGTTTTGATGAAATTGATGTTTTTATATTATCATTTGATGCCTAGTTATTTTAGCATTCCGCCAAAAATTATTTCTTTACTTCCCTTGTCTATTATTTTCATCACTTAGAGCACATTTCTTTATTCCACCTTTTCTGTTGCTTCATAATTGCTTTTTTCTTTTCTTTATTGTTTTCATTATTGATTGAGTAGCACCTGCCGCTGTGAACACCTCACCATATTCATATTTCCTTCCTGTCCACTGTGTCCACAGCACTCTTCTAAAAAAACATCACATTTTCACTATCTCCAATTTCCCTATCATTTCGTTACTTAATATCCATCATTAGCATCCAGGCAGGAAGAGCAGGCCACTCACAACTGTTCATTATGCAAATTAGTAAATATTACAACTGTAAAAATTTGCTTACTAGATACATTTATGTTAAAAATAGTGAAAAAGTGTATTTTTTACATAATTTTGTGTGAACATTAAAACATCCCCCCCCCCCCCCCAAAAAAAAAAACAACCCAAGAAAAAGTCCAGTAGCAGAAACTTGCTGTGGATGTGTGAAGTGTTGCTACCATCACATTTTGCAGGCCTTAGTGCACAGAGAATTAGGTAGTCAGTCTCTCATAGTGAATATCCAGAGCTGACGTTGAGCCCTCAACCAACTATGTTCATGCCATTGACAGTTATAAATATGTGATACCCTAACCGTAATAAATATGTGTAAAAATTTATTCTGTAAGAGACATATTTAAACTGTAACTTTACTCAGCTGAAAAAATGTTAGCATTAGTATACAAAAATGTCCCAATAAGAAAAAATGTATTAATGCAATTGTTAAAAATATACATAGTAGTTAACATTTTTTTTGTAAATACTGTACTCAGATAAAAGACAACAAGCTGAGGCATCGAACCCAAGCCCCCACCACGCTCATTATATTATTAGCGTAGTTCCCTATCAACTTTGATACTAAAGACGCTAAAACAAAGGAAATTGAAATATTTTGGTCACTTGAAATGTGAAGACCAAAGAGAAGATGGGTGTAGGATGTGGCAGAGGATCTCCAGATCAGTGTATCGCACGCGGGACATCTTGCTTATGACAGAGTAATTACCTGGAATGTTGTTATGGAGCGAGATTCTCCAAGTGTAATGCTACAAATTGAATGAAGGAAAGGATGAAATACTTCCTCTAACCCTGGGGTAATGGATCCAACATTCAGTCTTCTCTGACAAGAATGGAAGATTGAGAGGACTCATGTGCATGTTTCATACATTAAATTCTCAGCATTTGGACATGTAAAAATCAGGCAATATGGTGCTGTTCAGGACACATGACAAAATGAGAAAACCTACAACAAATATTCATAGCATGTGTGATTCTGGTATACACTTTAGGAACATCTTTGCGTAATCTATGGAAGGAAACTGGGGCACTTATGGAGACATCTGTGTACAATGAAAGTAATCCTTTGCCAAATCCAAACCAAACAACATGATGAAAAATCTGGCAAATAATAGGTCTTCAGACTGGCTGTCATGAGAGACATTTTCTACAAAAGATATG
Organism: Cepaea nemoralis; assembly: GCA_014155875.1. Lineage (NCBI taxonomy): Eukaryota > Metazoa > Mollusca > Gastropoda > Stylommatophora > Helicidae > Cepaea > Cepaea nemoralis. The sequence continues at coordinate 342,742 of JACEFZ010002917.1, forward strand.
CTACATGATTATACTGAACAGCACATGAAGTATGAAATGGTCAGTATTATGCCAGCCATTTCTACTTTCGGAAAATTTTTTGTTTTATTAGTATTTATTTTCATGCCAGATGCTGGTGCTTTCGCTTTGTGAGATGCCAGGTTAAATTTTAAAATAATGGAGTTACCATTGTGTCTTGCTTGTTGTTGTTCTTCTTCTTTCGGTCACTTGAAATAACTGCAGTGTTGTCTCTTGTATGAATCTAACAGTCTTTTTTAGTTCACTCAGCGGTCCATAGAGTTTATCGTCCACTGTTGTCTCTCTAGGCCAGAAGGTTCGCCTGGATATGTTGTAGTTTGGGCAATCTTGCAGTATGTGCTCTGCTGTCTGCAACGCCAAACCACATGTGCACATGGCTGAGTCACCAATCTTGAATTTTGTATACTTGTGGTTGCGTAATCTATTGTGTCCTGTTCTGAGGCGCAGAATAATGGCTTGTTCTGGTCTGTCCATAACGTGGTAGTCTTCTTGAGTAGGGTTTGGTGGCCTTCTGACTGATTTAATCATTCTTTTCTTTTGGTGGTAAGTAACGGGCACATCAGGTTGTTCTTCTTTTGCTCCTTCATTAGCCAATCGATCAGTTCTGTCGTTTACGCGTTCTCCACAGTGCGATGGTATCAACTGTATGGCAATGGTGACCTTATACTGACTGCTAAGTTCAGAAAGTAGTGTCCTTGGTACTGGCAATTTCTGACAGAAGCACTGTGAGTACTGATTTTGCATTTGTCAATAGCACCACAGGCTGTGTACCATGGCTGGTATTTAGTAATTTCTCTGTTGCTATCTTGATTGCCTCAATTTCAGCATCATAGTTTATGGCAGTACTTTCCTGTTGGAACTCTAGGCTGTGTCCCTAGTATTATTTGGGTTTTCTGTGTACACTCCTGCTCCTCCATTTCGAACAGTATTTTGTGCTGACCCATCTGTGTAGACTCGGATCCAGAGGTCCTGTGGGTATTCGTCATCAAGGAAGCTGATGAGTGGCTGTTCTGCACTGTACACTGCTTCTGTTCTTCCTTTTCAAATATTCCTCTTACTTTTGTCTGGATGTTTAGTAATAGTCTATGTTCATCTTTCCATGGAGTTCGCTCTGGAATAGTTGTCAGGGGGATACCAACTGTGGGAAGATCGGTGGTTTCTCTGCAGAGTCATTTGGCCTGGTGGATAAAACTACTTCTTTTCAACTGCCCCATAGCTAAGTTTTTAAATTGGTTCTTCATAGGGTGGCCTGGCAAGCTGAGGAACTTTTTTTTTGTATTAGTGTTTTTGTATCTCTGCGCTCTCTCAGTGCTTGTGTCCTCCACATTTTCTCCATTGCTACTGTAGGGGTTGATCTCATCCCTCCAGTGGTGACTCTTAAGTGCTTGATTTTGCACCTTGTCCAGCTCTTGTAGTGTGGTTTTTTTATGCTGAACACCATGCAGTTGACTCGTATTCCAGATGTGGTTGTATGCTCTGTTGATAAACTTTGCTAAGTATTTTCCCACTGGCTCCCCAAGTGGTTCCAGTTAGCTTTCTCAGGATGGCTATTTTCCTTCTGGCTTTTGCTACTGCTTTTCTAATGTGTTTTCTCCATGTCAGCTTGTCGTCGAATGTTACTCCAGGGTATGTTGGTTCTTTATCTTCTCTTAGGGGTATTCCATTTATCTGAATGCTCCCTGCCTTTTGTTTCGGAGAAAGGGTAAATAGAGTGGTGCTGCACTTGTCAGTGTTTATGCTGATACACCATCTATCCGCCCATGCAACAAATGTATCTACAGCTCTTTGTAGCGATATGGTGGCCACTGATGCATGTTCATTTGTGCTCCATAAACCAGGTCATCAGCGTACATTGCCGCTTTAATTCCATACGGTAGATTAGCAACAAGATCATTGATGAAGATTAGAAAAGGTGTGGGGGACAAGACTCCGCCCTGGGGAACACTGTGACGCAATAGTACTTTCTTGCTCTTGAGACCGTCTATCTGTACTCGGGCTCTTCTGTTGTGCAAGTATGCTTTCACCCATTTGTACATTCTTCCATTGACTTTACAGTTTCTCAGTTTCCTCATCAGACCTTCTTTCCAGACTTTGTCAAAGGCTTTCTTCAGATCTATCCATGCCAGCAAGCACCAGCTTCTTCTCTTGGAATGCATCCTCAATTTCTTGAGAGAGGTAGGTTGTCTGATCTTCCATAGAGTAGCACTGCCTAAAGCCAGCCTGTTGTGGCACAAGATGTTTTCACTTTCATGTACCACTGTAGTCTGTGATTGATGACACGCTCTATTGTTTTGCAGAGACAGCTGGTGAGGCTAATTGGTCTGTAGCTGGAGGCAATGGAACTATCTTTCCCTGATTTTAGGAGGGGTAGCAAGATTGCTTCTCTCCAGGCTTGTGGAACATTGCCTAAGGTCCAGGTTTTATTGAAGATCTGCAACAGCTTTGCTTTGACCTCTGTTCCTAGGTTCCTGATCCATTGGAGATACCACCAGCTCCTGGTGACTTTCTCATTTTCAGTTTTGATAAGCCAAGTTCATTGGTTGTGATAAGTGCCCACATAACTTCATGTAGTATGTCATTCTGTCCTGTATGTTGCCATTTCTCTCGAAACTCTTGTTGTTTCTTTGGACTAATTTTGATATTGTTATCTTGTGTGAATGAGTCCACGAAATGGTCAGCTGCTAGCTTTCATGTTAAGATGTTTCCATCTTTATGTAGTGCAATTTTTGAGTTTCTTTCCGTGCCCTCATCGTTAAGTTGTTTTATTTGCTTCTACAACTTATTGTGTCTCTTTCAAAGTTCAGTGACTCCGTTTCTTCTGCCAGCTTTTCCGTCTAGCCTGCAGCTTGGCCCTTTGAAATTTGGCTTTTTCGTGCTGGTATTTATTGTGGTTCTCTTGGCTGGGGTTGGCTTCTTCTTGCCTTCTACACACTTCCACATCATTATGCAACTGTTCACTACTCCAGTAGGGTTTATAATGTTTACGGGCTCCTCTTGTTTCTCGTGCTGCCTGTAGTATGCATTTCCCAAACTCTTCAGCTATTTTATTTGTCCTTCTCAGTGTTCAGGTTTCTAACCAGTATGATGTGCGATGCTTGTACATTGCCTCGCCTGCTTTCTTGTAGTTCCACCTTGAGAGGATGCTGCTTTCACTTACAAGCTCTTTTTCTACAGCTAGAAAGACTGGCCGATGGTCGCTGCCACCAAGTTGTTTCCCAACAATTTGTGTAATGTTCCACTCCAGGTTTGGTGAATGAAAAGCCAGGTCAGGTGTAGTTGTAGTGTGCCATGATCTCGAGTAGAAAGTATGTGACTTGTTGTAATAAGCAACTAATCTAAGCTGGATATCAACTGTGAGAAACCATCTTATAAAAAAGTTGGTAAAGCTATCAAACTCCTGAAGGATGGGAAAGCTGCTGGTCGAGATGGTTAAAGTGAATATAAAATATAAACAGCTGTACTAAATTACTACACAATAATGGCTCCAAATCATTTCAAGAATTTGTTGATAAATGAAAGGCAGAAGAAGAAGAAAGCTTAATGCTCTAAATGATAAACCTCTGTCCCATATTGTAACTTTTTTCATCACCATCATAATCTTCCACTTTTGCTGTCAAGTGTTGTGGGGCAATTTCCTCCATAATTCTAGAGTAATAGTGCATGAACAAATCAATTCCCTACCAGTTTTCTGGATCTGTCATAGTCCTTAGTTACTTAGTAGCCCCTCTTAAATCTAAACATGAGTCACTGCTTGATCCAGAAAAGTTAAAGATGATGTGTGATGGATGGATGGATGGAGTTCTTAGGATCCATTTTATGTTTCACAATCATATGTTGTACAGTCTTCGTTGTATTTCTCTGAGCCATACGTTTACACTTCATTGTGTCAAACTCAATACGCATGTATTAATTAGCTTTGTGAAATGTGCTTATTTAAAATTCATTTTATGTGTATCAACAACATGTATCTCAGTTTCTTAGACTAACACACTCTCCCTAGTTGTTAATTTAACCGTTTCAATTACAGATTTTGTAGCAGAATTTAATTGAGAGGGGTGGGGGAGTAACCACAATGGAAACAGTGTCAATGTATTACTTTCAGAGGCAATATGTAATATTGTATATTGTGCTGCATGTTTCAAATTGTAGCTAGAATCTTATATATGACCAGCAGAAGATATTATAACGCCTCATGTGTTGTGTGATACAATAGCTGATCAGACATGGTGAATTGCTTATTAACACAAACAATAGCTAAACACACATTGTGAATTGCTTGATATGTATTGACAGCAGCTGAACACACATTGTAAATTGCCTGAGACAGGTAAGGTTCACTCCGCATTCTGTCCCTGTCATTTATTACTTAACCTCCAGTCAGATGTAAAGTTAATTCCTTCTGCCTCATTCATTATTTAACCTACAGTCAATTGCAAAGTTTATTCCTTCTGTCCTGGTCATTTATTATTTAACCTCCAGTTTAATTGTAAAGTTAATTCTTTTTCTGTCCCAACCATTTATTATTTAACCTCCAGTCAACTGTAAAGTGTTCTATCCCAGACATTATTATTTAACCAGCTTTCCCAAGCAAATGTAAAGGTAACTCTTTATTACTTTGTGAGTAAATCAACAAAAATAGAAAGTGAGATTGTTCAGCTTTGCTAGAACACAGTCACAAGTGGCAGAATGGATCACATGGCTAGAAAGCCTCATCAGCTTACAAAAGCGGAAAAATACACTGATACGGTTACATCTTAAAAATTATGCAAATGTCACCTAGTGAGCTCCTGGAGTTATCAGAATCCTAAAGAAAAAAAATAAAACTAAATCAAAAATCTCAACTGAAGGCCAAAATTTACGTAGACCAGCTAACATGAAGAGACATAGTGGGTACAGCACAAGCCAAAGGGAAATAGAAATGGAGAAGGGTCAACCTTTACAGGGAAGATCTTGGTAGGATTGGTACAGAAAGGGGAGAGTACACAGATAGAGAGGTGGAATTGGCAGGTGAATGAGGTGTGAGAGAATGAGATTTTGTTTTTTAATTATTAAGTGAAGGTTAAAAGAAACTGTGAACATTCATTCCTTTTTACTGAGACAATCATTACTGTAATGTTACAACTGCCTAGGACAGGAAATTATGAAAAGTATGTGATGTATAGAGTAACCAGTAAATGTATAATAGTTTGCATGGCACAAAAAGAGTTAATAAGTGTGTTGTTTCATTTGTTTTATCTCCATATGTTAAGCTCTGTTTAATATGCTCAGCTCTCTTATATGGGTTATGGCTGGAGTTTATGTGTAAAGCCTCCTATTATGGTGTTTAGTCCTTCTTAATATGGCTTTAATACCTTTGTATAAGTTAAACCTCCCTTGTGTGTGTTTAACCTTCTTTATTAGTGTTTAACCTGATCCAAGTGTTTAACCTCCCACTGTGTGACATGCAGCCTGATCAAGCATGCACTTAACAACCACCATAAGCTCGCTGTGACTCCCATGTGCCAGATCTGAAGTAAAGGAGTCTTTTGTTCTTTCTTATCTTCATTTTGCCAGCAGAGGAAAAGAGATTTGATGAGCAAGGGCAAGAAATGGCAGCCATGGCTCTGCAGGCATCAGATAAAATGAGCTCCTCAAGCTCAGAAGTTGCCCAATTGGATGATTTTGATAACGAAGGTATTTCATGTTTCTTTGTATTTTTCTAGCGTACATTTTTTGCCCACTCGTCATCATATTTCTTTCCAGTATTTCATTAGCTTCCATTTAATTGCCAGTTCTTCTTCTGTTTGTGTCATTTGGAAGTCTTCTGAACACTGAAATCACAGTCAGAGTATGTTTCAATATGTCTGCTGAATACATCAGTTTTACGTTCACATACATTTTGGTTGCATGGTTTACATTGCATTTTAACATTTAGTTGCTTTTAATATTCCTGAATTTTTTAAATTAACGCTGTGCTCTAAATATAGATAACATGCTCTTTATTCTTCCTTAATGTACATAACAAACTCTTTATTCCTCTTTGTATACATAACATACTCTTTATTCTTCTATCACATGGATAACATACTCACTATTCCTCTTAATATACATAACATATTCTTTATTCCTCATAATGTACATAACATAATCTTTATTCTTCCATCACATAGATAACATAATCTTTATTCTTCTATCACATAGATAACATACTCTTTATTCTTCTATCACATAGATAACATACTCTTTATTCTTCTATCAGATAGATAACATACTCTTTATTCTTCTATCACATAGATAACATACTCTTTATTCTTCTATCAGATAGATAACATACTCTTTATTCTTCTATCACATAGATAACATACTCTTTATTCTTCTATCACATAGATAACATACTCTTTATTCTTCTATCACATAGATAACATACTCTTTATTCTTCTATCACATAGATAACATACTCTTTATTCTTCTATCACATAGATAACATACTCTTTATTCTTCTATCACATAGATAACATACTCACTATTCCTCTTAATATACATAACATACTCTTTATTCTTCCATCACATAGATAACATACACTGTATTCTTCATAATATACATATATACTCTTTATTCCTCATAATATACATAACAAACTCTTTATTCTTCCATCACATAGATAACATACTCTTTATTCTTCTATCACATAGATAACATACTCACTATTCCTCTTAATATACATAACATACTCTTTATTCTTCCATCACATAGATAACATACACTGTATTCTTCATAATATACATATATACTCTTTATTCCTCATGATATACATAACATACTCTTTATTCTTCCATCACATAGATAACATACTCTTTATTCTTCTATCACATAGATAACATACTCTTTATTCTTCTATCACATAGATAACATACTCACTATTCCTCTTAATATACATAACATACTCTTTATTCCTCATAATATACATAACATACTCTTTATTCTTCCATCACATAGATAACATACACTGTATTCTTCATAATATACATAACATACACTTTATTCCTCATAATATACATAACATACTCTTTATTCTTCCATCACATAGATAACATACACTGTATTCTTCATAATATACATATATACTCTTTATTCTTCATAATATACATAACATACTCTTTATTCCTCATAATATACATAACATACTCTTTATTCTTCCATCACATAGATGATATAATCTGTATTCTTCCATCACATAGATAACATACTCTTTATTCTTCTATCACATAGATAACATACTCTTTATTCTTCACAATATATATATATATATATAATATACTCTTTATTCTTCCAGCACATAGATAACATAATCTTTATTCTTCCATCACATAGATAACATAATCTGTATTCCTCACACTCTTTATTCCTCATAATACACATACATTTTATTCTTCCTTCGCATAGATAACATACTCTTTATTCTTCATAATATAGATAACATACTCTTTATTCTTCCATCATATAAATAACATAATCTTTATTCCTCATAATACATATAACATACTCTTTATTCTTTCATCACATAGATAACATACTCTTTATTCTTCCTTCACACAGATAAATAATCTTTATTCTTCCAGCACATAGATAACACAATCTTTATTTTTCCATCACATAGATAGCATGCTCTTTATTCCTCATAATATACATAACATGCCCTTTATTCTTTTATCACATAAATAACATACTCTTTATTCTTCCATCACACAGATAACATAATCTTTATTCCTCATAATATTCATAACATACTCTTTATTCTTCCATCACACAGATAACATATTCTTTATCCTTTCTGCACATTGATAACATAATCTCTATTCTTCCATCGCATAGATAACATAATCTTTATTCTTCCATTGCATAGATAACATAATCTTTATTCTTCCATACTATAGATAACACGCTTTATTCTTCCAGCTCATAGGTAGCATACTCTTTATTCTTTCAGCACATAGATAATGTACTCTTTATTCTTCCATCACAAAGATAATATACTCTTTGTTCTTCCATAATGTACATAACATCCTCGATATTCTTCTATCACATAGATAACATCCTCGTTATTCTTCCATCACATAGATAACATATTATTCTTCCATATTGCTAAATTGATTTCAATGTAGGATTTTGTACATAGTCATCAGAAACTCACAGGATGTAGTTGATATTTGTAGTCAATATACATTACATTTATCACACAGGCTCATTTTGTAGTATTTTGTTTTTCAAAATACATACACATTAACTACATCTCATTAAACAGTTTTTTCAAAATACACAGCATATGAAATGGATCTGATTAAATGGTTTCTTAAAACACATACACATGAAATTGATCTTATTAGACTGATTCAAAATACACACACATAAACTACATCTCATTAGACAGTTTTTTCAAAATACACAACATATGAAATGGATCTCATTAAATGGTTTCTTAAAACACATACACATGAAATTGATCGATCTTATTAGACTGATTCAAAACACACACACATAAACTAGACCTCATTAGAAAGTTTCTCAAAACACAACATATGAGCTAGATCTCATTAGAAAGTTTCTCAAATTACATACACATGAGCTAGACCTCATTAGAAAGTTTCTCAAAATACATATTAGCTAGACCTCATTAGAAAGTTTCTCAAAATACATACACATGAACTAGATCTCATTAGAAAGTTTCTCAAAATACATATTAGCTAGACCTCATTAGAAAGTTTCTCAAAATACATACACATGAACTAGATCTCATTAGAAAGTTTCTCAAAATTAGTTAGACATCATTAGAAAGTTTCTCAACATACATACACATGAACTAGATCTCATTACAAAGTTTCTCAAAATCTCATCAGACAATATCTAAAAATACACATCTCATCACACAATATCCACGAAGTAGATCTCATTAGGCAGCTTCTTGGTATTCCCTCCAACTCCAACTAGACTAACAATTTTTTCCCTAGATGTTGAAATCCGAGAACTGAGTGAAGAGACTTCGGAGGAGACAGACGTAGAAGACCAGTTCTCACCAGTCTTAACTCAGGCCGCTGAACCGACTTTCAGCTTTGAAGTCAGTTCTGTCAGTCGCAGCGATGAGAAAGACAAGAGAATACAGTCCTCTGACCTAAGTCCTGTAGACGTGAAAGGGCAGGAGGAGATGGTTCTGAAAAGTCACCCAGAGGAGGAGCATGCAGTGAGATCACAGGATGTTACAAGGACAGTACATGAAAAGATGGAAGCCGCTGGTGGTCTTGCACTGGATGCATCCATGGAGAGAGCGGAGCAAGGATCTCCAGATGCTGAGGTCAGTGGAGATTATGAAGTAACGAGGAAACATCTTGAGCCTGTGGAAGCTTCTGGTATTGGTAGGGGGGTTAAAATGGAGGAACAGGTTGAATTAGTGGAAGAGCATGAGATGGATGAGGAGACAGAGGATATTGATGATACAGAGCTAGAACCTGAACTCTGTGGCCTTAGTCATAGTGATGACCATGAAGTTGATGGTGAGGAGGAGGGGAAGAGATGGAGGAGGAGGAGATACTTGAGCATGAAATAGAGAGTGAAGAACCTGGAGAATTCATTGAAGGTGAAGAATTCAGAGAAGATGGACGGGAAGAGGTATCAATAGAAACTGAAATCTCCACAGGATATGAGAACTTGGCTTTTAGAGATGAAGAAGTACCAGAATGGAAGGGAGAATCATTCCATATGAAGAGAGAATTAGTGCGACAAGAGACCAGAGATATTTCCCCAGAGGATCTTGAGGAGAAACCTGTAGCTTACGATTTCCCAGATGACTTTGCGCAGGAAATTACTTTTCAGATGCACTATGAACGGTCGTATGCAGAAAGCGTAGACATCGCCAGTGAAGATGTTCATGAGAGCTTTACAGTTACTCAAAAGACTGTTTCACATACTGACATAAAGGAGTCTTTGAAGGAAGTAGAAGAGGAAGCAGAGACATGTGATAGATGGGAACCAACTGATGACATTGGAGGGCAACATATAAGTAAACATGCCACAGACATGACAAGTGGGGAAGCTACAGGAGAGTCAGAAGCTGTTGGAGGAGAAGAAATCCAAGTTGAAGATGAGGAAGAATCTGAAGCCTCATCTAAAAGCAGCTCAGAAAGTGGAGGTGTAGAGGTATTTGATGAACAGACTGGTCAGTAACACCAGACTTCCTTGGGAAATAGCACACCAGTACAAAAGACAATTTTCTGAATCCTTTGCTGAAGAGCAAAAATCCTCAATCAAACCTCAAAAGTCCATCGACATGGGTACGTTTTACAGGAGAGATAAATCCAAGGATGAGGAATTCTTAGAGAAAAGTTTTTACAGTGAGTCAGAAACTTTGAATTCAGAATCAGCAGCAAAGCGTAAAGTTACTTTTGAACTAGAGCAGGAAGATGTTTTGGGCACAGCAGAGTGTGAGTTTGAGCCTGAGTTTTTTACTGAAGAGTCTGCAAGACCTCAACCTTGTGAGCCGTACGAACAGATTGATGACACACATGATGTTGATGTCCTCGTTACAATACTAGAAAGTCGACAGCATGTCAGGAGCGAGATCGCCAAGCAAGTCTATGATCGAGAATTTCCAGAAACACCAAAGCAGGACACAGAGTTTGAGATGGTAGCCAGAACCAGGTCTGTCCGCTCAGAGTTTGATGAGAGTGAAGAAGATGCCATGCTGCTGTATCAGAGAGCATCAGATGAGAGACACTACACCTCTGAGCATCGAATGGAAATGATCAGTGTTGTAAGTAAAGAATCCAGAATGGCACAGCAAGAATTACTTCTTCAAGAGTCTCTGGATGAGGAGGATAGATCTTTGTCTCCATCGAGGGAAAGCTCCAGTAAGAAGTTAAGCACAACGTTTGAAGAAATGTTATCACAGACAACACCAGCACATCCTACAGACTTCCCAATGGCTGTCCACAGTGTAGGGAAGTCCCTTGCAGACAATGAAATTTATGAATCCTCAGAAACAGAAAGAGATTCTACAGAAGAAAAGTTGTCTCCTATTGAAGAGACTCCTGGAATTGATGAAATTGAAGCGGACGACACAACTCTGAAGTCTACAACACCAGTAGAAAAGAAAGTCACTTTTCGAACAGACCATCTAACACCCAGAGTATCAGAGCAGTCAGTTGATGACTTCAAGGCATCCTCATCCTCGTCTGAGCTGTCAGTAGAACCTACCCTGTTGGCAGCAAGCTATGACTTGGACAGCGGAAGTGTCTGCCATGTGGTCACAGCATATGACATTTCCCCAGACACTGTGGAGAAGCAAGGGCCTATAGAGATTGCTGGCAAGTCTATATTGTCTAGTCCAGAGGATGATGTGTTTGAAACGGATGCATTGTCCCCACATAAAACCACAGCACTCTTTCCGGAAGGTCCTGTATTTCCGCATAAAGCCACAGGACTCACTCCTGAGGGGCCTGTAACTCCACGTGGTCATTTGTTGTCAAGCATAGATGTGTGTCCATCTCCACCAATTCCTATAGCTCCAGTGTCAACACCAAGAGAAGGTTCAGAAAGAGAGGACTTGAGCAGTAGCCTGCAATCTGCTAGCACTATACTGGAAATGCTCAGGCATGGTGAGAGAATGGATTCTAAAGATGGAGAGGATACAACTCTTCAAGATGATGACATGAGCTCCCCACGAGAAGAAGCAGCATTGAATGATCTGAAATCAGATGAAGGATCACTTGAGCTGGAGTTTCCAGCAGATGCGAGGTTTGCTGAAGTTGCTGTCTTAAGTGAAACAAAAGAAAATGGCTTTGGGTTGCATTATGAAGAAAGTGAGGGCTTTGTAGAGCAGTACGGCAGTGATGCTGTTGAAGAGGATCTTATGTATGAAGGGCAGAGAGGACACATCTTAAATGGACCTACAGAAGTGGATTATATTCCTGAGTATGATGAAGGTGAGGATGACAGATTGCCTATGATGATGGACAGACCAGAGGATGTTAGTCAACCTGCACCTGCAGTACCTGAACCTAGCCTCACAGACGTGGATGCTGGAAGTTATCTGCAAGCTAAACCTCATGTACAACAGGCAGAGGAAGATCAAGAGGACATTCATGGCGGGACAGAAGAACCCATCCAGCCAACTGTTATTATTCCAAGGCAGGCCAAACCTGACATCCAACAACCTACCAAGGATGATGAAGATGACCATGAACAACCAGATGGAGAAAAGCGAATACAACCTTTTGTTGTATCGTATGTACAGGCCAAACCAGATATTCAACAGCCAACTAAGGATGATGATGATGATAAAGATGATGATCGCCCAGAGGGAGAAAAACGGATACAGCCTTCTTATGTGATATACACACAAGCCAAGCCGGATGTTCAACAGCCAACTAAAGATGATGATGATGATAAAGATGATGATCGCCCGGATGGAGAAAAGCGAATTCAACCATCTTATGTGATATACACACAAGCCAAGCCGGATGTTCAACAGCCAACTAAAGATGATGACGATGATAAAGATGATGATCGCCCGGATGGAGAAAAGCGAATACAACCATCTTATGTGACGTACACACAAGCCAAGCCGGATGTTCAACAGCCTACTAAAGATGATGACGATGATAAAGATGATGATCGCCCGGATGGAGAAAAGCGAATACAACCATCTTATGTGATATACACACAAGCCAAGCCGGATGTTCAACAGCCAACTAAAGATGATGACGATGATAAAGATGATGATCGCCCGGATGGAGAAAAGCGAATACAACCATCTTATATGACATACACACAAGCCAAGCCGGATGTTCAACAGCCAACTAAAGATGATGACGATGATAAAGATGATGATCGCCCGGATGGAGAAAAGCGAATACAACCATCTTATATGACATACACAAAAGCCAAGCCGGATGTTCAACAGCCAACTAAGGATGATGATGATGATGATGATGATGATGATAAAGGCACTGATCATCCAGATGCAGAAAAGCATATACAGCCATCTTGTGTGTTTATTTTCCAAGCCAGACCTGACATACAGCAGCCTGATGATAATGGCAGCCCACCAGAAGTGGAAGATTCTGTTCAACCTGTGGGGACTACCAGCATGCAGGCTAAGCCAGATGTTGAACATCCTGAAGGTGATGAGCCAGGTGTTGAACAAGCTGAAGGTGATGAGCCAGGTGGTGAAGATTTGATCCAGCCAACAATCATGATCACCAGTCAGGCAAAACCAGACATTCGACAACCTGAAGATGATAAAGACAATGGATATCCAGTCGTGGAGGCACCCATCCAACCCACTGTCACAACGGGAGGCCAGCTGAGACAGGAGGAGCAACTCATAATGTCCAGACACTCCATGACAGGAAGTGAATCTGGTCTGTCACTAACAGAAGTTGAGCAAGAAGAGATCCAATCATCAGACGTAGCTTATGATGAAGAGTTTAGTAGGCATATGGAACGTGAGATTTCCGTTACCAGATTTTCTCCAGAAAGAGACGAAGGAGAAGATCGTGATCAGAGAACTTATCTCTTTAGCAAGGAGAGTGTCTACCATGGGAAGAGAGCACTTGACAGTTTTGCAGATACAACATTCAGTGAAGTCTACGAAGAAAGGGATGAAACTATACCAGAAGGGTATGCCATGAGTGGGGAGCCATTGCTGCAGGATGAGCCAGCTCTACAGGAAGGAGATGAGGAGCTAGAGTTGGAGGAAGAAGAGGAGTTTGAGGAGCGGCCAGAAGAGGAGTTAATTAGGTTGGAGGAACCAACCGCAGAGTCTGATGAAGAGGAGGAGGAGGAGGAAGAGGAATCGGCAGATATGAGAGCAGAAGAAGCCAGAGAACACAGCTACAGTGTTATCTCCACAGGGCTTTCATCCACTGAACTGCTGTGTATAAGTTCAGGATCACAGTCTGACCTTGACAGACCTCTCTCGCCTACACCTGATGCTCTGAGGCAAGGATTTTTTGGTGGCAACTTCACACCACCACAGTCTGGAATGTACACCCCACCCATAACTGGTTCTTTCACACCACCTCAAACCAGCCAAGAACAGAGTGGAGATGACTCTGCCGTTTTGGAGAAGACAGCTGTGACTTTTGTAGACTCTGTCCTTGAAGATGTCAAAGTTAAAGTTTCTTCTCAAGCCACAACTCCTGAAGAAATCACAGAAGATGAGTTCAGGAAAGGCTATGAGTCTGATGTGAATATTACAGTACACAAATCTGCTGACCAAGCCACAACTCAGGAGCAACTAGCTGCAGGTGATGATTATGAATATAGTCAGCCAGATATGTCCTCAGAGATTGTCAGAAAACGGGGAGTAACTCTTGTGAAACAGATTTCTGAAGACATCCCTGGTATTATTTTAACCCAACACTTGCATGAGGAAATCAATGAGGATGAGTACTATGGTTATTCTCCACAGCCTGAGAGCATTTCCGAAGATGAAGAGGACAGATACTTGAAAGAAATCGCCAAAATGGCCGAGCAGGAGCAGGAGGATGAATTTAGTGAAGTAACAGTGGTCGTAGCTCAGAAAGATGTTGTTATTCAGGGAATGGGCACATTTGAGGATGTCAAGCTCGAGGGTTCAGAATCTCCCCCAGTTGAAGACTTTTTGACTGAAGACAAACCTCTAACAGCCAGCGCACCAGACATGGAAACTGCCAGCGCTCCAGACATGGAAACTGCCAGCTATCATAAGGAGCATCATTTTTTAGTGGACACTGATCCAGGATCAGGCTTTGCATTTACTGAACCACTGCACACTGTAAGTGAGCATGAGGGCCAGCTGTATGTGAATGCAGAGCTTGAATCTGGATCAGGGTTTTTTGATGAGATTGAAGTAGTTGAGTCCATGCTTAGCCCTGAAGATCATGCAGACTCGTCCAGTTTAGACAGCTTTGCCACAGTTGTAGCTGCTGAAGTAGATGAGGATGAGGAGTATGAACCAGATGAGAACAGACTTGCAGAAATTGCATCAATGACATCTTCCTTCACCTCAGATATTCAGGTGTCTTTTCCAGATGAGCGTCGTAAAGACAGTGCAGAAGACTTTGGTGATACAGAAGATGATGAACTGTCTCTCGAGAGATCTCAGGAATGGTTATCTACAACACCAGATGAGAAGGACAGGGAGAGTGATACTTCAAATGATAGTGATAAATTTGAGTTTGTGGACAGGGCTGCACTTTCAGTCATCACAGAAATGTCAGATGAAGACAAATTTGAAATGATAGAAAGGGAAGATCTGGAATCTGAAGCGGGGTTGTCTGACCATTTTGGAAGCTCTCCAGACACAAATGTCCAGCAGTCCCCAGGAATTTCCAACCTGCGTTTCTTCGGACGAGGTACAGAACGAGATGATGCATCAATCTCATCTTCTTTGGCAGAGTTTGAGAAACTAGAGAAAGCCATACCAATTTCCAGCTCATTAAGTTCAATAGAGAGAGGTGATGGTGATAAGGACAGCTTTGGAGGGTCCTATGATGAAAGAAAATTTGTAGGTTTCCGAAAACTGAAAGAAGGAGAAGAAGTGCCTTCAATTGCATCTTCCCTAGCTGAATTTGAACAACTTGAACAAGCCCTTGTGGTATCTGGCTCAGCCAGTTCTGTGGAAAAGCATACTCCAGAGAGCAAGAGCTTCTGGGGGCTTCTGGTGAGAATACATCCAATTCTGTGTCTTCATCACTTGCTGATTTTGAGAGGTTTGAACAGGAATGCCAAGGTGATTCCGATGAAAAGAAAAGCTCTGTAGAAAGTTCCAGCAGACCAAGTGAGGCATCTTCTTGCACTTCTCTAAATGAATTTGAGAGACTTGAGAGAGAAATTGCTGTTGCAGCTGAACTTGAAGTAGAAGCTCAAAAAATTGTCTCTATTTTGGAGTCGGGAGTTTTGATGGGGTGTGCTAAATTTGGAAGTTCTGATTTCAGTGAGGTAGATGGTAGAGGTGAAAAAGAAGAGAAAGAGTCTATAGAGGATGATGTTCGTGAAGAAATGGATCATGATTCGCTGAGTGAGGAAGCAAGATTAGGCCATGAGGAAGATACTGATTCACTTGATGGTGAGACTTCTGAAGTGACAGAGATGGCATCCAGTGTTGTATTTGCTGGGCCAGACCTTGCTATTTCTCAAGCAGTACCTGCTGATTTTGATACAGATTCACTCCAAGGAGAAGCTCTCATGCAGCTGTCTTCAGACTCTCTTGTTCTAGAGCAGAGATTAAAGTCATCAGACTCCACCAGATTCGATACAGATTCCCTCTTTGGTCAGGATGACAGAATGGTCCAGTCAGGCGATTCCTTGGAGTTAGGAGGTCAGTCAAGTGGTGGACAGTCTAGTGGTGGACACTCAAGTGAGAAACAAGAGGACAAGAACATTCCAGGTGATGATCTGATGCAGACATCTGCAGATTCATTGGAGTTTGATAACAGTAAAGAGGAAGCCAAGGAAAGTGAAGAGAAAGATCAGCAGCAGCAAGATGACAGTGTCATGATGGTCTCCGTGGAATCAGCGGCTTGGAGCATGGGTAGCTCAGGAGGAACAGGACACTCTATGTCAGAATCCCACACAGACTCTAGCCATTCTCACGACATCATGCAGGTGTCCACAGATTCTGACATTGTTAAATCTGGAGCCAGATCAGAAAAGATCAGTATTCTCAGTGAGCAACTGTTTGCATCAGAAATAGCAGCTGCGAAGGAAAGCCATGAGTATCATCACTTTGATCAACGCCATCAGCGGCATCAGACAGAGTCGACTGTGCAACATGTCACAAGCAGCTCCTCCCACCAGCACCAGACAGTTTCTGAAAGCAAAATCAAACCAAAACGAGAATCACCTAAATTTGCAGAGTATGAAGAGCCTGAAGAAGAATACAGTCTTTACTTAGCAAAAGGACCTTATCAAGAATCAAAAAAGGTTTATACTATGGCTGAATGGGAGGCAATGAAAAATGCCAAGCGGGAAAAGCAAGAAACAGAAACCAAGTCCTCTGCCCTTTCATCCTCATCTCCTGAACAGTCTCAAGATTCAGATAGAGATGAGAAGTCTCCCCCTTCCCAATCCCATCTAGGCATGCAACCCTCTCAGCAGACGAGTATGACCTACTTCTCCACATCAACCACAACTACTTCCTATTATAGAGGTACTGCTCAAATGTCACCTTGTCTGTAGCTATTTGTCTTCATCTCCATTGCTTGTGTATTTTGTTTCACCATCATGCTCTGTGTTGCAAAGAGTGTTTTTAAACTCTTTCAGTCCCAGAAGTTGCCCAGGGGGAAATAAACCCTATGAAATATCACACAACCATTACTTTCAAAGAGCTACATTGAAGCAGTCATGAGGCCAGATTTCTTTGGTATTCTCTAACCAAATGTAGATAATATAAGAACACATCTCATAGTGGTTGAGATTCCAGGGGAAGAACCAATTAAACATTATGCATTGTTTGGGACTGAAAGAGTTTAAAGTGTGTTTTGAGGTTACATTAATTGGTATGTCTACTGCCCTGCCTAACTTAAAAGCATCGGGAAAATCTACACTATATTCCTGTACAATGTGACAACAGTTTTTCTTTTTAATTTTAGTATAGCCGCATAAGCTGAAGCATTAAACATTTTTAACGATAAACAAAATCTACCAAAAGTTGCAACAGAACGACAACCAAACAAAAGTATTAGTGAAAATGTACTTAGAGGTAGCCATATGTAAACAGTAAAAATGTACCTAGAGGTAGCCATATTTAAATAGTAAACGTACATACAGGTAGCCATATTTAAATAGTAAAAATGTACTTAATGGTAGCCATATTTAAACAGACAAAATTTACTTAAAGGTAGCCATATTTAAATAGTAAAAATGTAATTAAAGGTAGCCATATTTAAACAGACAAAATTTGCTTAAAGGTAGCCATATTTAAACAGTAAAAATGTACATAGAGGTAGCCATATTTAATCATTAAAAATGTACATAGAGGAAGCCATATTTAAACAGTAAAAATGTATGTAGAGGTAGCCTTATTTAAACAGTAAACATTATTGAAACAAAGTAGCCAAGGCAGAGGTCATGAAAATGTTTAAATAGGATAGAATAAAACAATGAAACAGATTAGCAACAAAGGTATTGTATGCACCCAAAACAAAACCACCCTCAGTTGAAATCAAAACCAAAAACGTACAAGAAAAGGAAGCCCTAAATGAAAAATTAAATGAGAAAATTACCACAATTCTCATAGAAATAACGTAAAACAGGGTACACTTTTCTTATTGAAATTATACATCTCATATGTTGACAAATGTTGACTTATTTCCATCACATTCTGCCTAAATGCAGAACGATGTTTCCAGTTTTCTGGTCAATAAATGACCTATAGCAAGTGTGTGAATGCTATAATTGTCAACAAATGATCTATAGCAAGTGTGTGAATGCTGTACTTGTCAACAAATGACCTATAGAAAGTGTGTGAATGCTCTACTGGTCAACAAATGACACTACAGCAAGTATGTAAATCCTCCTCTTGTCACAAAACTTGACTGTTTGCAAGTGTGTCATTAGGAAATCACAAGTGAGTGTACTATAAAATTAATAGGATATCCTTTACATGACGTCAAACTCAACCCCAGCATTTATTGGCTGCTTGTGATATTTTTTAAAGGCAAATGTACGCTCAATAGTTTGCCATTGCTTTCTGAATGGCAGATGCTCATTTTTTGTTAAAGACAAGTCCTGAAGTAGGAGCTGGCTATGGGTCTGTGAAATCTACAACCATTACATTTTGTAGGCCTGCATGCACGGAGAAATAGGTGGTCAGTGTTTCCCTCAAACTCTTGTCTGACCATGCTCTTGAAATTGTCAGCATAAGTCCCTTATGGCTACATGAACATGCCGGCTCCAGCATGCATGCTTTTGTGAAAATCAGTGCAAAGCAATATTCTCCCAAATCAATTGAAGCTGACTTCCAACTTGGCATGTCGAGATTGTGATACTTATCAAAAAGCTTGCAAGGTTTAGCTTTAGGAAATAAACTGTAGCAAGTGTTTGTCTATAATTGTCAAAAATGGGGCAGGTTGAGAGTATGTCATTAGAAAATAACCTATTATGCTATTGAGTATGTGTGTACTAATGTAAAAAAAAGTAACGATGAATAATAATCTGTGCAAGTGTTTGTATGTGTGTGTGTGTGTGCATTTATAATATTTGTCAAAACAACTAACAGTTTGAGAGTGTGATAAGAAAGTAACTTGTTGCAAGAGTATGTGTGTGGTGTTTTCCTTCTTGCTATACGTGTCTGAAATCTCACACATTGAAAGTATGTCCTTAGAAAATTAACTATGCCAGGAGAATCTTCGAGATAATCACATTAACAGATTATTCAGTGAAATAATTTGTATTGATTGATGCTCATAGCACAGGGAAGAATTAGGTTTTAAGTGCACACTAAACAACATATTTTTCTATTATGGTTTTCTCACTGGTTCGACTTCGATCAGGAAATATCTTTTAACTCTTAACGGCTGAAGAGCCAATAATTGTTGCCGATAATAGAATGTCAGCTATTTTTAATATTAATTAATATAACATGTTAAAAACAATTTCTATGTAACATTAAATACAAAATTATTACACATGACAATCAGTAGTAAATTCATACAACTATATGATAGTATTCACAACTATATTATAGAAAATCCTTTATTCAACATACTTATTAAATTGTCGAAAAATTATATCTATGTTAAAGTATATACAAAATGAATACTTAACTATATATGACATACAGAATTCAATTATACATATATTATAAATTAATGTAACATATGTTGAAAACCAATATCTATGAACAAGTATATACAAAAAGGATGCTCATCTGTGTACAACATATAATATATATCCCACTTATGACCCAGGAGGGTTGAACAGGATATTGAAAACAAAAATAAATAAATAAATACCAGCGATAGTGGCAGGTAATTTTTATAAACTCTTTGTTTCATTTCCCCCCCCCCCCCACACACACACACCCATTTATACTTTGAAATATTTCCTTTATAGTTATGTATCACAGCAATATAGTTGCTACAGAAAAATTATGGATTTAAAGATTGGAGTTCAAATCTCCACTATGCCTACGGTACACTTTCTTTCTTATTGTTTTCTGTGTGCTGTCACTACTCCATTCTGATTAAATCAGTGCAAATCAGTATCTACTTATTGATGGATATATCAATATTATAATATAATGTGCAAATAATAGATAAATTATCCTTATTACAGTATACTATGTATCTGAAAACAAACTTTGGAAGGCAGTACAATACCTCACTAAAATATTTTACATATGTCTATACTATCAAACATCATAGGAAAAGAGTTGGCAGATGGCAAGTGGACATGTCATTAATATAAAACCATTTTAATGAACTGTTGTATAAGGGCAAAAGGTCATACTGCATTAAATGTGTTAAACTCATACATTCCTGTATAGAACCTTTAAAGTTGTTGATTTCATTCATTTGTTAATAGTCTAGTCCTTTTCTATTAATAGTCAGTCCTTTTCTATTAATAGTCAGTCCTTTTCTACTAATGGTCCATTTCTGCTAATAGTATGCCCTTGTTTTTTGTTTTTTTTCTAACAGTCTGCCTGTTTTGCTAATAGTCTGTCCTTTTCTTTTAATTATATGTGTGTTTTTGCTAATTGTCTGTCCTTTTATACAAATAGTCTGTCCTTGTCTACTAATAGTCTGTCTTTTTTTTGTGTGTCTGTATTTTCTGCTAAGTCTACCCTTTTCTGCTAATTATATCTATTTTGCTAATTGTCTGCATTTGTCTGCTAATATTCTGGCATTTTCTGTCTATGTCTATGAATAGTTTGTCCTTTTCTGCCCTGGAGTATGGAGATACATTGTGGTCTTGTATTATCCGGTCTTGTATTATCTGTGTGTAATTATACACATGTTGACTTGATCTCTTCAGCTGTGGTCAGTTTGATACCTATCAAAAATAAGGATTCAGATGTTGGTGAACATGCTACTGCTGAACCTAGAAAGCTCCACCATTGGTTGATTAGTCTTTTAGATCCTTGTGTCCCAGTCAACACTGTGCATGATTGGCTGCTTTGCACATGTCCCAATCCACAAGCCATGTTTGATTGTACTTATGTTTAGTCAGACATGCTAAAGAAATCTGACAACATATTTGTTGCTTGCCAGGTGTATAATTTGGTCCCCATGAAAGTCTTACACTTGTGAAGTTGTTTTTGTCATTGCTGCCACCCTTTTGGCAGCAGCTCCTAATACTTCCGGTAACTGAGAGAGTAATTAGATAAGCTTGATGGTGTCATATTCACCCCTGATCTCTGGGTTTATGGAAGGGAAACATGAATTGTCATGTACATATTGCATATTAAGTTTCCTTAGCAAGTAGGCCTTACAGGACGCTGCTCAGGAACAATTGTTCAAATTAGGAAATCTAGCCACAAAAGAATATTTATAGTGTGTGCAGGTGGGGAAATCGGGCCTGTACTGTAGTGTTCATCACTCGCTGAAACATTCCTAATGCTGTTAGCAGGTGCACAGTGGTTCAGTGTGTGCTTCGACTCCAGCACATCAAGTTTGAATCATGGTGCAAATGATATTGATGTTTACACAATAAGAAATAGATGGTGTACTCCACACTGACTCTGGGGTAGTGGGCTGGGCACCTATCTAGCCTTTGGGTGAACAGTTAGGTCCCATGTATATTTTGCGCAGTGAAAGTTATATATGTATATAGGAAACTGGTCAGTGGCAGTGACATTTTAATATGATACTCCCATCATCTGTGATGGTCGAGACAAGAACACTGAGCTGATCCACGACTCTGGTAAATAAGTGAGATGGCGAAACATGACTGCTCAAGCTTATCTGCATGGCACATGATGATGATCATCTTCTTCTTTGTCTGGCACTGTCCATACTCACTTCCTTCCATGATCCAGTTTTAGTGGTTGTTCCTTGGTGGTACAATAAAGGCTGATTGCCCCAAAAGCTGCTTGCGCCATTGCTCACATCCTGTACAACACAATTAGCTATGGTGGCTCTCTAGGACTCCGTTGGTCAGACAGTATTAATGTCTGGGCTTATCCCAACGTGGAAAATCATACTGTGATGTCAATAAACATCATTTGTCCTTGCTTTTCTATTAACACACATTTTTGCCAGAGTAGTGTTGTTCAGACAACAGCTACCACAAAGAAATGATCATGAAACAGCTTTTTGCATGAAGCATCATTATTTCAACTTGTTGACCAGAATGTCCTATTGTGTTGCATACATTTGAAGTGAATGAATATTTCAATCTGCATATGATTTCTTGAAATTGTCTTGTCTTGGATATGAATTGTGCAATTAAAATTTTCTTAGATGTTAAGTCTTCATGTAATATTCTTTTTAGGGATAGAATCTGGAGTTAATACCCTGTTACAGACATATAGGTTCAGATATGAATTTTCCCTATTTTACATAGGTTCAGATATGAATTTTCCATATTTTACATAGGTTCAGATGTGAATTTTCCATATTTTACATAAGCTGCAATCTGAATTTTACATAGGTTCAGATATTAATTTTCCATATTTTACATAGGCTCCGATCTGAAC
This sequence comes from Cepaea nemoralis, assembly GCA_014155875.1. NCBI lineage: Eukaryota > Metazoa > Mollusca > Gastropoda > Stylommatophora > Helicidae > Cepaea > Cepaea nemoralis. The sequence goes on from JACEFZ010002917.1 coordinate 365,415, forward strand.
TTTACATAGGTTCAGATATGAATTGTCCATATTTTCCTTAGGCTCTGATATGAATTTTCCATAATTTACATAGGTTCAGATTTGAATTTTCCATATTTTCATATATGAATTGTCTATATTTTACAGACTCATTGGTTAAATTATATTCTAGATATGATTCTGGAATCAATACACTGTGAAAATCTTAAATTTATATAAATTAATATTTTGTATTAGATGTAGTTTGAAAAATTACCATTCCACTTGAGATTTGGATTTTGAATGGATTTTTTCTTCCTAAAAAAGTTTTTCAGGATTTTGTCTTATTTGAATATTTGGGTGTATTGACCAGTATCAAAATTCCTGCTTCCTTAGATGATTGTCTTGCCCAGTTTTATTTATCCACAATGGCGTGGCTTTAGTAGCCCTTTAACGAAACTAATGTTATGATTCTGATTGTTTCTGTGGCATTTGTTTCTGTGTCATGTGCAGATTTCAATCTTCTCTAGAACGTTATTTTATTTTACTATAAAGCGATTATTGTTTTTCTTTGATGCTGGCAGAACTGTCCTTTTGAAATAGGCAAATTAAAATACTTCTGTTGTACAATAGACAAATGGAAATACTTCTGTTCTGTGTTGTCAACTATAAATATAGACATACATCACTGATACAATTGTCTTTGCTGAATTACTGCTTCACAGTAGGTGGTTTGCTTTTTTCTTGCTTTATGCATCATGTCTCGCAAAGTCTTTAAAAAGTCTTAGCTGCTATCTGTCTCTCTGGAAAGAAAACCATCGCCACCTGATTTTGAGATGATTCTTGATAAATATAGGAGTCACTGATGCTACTACTCCATAATTTGATTTTAAATAAGTTATCCCCAACGGTACTATTACTGAGTCGTGAAAACATTTCTGGACATATATTTTGCCTATATACATTTGTTTGTACTTCTGTTCTGACATTTATGTATCTGCTTCGTCATCATCATCATCATGTTGTGTTGATTGTTGTCAATGTGCTTATATTTATTTATTCTCAAATTTATTGCCACATTTATGTGATTTTGAATTTGTTTAGATCTTCTTTCTAACACTTAACAAGTTTGGTAATGTTAGCTAAGTTAACGAAACTAAACATTTTTCAAATGTACACTGAGGAAGCTCAGTTTACTTATTTAAATTATGCATGCTCCTGGTCTTCGACAGCAAGAATGGTCCATGAATCTAAATAAACCCAAGTAGTGATTATTGGTGGTTAAATTAAATTAACACGTGAACAAAAAAAAAGTATTTCGCAAACTAAATTCGACAAACAATAAACGATTGCTCAAATATAATGAGGCATTAGCAATTAGGCACTTCTTGTCGGTTTTATACAAACAGAAAGAGTTTGTGTTAAGTTTTAAATTACTGTGGGGATAACAGATGTTCCAACACTGTGACTATATGATTTCATTGTTTCAGCTTAAGTATTATTTGTTTATTCACTTCTTATGATATATAACTGTGATATGTCACTGCAGCATGCACCTAATAAGATGCAGCTAAATATGCCAGGCAATAAATCGTGCAACATAGTGTTTGTGGCTTCTGTGTTTGAATTAACACTATTTTATCCTTCACTTTAGCTTTTAAAAGGTAAAAGGACTCTTTGTTTCAATAGCTAAGTGACATATTAGGGATGTGCCAGGCATGTATTTGTTCAACCAAATGACACTTGATTAGTGATGCAGACAGTATCCAAAATATCTAGATTCTGAGATGATGTTGGTCAGGGTTGGGCATTAAAGAACAATGCCAGGGCAGTTACCATACTGCATACATGTTCTGTTTGTGGTTTTTTTTTATACTTAGGTACATTTTATGATTAAAAAAATGATAAAACAAATTTGTTAGGAAAGAAAACCGTCCCATGGGTAGACAGAGCTTGTGACCTTGGATGGAATGTGTCTAGAGGATGCACACCTTGCACAAGTACATGCCAAAGTTGGACGCACTGACCTTTGAGGTGCATAACTAGATCTTAGGCATTTCCCTCAACAGAAGAGCAAAGAAAAAGAACAAATGTGAGAATAGTCAAGTTTATACTCAGTACCACTCTACAATATAGGAGTATGGATAACTAGCAAGAAATTAGAAAATAAAAATAGGCCCTAGAAACTTCCCATCTACAGAAGGGAGCTGAGTTATCTTGAGGTATGGTGTCCGCCTCGAGTGCTGGAGGTCCCAGGTTCAAGCCCCGATGAATGCCAAGAATTGTTTATGTGGACTTCTAGTAACAAAATTTCCCCTGGTCTCTGGGTAGTGAGATTGGATGCCAGTGTGTATTGTTGTGCGCGTAAAACATCCCTTAGCAGTTAAGAATTGAAAAAGAGTAGCCTATTGGTGCTGCTCTGGCAAAACTTTGAGTTAATCTACCCAAAGTATTTCAGGATCCTCGCCGGTGCTACAGAGTTTGTGCACTGAGCTGAGATTCTCCTGGCTCAGGCTTGAGTTAGGAGTAGAACGGAGCACTTATGAGTTACACCCGTGTGCCGTGATGTTGATCTGATGGCTAAACTAAACTATCCACAGAACAAGTTGTATTTCACGGGGGAAAGTCAATCTTCTAAAACAAAACAAGTAACGGAGCACATTCCATGCCTTGGGGAGCCAGTCAGCACATGCTGGGTGATGTGGTCATTATTGTGCAAGCCGCCATTTCTTCACTGGTTTACTTTTTAGGCTGAGTCGACTGGGTAGCCCAGGTCAATTTTTGGTTTCACATCCCTGCCTCAGTGAAAATTTTAACACTAGGGCAGGCAGGCAAGCATGCTAGCCACTCAGTTACTATGGCTTGCAAGCAACTTCTGAGGTCCTTGAAAAGCTGATGAAACAGATGCAAAATAAACACATTTTGATCACGTTAAAAGACCAGACACTCTTATTTTAAAAAGCATGCCGGAAGAAATAGTTGAAGCTAGACAGAGCAATACGCAGTAGTACAGAAATTGTTCACCGTGCAAAACTGAGAAGTTTAAATAATAACAATAAGTTGTTAATTTGTGGAAAAGAGAAGTTTGATGAATAAAAATAAGCTGTAATATAGACAAGTGTATAAAGAGTTTAAAATACTTAGTGCTAGGTTATCTTGTTCAGGCACTATCTCTCTCATTGTGTGGCTGTTCAACTTCAGTATGTTAACATTACAGCTTTAGCTGGCAACTAAATGTATGTTTATTTATGCTGACCTTGGTTGTTTCTATGCCTGTGTTGAACGCTGCTGCTGTAACTAACCTTGTATGTACGTTAGACTGTTGTCCAGACAGTTCCCTGTACACACAAGGTGCCCGTTCTATTTTGCTTCATTAATTCATTACAGACTGTGATTTCATACCCCTATCTATTTCTCCTGTCAATATTTATATTCTCTTTTCCTTTAGGTAGAATAAAATGTGCTCCTTATATTTATTTCTTATGTTAAATTTGCTTACAATATGTATCGGTTGTTGTCTGTTTAGGTTTTTGGTTGTTGTCTGTTTAGTTTTTCGGTTGTGTATACTGTTTTCTGTATTATTTTCTATGATGGTTAATAATATTTTACTGTTATGAAATTTAAATAATAGAAATGATCATTTTTAATTTAGTTTGTTTAAAACCTTAATCTTTGTCAAAGATATTAAAAGAGCATAGATTGTCATTGACATGCCAGGAGGCACCTGAAGGTATAGTTTATAAGGAAACAAAAGTAAACTACCCTTTTGGCATATGGTGCTAACCCCATATTGATAGACCAGATGACACTTGATGAGTGATGTGTCAATATTATATCAGCTACCTTTGTTTCCCAGAATATTTTCTGGTACCGGCTGAGCCCGCCTGGGATCCTAGGTCAGTGGAGAACACAACCCCACCTTAAAGAGGATTTGAGCGTAAAACCATTGGGTTGGCAGGCATCTTTGCTAGCTGCTGTACTAGTGCAACTCTCTGAGAGTATAGTACTCATCATGATCATGTCTGGTTTTCATTTGCCTTCAGTGAGGATTTATTTCTGACTCCCTGTTTTTGTCTTGAATTCAGTTTACAGTTTTTATGACAATCTGTTTTAGGGGAGTTTTTTCCAAGAGGGTCAGCTCTATTCAGTCCACCAGGTTATTTGTCTGAAAGCCCTCTGCGGAGGTCAGCATGGCTGACTTACAGTGTGCTGATTGTGAGATAGTGGGTTCAATCTCTACACTGGTCAGTTTAAAATGTTGACTTCTTGTCCATGGCATGGGACTAAATTACACATACCTCAGAAGTCAGAGTGGGTTCACCTGATGGCAAGGGATATACTGTTAATATGGAAAGCTAACCCACACACTAAAATCAGTCCCGCATGGACAACACTCAAGTTCAAAGCGAGTGACCAAATAAAATCCTTCTTTAGCTCCTCCTCCATGGTTAGCCCCTCCTCCATGGTTAGCCCCTCCTCCATGGTTAGCCCCTCCTCCATGGTTAGCCCCTCTTCCATGGTTAGCCCCTCCTCCATGGTTAGCTCCTCTTCCATGGTTAGCCCCTCCTCCATGGTTAGCTCCTCCTCCATGGTTAGCACCTCCTCCATGGTTAGCCCCTCCTCCATGGGTAGCCCTTCCTCCATGGTTAGCCCCTCCTCCATGGTTAGCTCCTCCTCCATGGTTAGCTCCTCCTCCATGGTTAGGACCTCCTCCATGGTTAGCTCCTCCTCCATGGTTATCCCCTCCTCCATGGTTAGCCCCTTCTCCATGGTTAGCTCCTCCTCCATGGTTAGCTCCTCCTCCATGATTAGCCCATCCTCCATGATTAGCCCCTCCTCCATGGTTAGCCCCTCCTCCATGGTTAGCCGCCTCCTCCATGGTTAGCCCCTCCTCCATGGTTAGCTCCTCCTCCATGGTTAGCTCCTCCTCCATGGTTAGCTCCTCCTCCATGGTTAGCCCCTCCTCCATGGTTAGCCCCTCCTCCATGGTTAGCTCCTCCTCCATGGTTAGCCCCTCCTCCATGGTTAGCTCCTCCTCCATGGTTAGCTCCTCCTCCATGGTTAGTCCCTCCTCCATGGTTAGCTCCTCCTCCATGGTTAGCTCCTCCTCCATGGTTAGCTCCAGTATGCTTGATCCTCCATGGTTAGCCCAGTATGCTTGATCTTCCATGGAGCATATCTTCTTTAGTCAGTGGGTTGAGTGGGGTGCTAAAGGCACATGTACTCCATCCATCCATCATGTGCCATGCCGATAAGCGTGGGAAGTCATGTTTTGCCATCTCACTCGATCACCAGAGTCGTGGATCAGCTCCGTGTTTCTGTTTCGACAATGCCATGTGGCCTAGCCTTCCAGGTATTTACTTCTTGGTCTTCCCCTTGGTCTCTTCCCTTCGAACTTGCCAGTTTTCTCAAGTTTTCCAATTCATTTCTTCTCATAACATGCCCAAAAAATTTTGACTGTCTACGTCTAATGTCTCTAATCAGTTTACGATCTTCATTTGTTTCTTGTAGGTCTTGTTCATTGGTTTTTCTGTCTGTCCATGGTATTCTTTGCATACTGACCCAGCAATTTAAGGTCCAGCAATATGGGTCGCATTAGCGCAATGACTAGAATCTCTGCATAGAGGTTCTTTGCTTGCTCGACCACCGGGACATATTTTTTGTTTATTTACCCAGGTCGACACAGTTTAAAATGGTACCGTGTAATGTCCTAGGAAGTAAGTATAAAAATATGGAGTTAGCAATACACTGCTTTGCATGTAAGCGAGCTCTTTACTTATTGCTTACTATGGGCAGTCACTCTGACCTATTTAATACAGTGATACATGCCCTTTGAAGAATGATGCAATCAGCACCAAGTCGATTTACCAGCAATTTTACATTCAGCAGTTTGCATTGCTTTCTGAACAAGACGTCAATGTTTAAGTTCGACTGACTTATGTGACATGAACCCACTACTCCACCATCAGCATACAAGAAGTTTCAGCACGAGTATGATAAACCTCTCGGCTGATCTCCTCTGATCTATAATTATACTGACACACTACCATCTGTCTGTTTACAACTGTTGGAGTGTGACCTGCCTACAATCCTTCCTAAAATCCATAATTGATTTACTAAGTAGGTCAAAGCATCTCCATGCATAATAAAGTTCTATATGACATGAGCTATCTAGTCAATGTTTCTGTTCAGGCAGTTAGTGCCATCTTTAGAGCGAACAGCACAATACTGTTTGTAACACTTTACAGCGAATAAACACAATACTGTTTGTAACACTTTAGAGCAAACAATACAATACTGTTTGTAACATTTGTATACTGCAGCAAACAACACATTATATGAACTATACTGTGTTCAAAGTGTAAACATGTTTGGTGGTTGTGTGTCAAGAAATCAATTAGAAACCTATGGTTTTCATGGAATTTGCCAGTTTGTGAATTAGCTTGCAGTTTCATCACAGAAAACATGTGGCTATATAAACCATATTGTCAAACATTTGAGCAGTTTTGGCAATAATGTTCTTAAATGAAACCAGCGTCATTTATGGTTTTCCCCTATATGTTACTTAAGGGATGATGATAACATTAGTTAAAATTAGTTTTCCCTCATATATTTAAATATTTTTTATGAAAAGTTATGTAACAATGTGCCATTGTAAATAGTTTCCCTTTTTAGGCAAACTAATAAATACTGGAGCAAAAGTAGTAATCTTATCCACCTTTATTGAGTACACCTAACCTACATGTTGTAAATATAGTTTGATAAAATCCATTTCACTGTGTCTTCTTCCCAGGTCGCAGAGACCACGATCAGGCACAGACTAGTGATAGTGATGATGAAATCAATGAAGGTGGCAATAACTCCTAGCACAGCACTACATGTGGCTTCTCGATGGTTTTTATTTTTTGCCTGTTTGTCTTTTTTATTATTATATTGTTGATTGACAGGCACACCATACTACCAATATGACAGCTGAAATAAAGCCAAGGTTTCTCGGTTGTAGATTTCAAAGATACTACTAGCAAGACAACTATTTTTGATGATGTTATATATTATGTAATTTTTACATCATCAAATTAGTTTTGTTATATTTTTTTTTAATATGACATCTCCACATGTAATGTGTGGTGTGCTTGTTGCAGTCATTTCTTCATATTGAATATTGTGTTATTTTGCCTTAATTATGTTTACTTTGTTATATCATTGTTACATGTAGATTGTGTTGTTATTAATGTCAACACATAATTTATAAATGAGATGGTGTGGGGTGCACAGTTTTAATAGTCATTTATATCCATAACTGGCATTGACAAGTTATAAATATGCAAGGCAAACATAAATGTGTGAGTTAAAAACAATAAATGTATTTGAGAAATCATAAATGTCATTTATTAAACATAAGAGATTAGGTCACTCTACCTTATTTAACTCAGAGACAAATCAGGTATCTCTTTTACAGCTTGCTTTGCAGAATTATTCACGACCTTGTTCAAGAGTAAATCACTTGTCATTTTATGTTACTCAGTTACTTCGAACATATTCTTGGAATAGTTAATGTAGTCAGGTTCCCCTTATATTCCGTATTCACATCAGATGCTATCAATATTCTGCATTTGGTAGATTTTCATAGTTTTGTTTTTATTTTGTCAAGGCAGGAACCAATTAATGACCTTAGTTTTGTTTTTATTTTGCCACGGCAGGAAGCAATTATGGCAGTCTTTTTTAATAATGTCAGACAGCTAAATGACCTTTATCTTGAGTTTATTCAGCATGGGGAGGATTTTTGCTTGATCAGAATTATTCAAAGCTATCACTTTTTGTTTACATTTTGGAGCAGCTAAACTCTGTAAACAAATGTATTTTAAGATTTCTCCATCCATCATGTGTCTTGCCGATAAGCGTGGGCTGTCATGTTCTGCCATCTCACTCGATCACCAGAGTTGTGGATCAGCTCCGTGTTCCTGTCTCGACCATGTCATGCAGCCAAGCAATGGCAAACTACCTTCTTTACAAATGCCAAGAATATCATGTACTGCAGTCTTAAGATATCTAGAGGTGTTAAATTAAGTAAATGTTGTGATTTTCATCATTGCTTCCTAAACATCTCAGTGTTTGCATGCTTCATATGAATGTGACAACACCAGCAGATATTGTTCTATACATATTTCATATAACAGTCACTGAGCTTTAGTAAACAATTTTATTTTTCTGTTTACTTTGTTAAACAATATTCATGTTTGATGGAGTACATATTAGGGCACTGAAATCGTTCCTGTTGGCTGATTTTTATTTGCTTGGGAGAACAATTGTTCTAGTGTATGTTTACTTTTGTTGCTTTGTACATTTTGAAGTAGTAGTCTGAAGGATTTTCGTAAAAGTGGCTCAGAAAGACTTGTTGACATGTTTGTGTGAGACAGCCACAACAAAGGAAGTTCAACTGCCTGCTGGGAATGAAAACCTTACAGTTAAGATGCATGAGGGTGTACACCAATCGCATGTCCATACAAGCGCATAAAGTATCAAGATATGACTACGCCAGCATACCCAATTGAGAGGTTTTAGAGAATCAACAAATGACCTGCACAATAAGAAGTTAAACAATAGTTTCATGATTTTGATTATTACCATCCAATTACAATGATTTGTTTCTTGGTTTTTGAAATGACAGCAGTTGTTATATATCTCATAATGACTTAGTATTTAGTATTCTAACATGAGTTTCCTACACTGCCATTCCACTTGCCAGATTTCAGTAATCTTACAACCAGAAACTTATTTTAATCCATATCCTTATTCAAGTTAATTGAAACATGAATTTTTTTTATAGAACAAATGAGAATAAGACAATTTTGTATCATTATTTTTTATTGGTACTTCAATTTTAATTCACCGCAAACAACCGCAAACAAAGAAGAATCCCTTCGAGCCTCATTTGCATCGGTCCGGCAATCATTTTCCGGTTTAGTGTTCGGTGGACCGCTAGACCGATCGATGGATGTTTTTTTAGTTTTGGGCTCGTAGGGCCCTCACTGTCGTCGACAGTGAGGGCCCTACGGGCCCAAAACTTAAAAACATCCATCGATCGGTCTAGCAGTCCACCGAACACTAAACCGAAAATGATTGCCGGACCGATGCAAATGAGGCTCGAAGGGATTCTTCTTTGTTGCGGTGAATTAAAATTGAAGTACCTTTTTATTCTGCAGTCAGATTGAATTGGCTGTCTGAATGTTCATTTATTAATTTTTTTTTTTTTTTAATATCAGGTAAATTTTCTAACAGTTATAGGCAGAGTGGGCTAGCGGTGTATGTAAAATGACAATAGAATATACATGTAATATAATGTTACTAGTGGTGGTTACTATGCTGATAACACAGGTTTATTATCAGCAACACAACGGGGGATTGCAAAACTAATGAAGTCAATGCAAGAGTGCAGTCACGAACAAAATGTATGCCTCGGTGCAATGAAAACAAACATAATGACCGCCAGTAAACCAAATATACTGTACTAAGTGGTCACCAGTAGGGAAAAGAAAACGGGGAAGACCAAGAGAGACCCTGCGTAGAACCATCATTAGAGAAGGCTCATTCAATGGCCAAGTAAATATCCAAGATCTACAACAGGTAGCAGCGAACCGCCAAGCATGGAGAGACAGGACTTCTGCCCTATGCACCGCCTTAGGCTCAAGAGGAAAGACTAACTAACTAACTAAACCAAATATGATACATTTATCAGTGGACAGAAATGATAAAAAGTAAGCAGTTTTGAATATCTAGGATCACTATGATAGGTATTGAAAATATGACGACAAACATTAAAACAACAACAAACATTCCTTTGCAAAAATAAAGCAATTAAAATCTTTATGGATTACAACAGATGAACAACAAAAGCCAGATTACTAAGTGCATGTGTAATTTCTACACACGTGTGAAACTTGGACATTTAGCAATTGTGCTGAAAAGAACATATGCGACTTTAAATATACGTGTTAGACTCACTTACTGGCACGTGGCCGTCTTGACAGACAATAGTTTGTTATATTGTGCTTCAGGATCAGCAAAGCAATGCTCTAACTGTCCACCTGTTGGAACTACGATCCTAGATCAGTTGCCCAACAAGACTTAGAGCCTGGTCTGTCCTGCCATGACATTTAGTTTAAGATTGCATTTCTTCACACCAGGGTAAGGCTTATACCCTCCCAATTGCGCTCCTCCATCCAAAGCTGTTGGCACAATGTTGGATGTTGGATTTGTTGAGTGCCGCTCTACATTCAGCACTAACAGGAAGAGCTAGTACTGTTTACTGTCATACAGTAGCTCAGTCATATCTGACACGAGAATTTGAATGTGTCACAAAAATTTATTAAAAACTCATTGGACAAAAAGAGAGAGTCGACGTTACCAAAAATAACTCAGTATTCAAGAAGATTGGTTATTGGGACAAATAAAACATGAAATATTTTGGACTTGTAAAGAAGACTTGAATGTCTGGAAAAGATAACCATGGAGGGAAGTGTAAAGGGGAAGCAAAGAAGAGGCATACCACAACAAGCATGGATGTAAGATGTGATAGATAATTTATACAAGACAACAACAGAGATAGGACACTTAGCGATGGAGACAAGTTTTAATAGACATAGGGGCAATGTTAAGTTCTGTACGTGACACAACACTGGATGCTGATGATGATGAGTGACAGTACGTCCTTCAGTCATTCAAGCTACAAATTATTGTTGCCAGGATCTGATTCTGAACTACTTTAATTGTTGTACAAACTATCACATGCCTGTTATGCATGTACAGTTTCATTTATTTTGTTTGCATGCAGACTGTTGTACATGATTCATTGTTACAGCATAGACATGCTTAATTTCCAGTTATCTATTATCATTTGCAACATTTTTGATGTCATGTTTGCTACATTGTGTGCTCTACATATTTGTGTTCATTTCTTTTTTGTCCTTAATAATTGTTGTCATTTTGCAGCAACTTTGTGAATACCATTTCAGAAAGAAAAACAAATGTTGGTCATTTTATGAGTAGCTTCAGCCTTGTGTTAAATCTGTTTTTTAAAACTTATACCAACATCAGTGTAGCATTAGCCAAATGTGTAGTATTTGTAAATTTTACGATATATTCTATGTTTTGTCACACTTAGTGAGCCTAACTGTGGTTGAAGTATAACGATACGTCAGTGATGAATCAAGATTTAGTTAACATAGTGTTATACTTCTGTGGTAAATCAAGATTTAATTAACAAAGTGTGATACTTTAGTGGTGAGCAAAGCTGTGGTTATTATACTGTGATACTTGTAGTGAACTAATAGAGTGCTTACATTATTGTGAGATATTATTTGACCGTTACATTTGGTGATTGTACACAAAATCTCTTGCATGTGTAAAGTCAGTTTCTGATTGGAAAAGTCACCCTATCATGACACCTAATTCTTAGTCTCATTGTTGGATGCCGGTTCCAGTTTATGTAGGCATGTGTTGAGGACTACAGATGATTTCAGTTGACTGTCTTCCTCCTTTGAGTTCATTTGGAGTATTTTTTTTTAACGTGATTGCATTGTGCCTGTTTACAGCAAAGCTGTGTTCTTGCACCGTTAGACCGACACATCCAACTTCTGCGGTCATTTGTTGACCAGGTTAACCTTCCCGGGGAGTTGACTGTATAATAAGTGATTTATAAACATTGCATGATTCTGGAATTCTTCATGTAGTTAAATGTCCTGTTTTAGGAGCTGCGGTTTCTCAGTGGCTAGCACACTCACCTGCTGGCCCAGTGGCCAGGTATTGAATCCTCTTCGACGAGGGGATTGTTTTTGGTTTTTTTTTTGGTTTAATTTATCTAGGCTCCCAGATCAAGCCAACCTAAAATGGGCATCAGAAAATGTTCTGGAAAGTAAAAGAGGCAGACATTTTGACCACATCACCCATCGAGTACTGATTGCTCTACAAATATAGGGCTAGCACCATGTACCCAACATGGTGTCCTTTACCTTTGCTTTGAACAAAGTTGTCATCCTATGGATATCATTCTTCAGGTTCGTCATTGTAACAATGAAAAACTGGCATGGCCAGACATGAAGGCACATCAGGAGTATGAGGGGCCTGGTCAACCAACACAGAACTAGCACTGTCAGACACGTATGCATATGTTGAGGGAGGATCTGAGCACCTATGGACATGTCCGGAGTGCAAGGATGATACCCCAACATATAACTAACTACCTACTTATACTTTACTGAATCCTGTTTTACTCAGTATTCAAATTATCAAATGCATGATAATACCTCATTCACTTTCTACATTTCTTCTCCTCAATCGCTAGCCGTGTATTGCTTTGAATGTGTATAGCTTTCCAAGTTTGATTTTACTGTTGAGAATAGATTTTTTTAATGTAAATATCAATAGTATAATTTTAAATCACATTTTACTGCACAATAAGACTAATAATAATAAATTTTTAAATGTATTTCTTAATTATTAAATGTTGCTAATTTCTTTCTTGTCATTTTAATTTTAAATAGAATGATTACGATATCTGCCATAGGAAATTTTTATAGGAAGGTTTTTGATTTTCTGTCATTTTGAGAATCAGAATTATAATGCAATATGTCCATGATATTTATTTTAACAGTAAACTTTGACATTGTGGCATATTAGATTGTACCATTTACAACTGACATTAACCTGCCACAAATATTACGTTCCCACAGGTGCAGACTACCAGGGCTTTGATGATGAGGATGTCCAGACTCATAGGTGAGTTTCTCCAGCAGCCTGTCCTTAAATTATTTGTCCATTGTCTGTAGATTTCAGTAAACCTAATGTTATTTCAGGTGGCCTGCATTTTGGTTCCATAATTACAAAAGTTGTGTTAACAGGGTGAATAAGCGAGGTAATAGTCATAGAAACATTCAGAGTAGACTCCCTTTGTATAAAACATTATTGCAGTTTGCAACACATGCTTCTAAACTTGGGAGTATAGATACACCTATCTCAGTTATGATATAATATAGATCCATTTATCTCATTATATGCTATAGATGCACTTATCTCAGTCAGGATATACTATAGATACACTTATCTTATGATATACTCTAGATGCACTTATCTCAGTCGGGATATACTATAGATACACTTATCTCATGATATACTATAGATGCACTTATCTCAGTCAGGATATACTATAGATCCACTTATCTCATTCATGATATACTATAGATTCACTTATCTCTGTCATGATATACCATAGATTCACATATCTCTGTCATGATATAACAGATTCACTTATCTCATTCATGATATACTATAGATTAACTTATCTCTGTCATGATATACCATAGATTCACATATCTCTATCATGATATAACAGATTCACTTATCTCATTCATGATATACTATAGATTCACTTATCTCTGTCATGATATACTATAGATTCACTTATCTCAGTCATGATATAACAGATTCACTTATCTCAGTCATGATATACCATGAATTCACTTATCTCAGTCATTATATAACATAGATCCACTTATCTCATTCATGATATACTATAGATTCACTTATCTCTGTCATGATATGCCATAGATTCACTTATCTCTGTCATGATATGCCATAGATTCACTTATCTCTGTCATGATATACTATAGATCCACTTATCTCTGTCATGATATACTATAGATTCACACATCTCTGTCATGATATATTATAGATTCACGCATCTCTGTCATGATATACTATAGATTCACACATCTCTGTCATGATATACTATAGATCCACTTATCTCTGTCATGATATACTACTAGATTCACACATCTCTAGTCATAATATAATATAGATCCACGCATCTCTGTCATGATATACTATAGATCCACTTATCTCTGTCATGATATACTATAGATCCATGCATCTCTGTCATGATATACTATAGATTCACACATCTCTGTCATGATATATTATAGATCCACGCATCTCTGTCAATATGCACTATAGATCCAGATATCTCTGTCATGATATATACAATGTATGTTATCTGTCATTGGCAGAGTGGTCATGAAGAAAGAAGTCCACAAACGGACACTGCTGGGAGAAGACGGCCAGGAGGAGACACTCATCAGAGAGGACTCTCAGATCCAGCAGGACAACGAACCCCCTGAGGAACTACAGGAGTCCATGCAGGAGATCATTCGGCAGTTCATGGAGTCTGATCCTCAACCTGGGCAAGTGCCAAAGCAAGAGTCCCTGGAGGATGACGTCTGAAGAAGAGATCTTCAGCTGAATGCCAAGGCCATGACATCATGACCTGCTTCTCATGGAGATAATTTATTCCCGTATTTGCTGTAAAGCCCTGATGAAAGTAATGTTTGTTAGAATGTCACAGCGTGTTAAAGAAGTTCAGCTCTGGGTTAGATACTGTCTGCTTATACATTGTAGATTTGCATGCCTACACTAGTCATTCGATTGTAGCTTAGGGACAGTAACGAGTGCCGACTTTTACTGAAGTACCAATGGACATGAAGTATAGTTTGTCTTGAAGAGTGGTATAATAATTAATTCAAACACCAAGAGTCAGGAAGTAAATGATAAAACATCACCAGCTGGTAATAATTTGCTTCATCTAGAGAGGCAAACATTAGGCGTGCTTTTGAGCCAGCTTTTTACTAAAATATATTTTTGAGCATTAACACTTCTAAAGTGTAAACCTAATTGATATGATCCTACTTAAGTGTAATATTTTTTATGATATAACACGACATTAAAAAATGTTATATAACTGTTATTTTTGTTTTTCAAATTATTTCATGTCTGTGTTTTCTAGGTAATATTTATATATATATATATATATATAATGTCAGTTTGTGTGTCTGCTATGGCTTTCTATGTAGCTTTGTACAGAAACTCTTCATGCGTTATCAAAACTTGTAGTTAGAAGCTCTGCATACAGCCCACATGATAGCGTTACTGTCACTTTAACTTTCTTGCCATTGCAGTAGACTGGGTTCAGTTGAGTTGGATTTGGTTGTGACAAACGAAGGAATCATTCTCATATTTATGTATGAACAGTTTGATATTGTTTGTGTACTAAAGTTCATTTAAGTGATTTTCACAATTACATCTCTTTTGTGACTTTACTAAATTGTGAAGATGGTGATCTGTGTCAGATGTGTATTTATGTTTACACTTTTCACAGTTCTTTATTATTTTTATACCCAGGACAAATTAGGAATGTGTTCTTATTTAATAATATAATTTGATATTTTTCTAATTGTTACTACAGTTAAATTTGCCAGCATTATTTTCATACAGGCACTCAGCTACGTCGGACATTAAAAAATGTGTGCCATTAATAAAGAATTAAATAATTCCAGCTCGAAAATGTTTTTATAAATTGTAATGTTTCTCTTCCCTATTATGAAAATGTGTGTTTATTATTATTATAGATAGATAAGGAAAAAGACAACATACAGATGTTATTACCGCAAATAATAGCATGTGTTTCTTGGTTCATATATATATATATATATATATATATATATATATATATATATATATATATATATATATATATATATATATATATATATATATAATAGCTAACATCAAACTATATTACTGGTACAGAATTGCTTATTTTTGTTGGTCTCAGAATCTTCAGTGGTACTACTTAAAATTACTTAATATTTTTCATTATGAGAATTTATCTTCCAGTTTATACAACATACATCATGGGTGTAATAATATAAATGGATGTAAATTCCCCCAACAGTGTGTTATGACTTGTATTTTGTAGTCACATGGTATTCGGCATGTTGTCTCACACACTGCGCAGGCCCACACATTGTGTTGCCAGGTTTGATCTGGTTCATCATCGTATCTCAGTGTAGCAAACACCTCCCTTCTTGTTAGCTGGTTACAAGTTTTGTCATTAAACTGCTTTGGCATTTATATTGTATGGGTGTTTGTTGTTTATTTTGCATGGGTTTTATGTTGTTGTTTATGGTGTGTGGTTTTTATGTTGTTTTATATATGTATGTGTCAAAGTGTATTGTGTGAGTTTTCTGTTGTTTTTTATGTGTGTGAAAGTGTTCTTCTTGTATGGGTTTTATGTTATTTATGTGTGTGAAAGTATGTAGAAAGTATTTATAAAACACAATCAATTTAGACAGCAAGAAGACAGATGTAATAGCACTAGAGAAACGGATATCACAATTAAAGTCACCAGTACTAATTTGAGGAAATTAAGAGGAATTCAATTGCCTGGAGAACTTCCAATGGAAGACACCACAGAAATAACAACAGCAGGACAAACAAAAGCTGCATTTTATAAGAAAACAAACATGTGTGCAGTAATCCATTGCTGTTAGAAATTAGAATAATTAATGTCTCCCCCCCCCCCCCCCCCCCAATCCCTTACAGGACGTTGCAGTCAACATCAGCGTTTTTGGGCTGCTGTTGATATACTAGGCAAGATTACACTCAGTAGTTTGCCATTGCTTTCTGAGCGACCGTAAGTTACCAAAGCTGCGAGAACCGCTACCGATTCTCGTGCAGGTTACGTTACTCACGAGAATATACGGGATTACGGAGAAAGACGTTGTGGAGCCTATTTGAAAATATATGGCTGTCAAGCCTGAACAAACACAAGGGCACAGAAATATTGTAATATAGAAGAATGTTAAAATATGCCACAGCCAGCCAAATTAATTCATATAAATTATTAAGAAAGATGTCAAAACACAAATGAAACATCAGGAGCCAAGATTATTTTCAATTGATCAATCATGTGCCATGCAGGTAAGCGTGGGCGGTCATGATTCGCCATTTCACTCTATCATCAGAGTCGTGGATCAACTCAGTGTTCTTGTCTCGACCATGCCACATGGTCAAGCCATCCAGGTATTTACTTCTGTCTTCCTCTCGATCTTGCCAGTTGTCACCAAGTTCTCTAAATTGTTTCTTCACATAACATGTCCAAAAAATTTTGACTGTCAACGTCTACTTCCTTTAATCAGTTTACAATTTTCATTTGTTTCTTGTAGGATTTGGTCGTTGGTTTTTCTATCTGTCCGTGGTATTCTTTGCAGTCTCAGAAACCACATATCCACAGCCACCAGATGTTTTTCATCTTGACTGCTCATTGTCCACGGTCCACGCTTCACATACAAACAAAAGTACAGGCTCTATGTAGCACCTCAACCATCTTTTTCTCCTTGCAATTGACATCTTTTTATTGGTCAGTATGTTTTTCAACTTGCAAAAGTCTACATTCGCAATGGCAGTTCTTGTTCTAATCTCTTCAAGGCATCTCCCATCAGATGTTATGACTGTTCCCGTAATAATTGTACCGATTCACTTATTTTTTTTTAAGAATATTCCCATTTACCTGCGTGAACTGCATTTCAGAGATAAAATGGTGTTGCTAGCTAGAAAACATCTAGAAACGGAACACCAACATCTAGAAACATCGAGACTTTGTAGGTAAACATCTGAGTGGGAAAGTGACTGGCACTTCCATCAAAGATTAACGGTATGTTTCGTAGAGGTCTTTTGTGGTGACATTCTGGTGGCGGCATTATGCACAATGTGCCTGGGCGGGCTGTTGTTTGTCGAGACTCCTGTCTTTTCCACTTTTCACATGGGGCAGTGAGGAACATTTTATGTGATATTCACTGGCACAGGAACGACCCGTTGCTGTGATGTTGGAACCGCGACTGAACTTAACTGAACCTGTATATTACAAATTATTTTGGCAATATCAAATAAATAAGAGCCACAGGTGTTAGACAATCGTCTGCTAGCCGAACGGCCAGAGGTTCTAATCCGCAAGGGGGGTCATTTGTTTCACTGACTTGGCCACTCAAGTCGACCAAACCTAAAAGGAGTACCAGAAAATGTCTTGGGAAGTGAAGACAGCCTGCGTGCTACTAAACCACATTGCCCACCGAGTGGTGCTGGGTCTGTACAAATATGGGTCTAGTACCATTATGTCCAGTGTGCATGTAAAAGTAATCTTAATTTTAACTTTTTCTTTACTGTATAAATAGAACACTTATGTATAGTGACAGAAGATTATGGACATGTATTATGGCATGGAAAAAGACCCCTCTGCCATACACCGCAAGGTACTATGTTGGCAGTTAATGACAGCTTTTTTATGGCATGGAAAGACAGCACTCAATTGACACGGGCTGCTAGATAACAGGAGTTTCTAAGGATCAGCCTCTCCCATGCCTGTGTTGGCCTTAGGGTTTTGGCTCAAGGTTGCCTAACCAGACACACCGCAATTAACATCTGAAAAATCACTCCGGATAAACGCAGTAGAAGACGAAGAAGAAGAAAACACCAGTCTGGATTCTATCTCTAGATGTGCATATTTTTTTTAAATTTTATCCGTAACCACATGGAGCTCTTAACACCCATACTGAAGACCATGTAGAAATTTCCCTGCAAAGGAAACAGATACCATAATGGACTGATCATAGGCAAAGTCTTATCACTTTCCAATCCAATTCTCCATCGTTTTTTTTTTTTAGAGTTTTGATATTATTTTTTTTTTAATGTGTGTTTTGATTTAAAAATTTGAATCCGTCCAGATGTGAATCCAACCCCCGACCAGCCGGTGCGATACTGGCCACGTCAGCCCTGGAGTGCAGAGAGGTCTATAAAACATATAGGTTTACTACATGCCCAAGGCAGATGGGTCTATAAAATATATAGGTTTACTATATGCCCAAGGCAGATAGGTCTATAAAATATATAGGTTTACTATATGCCCAAGGCAGATAGGTCTATAAAATATATAGGTTTACTATATGCCCAAGGCAGATGGGTCTATAAAATATATAGGTTTACTATATGCCCAAGGCAGATAGGTCTATAAAATATATAGGTTTACTTTATGCCCAAGGTAGATATGTCTATCTTATATATAAATTAGGATGTGTGTGGATATGTATGTCTGTATGTCCATTATACGTTCGCGAACGGCCCATCCGATTGAGATGAAATTTTCTACACGCCTTCCTTTCATTCCAGCGCTGCCAACTGTCGTATTTTTTTTTCTTCTTCCTCCTCCTCCCTCCTCCCATTCCCAAAATACGTACGTAAATATATGATGATGATGATGAAAGAATCCCCGAACCAAAACGCTAGGGAAAGGGAAGAAAATGACGTGACTACACAGAATCGTCACACGGCAATCATCATCATCATCAAGTGCCGTGCCGACTGGCGTAGGCGTTCAACTCTGCTGCTGATATATATGCCTCCATGCCACGGCAATATCAATAACAATTCATCTTTTTATGTGTAAGGAAGTTATCTACAGTCGTGTAGAAGGGAAGAACAATCAATGGAAGGACCGAAATCACAGAACCTAGACGAGTATGAATTCGGAATGGCGAACTCCCTCCTCCTCTCTTCTCCTCCTGCCTCTACCTCCTCCCCTCCTCCTCCCTCTACCTCCTCCCTCCACCCTCCTCCTCTTCCTCCTCCCTCTACCTCCTCCCTCTACCTCCTCCCTCTCCCTCCTCCTTCTCCCCTCCTCCTCCATCCTCCTCCCTCCTACTCCCTCCGCCTCCTCCCTCCTCCTCCCTCTACCTCCTCCCTCTACCTCCTCCCTCCACCCTCCTCCTCTTCCTCCTCCCTCTACCTCCTCCCCCTCCTCCTCCTTCTCCCCGTCCCTTCTCCCTCCTCCTCCCTCTCCTCCTCCCTTCTCCTCATCCCTCCTACTCCCTTCTCCTCCTCCCTCCTCCTCTCTCCTCCTCCCTCCTCCTTTTCCTCCCTCTACCTCCTCCCTCTACCTCCTCCCTCCTCCTCCTTCCTCCACATCCCTCTTCCTCCTCCTCCCTGCTCATCATTCCTCCTCCTCCTCCCCCTCCTCCCTCCTCCTTCTACCTATTCCTCCCTCCTCCTTCTCCCTCCACCTCCTCCCTCCTCCTCCTCTCTCCTCCTCCTCCCCCACCTGCGTTCTCCTCCTCCCTCCTCCATCCTCCTCCCCCTCCCTCCTCCCTCTTCCTCCTCCTCCTCCTCCTTCACCCTCCTCCCTCCTCCTCCTTCACCCTCCTCCTCCTTCCTCCTCCCTCCTCCTTCTCCCCTTTCCCCCCTCTTTCTCTTAATCCCTCCTCCTCCCTCCTCCTCCCTCCAATTCCTCCCTACTCCTCCTCCTCCCTCCTCCTCCTCTCTCCGCCTATCTCTTCCTCCCTCCTCCTCCCTCCTCCACTCTCTTCCTCCTCCCTCTTCCTCCTCCTCCCTCCTCCTACCTCCTCGCCCTCCTCTTCCTTCCTCCTTCGCCCTCCTCCTCCCTCCTCTCCCCCTCCCTCCTCCCCCTCCCTCTTCATCCCCCCTCCTTCCTCCTCCTCCCTCTCCTCCTCATCCCTCCTCCTCCATTCTCCTCCTCCCTCCTCCTCCTCCTCCCTCTACCTCCTCCCTCCTCCTCCCTTCACATTCCTCCTCCTCCCTCTTCCTCCTCCTCCCTCCTCCTACCTCCTCGCCCTCCTCTTCCTTCCTCCTTCGCCCTCCTCCTCCCTCCTCTCCCCCTCCCTCCTCCCCCTCCCTCTTCATCCCCCCTCCTTCCTCCTCCTCCCTCTCCTCCTCATCCCTCCTCCTCCATTCTCCTCCTCCCTCCTCCTCCTCCTCCCTCTACCTCCTCCCTCCTCCTCCCTTCACATTCCTCCTCCTCCCTCTACCTCCTCCCTCCTCCTCCCTTCACATTCCTCCTCCTCCCTCTTCCTCCTCCTCCCCCTCATCCTCTTCCCTCCTTCTCCTCCCTCCTCCTTCTCCCTCTTCCTCCTCCCTCTTCCTTCTCCCTCCGCCTCCTCACTCTCTCCTCCTCCTCCCTCCTCCTCCCTTTCCCTCCTCCTCCCTCTCCTCCTCCTCCTCCCTCCTCCTCCTGCGTTCTCCCTCTTCCTCCTTCTCCTCCCTCCTCCTTCTCCCTCTTCCTCCTCCCTCTTCCTCCCTCTTCCTGCTCCCTCCGCCGCCTCCCTCCTCCTACTCTCTCCTCCTCCTCCCTCTCCTCCCTCCTCCTCCCTCTTCCTCCTCCCTCCTCCTCCCCCTCCTCCTTCACCCTACTCCTCCCTCCTCTTCCTCCTCCCTCCTATTCCTCCCTATTCCTCCTGTCTCCTGTCTCCTCCTCCCTCCTCCTCCCTCCTCTTCCCTCCTCCACCTCCCTCTTCCTCCTCCCTCCTCCATTTACCCAAGACAGACAGACAGACAGACAGACAGATAGTCGGGAACGGGATCTTATATGACTACTTATATGATTTAAATGAGATGCTCTCCACCATGGGCTGGGCCGGGTCAGACAGACAGACAGATAGACAGTCGGGAACGGGAACTTATATGACTACTTATATGAATTAAATGAGATGCTCCCCACCAGGAGTTGGGCGATGCCGGGCCGGGTCAGACAGACAGACAGATAGATAGTCGGGAACGGGAACTTATATGACTACTTATATGAATTAAATGAGATGCTCCCCATCAGGGTCTGGGCGAAGCCGGGCCGGGTCAGCTAGTAAAATATATATTCCTATCAGCCTATTCATTCCCCCGCACCCCCGCATGACCATGGTAAAATATTCATACAATTCTCACAATTTGCCACCTCTGAAGCGAGGTAAGCCATTCCACACGAAACATTCCTTTCCCCACCTTACTAAGCATACTTCATGAGTCCTGATGAAGACAATGCTTGTTGCAGTGGTCTCTAACCAACGGAGTGCCAGACTCTCCTTTTTTTAAGAATCGTCCATTAGCCTTTGCAATGAAACCTCAAGCACTCCGTCTCACCACTGACCCATCGGTATAGATCATTATGTCACCTTGATATGTGTTACTCGGGATCAGTAGTTGCATTTCAAACTCTGTGCGGCCCGCTGCCCATTATCTGCACTCACGACCCAATGTCACTATTAGTATTACATTGTGCCAGTCCGTCATGTCTTCCGGTACTTTACAAACCATTCTTTTTCACGATTGATGGTCTCTAGATGACACACTTGACGTATAGATATTTCTGCCTGTGCCATCCAGGACCTACCTCATCTTAGTCTATGACCCTTGACCATGTCCATGGCTTCACGCAGATGGTGATCTCTATCTCTAGCAACTCTCAGGTTCAGTTGTTTTTAAAGATTCAGAAACACATTTTAATCTTCACTGTTTACTTTAGTTGGCAGACTGGCACCTGGCCATCTTGACA
Organism: Cepaea nemoralis; assembly: GCA_014155875.1. Lineage (NCBI taxonomy): Eukaryota > Metazoa > Mollusca > Gastropoda > Stylommatophora > Helicidae > Cepaea > Cepaea nemoralis. The sequence goes on from JACEFZ010002917.1 coordinate 387,589, forward strand.
TAAGATAGTTTGTAAGCCTGGGCTGAATTGAGAGACCACGTGTTGCCTATACAGCATGATCCCTCTTTCGGCCTGCCTAGTTTACTCCAGAGGAAAGGTAACACCAATACATTTGGAACAAAACAAGCTGCATAGGTTGTCGGATCGGTAAAGTGCTAAAGCAATGCTCTAACTGTCCGCCTGTTGCAGCTTCGATCCTATCAGATCAGTTGCCGACTAAAGCTTTGAGTCTGGTTTGCCCTGCCATGACATTTAGTCTTTCAGTTGCATTTCACCGCATTAGTTTGCACACTCCCAATTGCACTCCTCCGCCCAAAATTGTTGTCACAATGTGGTGTATTTGGTTTGATGAGTGCCGTCAAAAATTCGACGCTAATAGAAAGCAGGTAGTACCGACTATTGGCATACGGTAGCTCAGTCATATCTGACTAAAACCTAAAAGTAAACAGTTAGTCTTCAGATTATTCTGACACATTAGTTCAGTTCAGTTCTGACACATTGAATCATTCAATCCAAATGTGCTCGGATCCCCTCAATGTCTCACTCGGCGTGTGGCAGTCGACGACACCAGTCCTGTGTTGGTTGAATATGCTTCTCCGATCCTCTACAGAGCGCTTTTGACTCGCTTCATCACTTTTCACTTGATGGACCAGCAGTCAGGCCAAAGTTGCAGTCATCACTTGATTCGTGTAATCACCTTGCCTCTCTGAAGGTATTTACTGTTTGAAGATTGAGCACAACCGACTACTGGCAACGCTGATCGTATTCAGAACCTTGGGCCTTTTCCACGTCGGATTGGAGGCACTAGACTCGAGTTTTGCTCCCTTTTGAGCTCGTCAGTAGTGCACATCCCTGACTGGATTCGGAACCGAACTCCGATCACCGACGTATGAGACGGGTGTGTAACCACTTGACTACACAGCTCAAGCTAGACGCGACCAAATTATCATACTAGAATATCAGATCACAACGTCACCTATCGTAGGTTATAGCTATAGCTTAAAATTTGCCCGAACGCCTCGACTAACATCCGTCAATCGATAGTGCCCCGAATGATCAGGTCTTCTCGATCTGGCAAGCGGCAAGGCATACAAGGTGCCTAAAGTCCAGCGAGCATTGATCAAATTTACTTTGTTGTTTCGGAATTTGAGATATATTTTTTTTTAACTGTTGCGGTATTTACTGTGGCAAAAACTCCTCGCGGAGCGAGTACGACAGGAGGTATATGTCATCAGAAGATTCCCCCCACACCCCCACCCACCGAATGTTTCGGTTCCTTTACCTTCTTGAGACTCTCGGGGGCGGGCGTCCAGGTCATGACTCTCGGTCATTTTTCTCCTGTTATACATGGCCACCTTCGAGACGTTTATGATCGTACATTTCCACTATCGACATCGCTAAGTGTGTCTGCCCAGAAGCCATCCCACCATCGGAGGGCGAACACTGGGAACCCGGTGCATCTACCAGCGTTGACACTGCCTGTAACTGACCACGGGAAAGCCACTTCTTCCCCCGGAAACTCACCTCAGTCTTCACCTCCGCTACGATCCAGTTATAGGACGACATGTCTATTGTCCATGCTGTTTACACAGTAGCCAATCAGTCTGATTTCATTGGACATTGTCCATGCTTCCTTGCAACTGCTTCCACAATAGCCAATTAGTTTATTTCATTGAACATTATCCATGCTTCCTTGCAACTGGAGATGTTTTCTATTCTACATGTATTATAAGTATTGATTACAAATTGTTTCTTGTCTTCTCTATCACATTTATAATTTTTTCTCGTATGGTTTTTGTACATAAGGCTATTTATTTCTCTCCCCATCCATGTAAATTTTCTTCTGTCTTCTGTTATCCTGAATGTTTCTTTTGTAATATCTTTATGCTTCTTGTATCCTTTTTATGAATCATATGTTATGCTGTTGAGATGAGAATGTCTCTGGCTTGCCTGGTTAACTCATCAAGTGTGTGTCTTGTTGTATCGCCATCAACGCATCAAATTTGTTTTCAACTTCAGTGTTATGTTCAGGTGGTATATCATTCAGTTCGAACAATATTGGAGGTGCTCTTTTCATGACTTTTATCAGTGTTACCAGTTACTAGAACTAGCAACATTTGAATACCACATCCTGAGTTCTATATGGATACACATTTTTACAAATAAGTAACACTCAGTATCTGATGAACAATAATGCTTTTATTTTTAGTATTCTAGAATGGCAAGCTAATTGATAGGGTATCGTACAGCATAAAGACACATAGTAAATCCGAGACTGCCATGATGGTCTCTTTGTTGCTATGGCCACACAAACAGGCAACTTTGATAGCAAGCGCACTAACTAGTTTATGTCAAGTATCATACTGGACAATGCAGTGACAATGACACAAATAAATCCAGAGACATTCCTGAATCTATTCCCGTTGTTGGGCTCTCTCACATTTTCAACCTTTCACTCTCTCAAGTTCACTCTTTAACTCCCACATTCTCTCTCTTAATAACTCTCATGCTCACTGACTTTCTCATTTACTTTTTCACTCACTCACTCACTCTTTCATATTTTCACTCTTTCCCTCTCTCTCATTCACTCGTTCATGTTCTCACGCTTTCACTCTCTATCCATTTCTCTCTCTTCTCATTCATTCATTCTCTCACTCTCTCAGACAAACACATGTATAAAGTAGGAAAAATTACAACAAATAAGTTCTCACATTCAGAGCAAATTTTTTTGTCTTCTAATTTTATAATTTGTGTATGTGTTCTTGTGAAAGCGTGAAAACATAAGCACAGAGTTTGTATGTGTCTGTGTGAGAGTCTGATCTCAGAAACAGAAAGACTGTGTGTGTTTGTGTGAAAGAATGAGGCTGAAGACAAAAACAGAGAGATTTTATGAGTTTGTATGAGAACTTGAAAACAGAACTAAAAAGATTGTGTGTTTGTGTGAGAGATTTTGAAAGCCTGAAAACTGAACCAGAAAGATTTTGTGTGTTTGTGAGAGAGAATGAGAGTGTGAAGACAGCAACACAGAGGTTTCCTGAACCCGGCTAGATTTGACTTGTTTCTTTGTGATGGCATTGGCCAGCTTCATACTCTACACACATAACAGGACAATCACAAATCTTTCTTCAAAACAAATAATTAGCAATATCACATAAGGACAAATACTACTAACTTTATGATCAGCTCATGAATTTCTTAGAAAAATGCATCACTTAATCCCTGCTAAAGAAACCTGAGTATATATGATTTTGCCCAGGGTGAAATTACAGCAGTTCATTAAATGTCAACCACAACAAAAATCTAACAAACTGGTATAAACCGTTGTAACAAACATTTCAAATATATAAACAATATAGTCACTGAAATCTGGCAAGTATGCTTAAATGTGTAAAGCAAATACATGTCAAGAATTCACACTGGAATGAATTACTGAATTACTTCACATTTCTGACCACACAACTGTCGGTTCTGTATTTATCTGTACATTTATATTTGTTCCAATGCAGTTTCCTGCTGAGTCAGTGATGTGATGGAGCTATCACATTTTGTAGGTCTGGATGTATGGAGGAATAAGTGGCCAGTCTTTCCCTCACTTTGCAGACGATGAGTCCCAGGTGGCAAACCCTCATCCCTCAATTCTCATAACATTATCAGTGCAGTTTCCTACTAACCTTGGCTAACTACAAACTCTTCTCCTTGAGTGTACAAATAACGTCATGAAATCAAAGGTTAAAAGATTAAAGGTCAGAGGACTGACTTCATTAGCACCGGGTATTACCCCACCTGACTTGGTATCTTCTCTGCAGAAAAACAAGCCATCCACTAAGAGCACAGCACAAAGGACAAACTCCATAGCTCCAGCGATGACCCCCCCCCCCCCCCCAGGCATCTCCAGAACAATTGCACTCATGGTTACCAATTGCTAAATTGGCTCTGCATGCAAAAAGTATTCATGTGCATGCATATTAAGCAACTCAATGAACGTGCTCAAGAAGGCCCAGACAGGCTTCATGTGACACCAGTGGCTTCACACACTGGGCGCATCATAATGTCTCCAGTTAACTTTCATCTATGCACCGGAGCACTCAGGTTTGAAAAGCAATGGATGGGCCAGACATCATTAATGCCATAAGATAAGACAAACAGATGACTTTAAAGACACTTGGGATTCTGAGAGAGAGAGACAGAGAGAGAGAGAGAGAGAGACAGAGAGAGACAGAGAGACAGAGAGAGACAGAGAGACAGAGAGAGAGAGATTAGAGTGAAGCAGGGAGCCACCAGACATTAACATTTCTTAAGGGCACAAGATCTTTCATTAATCAACACAGAACTGGTACAATCAGTCGGAAAATGCTGGTGATGATCTTAAGTGGGAGATCGGAGCATCCGTTGATCTGTCTGGGGTGTAATGATGATGATCTTCATTAATTGCTATAGTGCACAGAACCAGAGACCATTGTATTGTAGGCTGGTGTTTTAATCACTGAGCCACAGAGATCTTTTGGAATCATATTTGACAATAAAAGGTTTAATGTTTGATCATAATTGTAATTGGTGATTGATGTTTGATGTTTAAAGTTGGTCATTTTTATGATTGGTGACTGGTACAGAATGTTTCAAAATTTGTCATAATCATGATTTAAGATTAATGGGAAATGTGTCAATACAATGTTTAATGTTTGGTCATAATCATGATTGAAAATTGGTGTGTCTTGTGTCAACAATGTTTAAATTTGGTCATAATTATAATTGAAGATTGGTGTATAATGCTTACATTTGATCCTAATTATGATTGAAGATTGGTATACAATGTTTCAAGTTGGTCATAATTATGTTTGAAGATAGGTGTAAAATGCTTACAGTTGGTCATAATTATGACTGAAGATTGGTATAGAATGTTTAAATTTGGTCATAACTGAAGATTGGTATACAGTGTTTAAATTTGGTCATAAATATGATTAAATATTGGTATAGAATGTTTAAATTTGGTCATTATTACGACTGAAGATTGGTACAGTCTTAAATTTGGTCATACTTAAATTGAACATTGGTGTACAATGTTTACAGCTGGTCATAGTTATGACCGAAGATTGGTATACAGTGTTTAAATACACTGTTTCAAGTTTAATCATAATTATGTCTGAATATTGGTGTATCTTATGTCAGTACAATATTTAACATTTGGTCATAATTATAACTGAAGATTGATGTATCTTGGGTCAATACAATATTTAAAGTGTGGTTATAATCATGATTGAAGATTGGTATAAAATGAGCTAAACCATATAAAAGTGCAGGTAAACACACAATTACATAAAAAACACAGACATATGAAAGTGTGGGAAAACAAAACTATGTTACATTCACATATTTCAATGTGTGGCTTGTTTGTTTTTGCCACAAATAATAAGCAGAAGAAAACCTGACTCTTCTCATATATTAATGCTAAAAGTGTACAACTAACACATGAAATAATGATGTTGAACTATATTGCCTGTTGGAATTAAACAATAATGACTACCAAAATTAGCAGTTTAATATGTGAAACAAAATTATCAAACAAATATAAATTTACATCTTCAAGATGTTCCTAAAATTATCTCAAACAGGACACAGTTGTTTACATAATGTATCTTCAATATAATTTGACCAAGATTATTGCTACTTTCTGTAAATCTATGAGCTATTAACTGGCAATCAATCAGTCAATTAATTAAGTGCTGTCTTTACAATGAAAGTTGACTGCACTGGATTTTCATTAATTTAAATCTCTCACTCTGGGGGCACATTCTGAGAGATTTATGTTTGTTTGTCACTTGATGTTATCTTCTAACTCATATCACTGTTTATGCCTTATTCACCCATCTTTGATTCTTCCTACAGTATGGATTTTACAAATGTCATGTCTTTCAACATGGCCAAAATATTTATCTCTTTTTTTTTTTTACAAGGATTTTATTTCATTTTCAACTCTTCAAGAACCTCTTAATTTGACTACATCTTTTCTGAATAGAATGCAAATATTTTTCTGTATATGCACATGTCTAGAGCTGCTATTAATTGTATAATGTTTATTGCTTTGATCACCGTTCATGATTCTGCAACCCACAGTGATGTTGTTGGGTATACTTAACTCTTGATTATTCTAAATTTAAAACACACTTAGTAGAATTTATTAAGAATACAATATTAAACTGTGAAAAGCAAATCTGAAACATTTTATTCTTGTCATGTTTTTAAATGTATATTTCAAGGCAACAAAAACAACAATAATGACAGCCAGTGAATCAAATATGTCACAAAGTTCAAAGGTCAAGAGCATTTACTTCATTGCACCGGGTTGTATCTCATATGGCTTGGCCTCTTTCTGCAGGGCAGCCTACCGAAAGGATCACACAAAGCATGAAATCCCTAGCTCCAGCGACAATTTCCAGTAGTCCCTGAGAAAATTACACTGGCAAACCAAATGACGGAGTCTGGAATCGACCCAGAACCTTTGGAGAACGAGGCAGAAGGTGTAATCACTTGGTCATTGAGACTTCCCTATGTCAATAGATCATGTGACATGAAACTATCAAGTGTGTGTAGATCATGTGACATGAAACAATCAAGTGTGTGTAGATCATGTGACATATAGCTATCAGGTATGTGTATATCAAGTGACATGAAGCAATCAGGTGTGTAGATTATGTGACATGAAGCAATCAGGTGTGTGTAGATCATGTGACATTAAGCAATCAGGTATGTGTAGATCATGTGATATGAAACAATCAGGTATGTGTAGATCATGTGACATGAAGCAATCATGTGTGTGTAGATCATGTGACATGAAGCAATCAGGTGTGTAGATCATGTGACATTAAGCAATCAGGTGTGTAGATCATGTGACATGAAGCAATCAGGTGTGTTGTTCGTGTGACATGAAGCAATCAGGTGTGTGTAGATCCTGACAAGAAATAACAAACACGGACAAATGTACATTCCTTACAGCATAAGGAATCAATACTGTTACACATGCCACTCTTTAACTCTGTTTATTTCCTGTCTGTATCAGTTTTATGTCCTTAAGTCTATCCATATGTAACTTCACCTTTCTCACTTAGGCTGCCTATATTTAGCTCTACATTTCCTGATTTGGAATAAAAATACTTGAACCATTCTGCACCTTTCCTGTACAAGGGTATTACACACACATCCCTGTTTTCAATATGGATCTGCCTCATAATAAATATTTTGTATATTTTACTATCAATATTTTTTATTAGTTCTGTTTGTGCTATTCTTGAAAAAAAAAAATTATTAGTACCAAAAGATCACATTTGTATGGTGTGGTTCAACTGATTTAGTATGTATTTCAGCAATGTTATTTCATTATTATTATTATTTATTATTCCTGCACTTTGATTTTGTACTCATCTAGCCCAAGAGTGTTGAAAAGTATGTACATATGTCTGTTTTTGTTATTTCTCTGCAATATCTCATCATCATAATTATGTACCCTGCTTGTTTCTCCACATATCTAAGTCCTCGGTGTTCTGGATCAGTTCTGTGGATGACATTCCTCCAAGCCATCGTTTCAGTCCATCCAGCATCATTTCTTGTGGTGTGCCTCTGACCCTTTTCCCACTGATCTTTCCAGTTGTCACGATGTTCTCCAAAGCCTTTCTCATCATCAAATATCAAAAGAATGCTTTGCTTTTTGTCTCTTTCTTATAGTTCTATTTAATTATCTAGTATAATAAGCCTCTTCCAGGCATATCGTTGTTAGTTACTCTGGCAGTCCAAGTATTTGTAACAATCATTCCAGGAACCACATCTCTGTTGCTTCGAATCTGATTTGTTCATTCATGTTCAATGAGTCACTTCCACACAGCGGGATGCAGAGGTGTTTCCAAGGCACCAGGGCCAGGTTCTATACTGGCCAAGACCTACTGACACGTCCTCATCGAGCGTCCTGGGCAACAGGTCCCTTCAGGGTCCTGGCTAACATAGTAGGATCGTTGATTCCTCCGAAGTCGGATAGTGTCTGCCTGCACGGCGAGGAACCACCAGTCTGCACACCAATAAGCCAGACATGGGACAAAGGATACTCACGCAAACCTCAGTCCGATATGACATCACACTGATGTTGGACAACTGGATGTCTTCATCCGACATACAGGACTTTGCGCTGGATTTCACAGCCAGTGAACGTAAGCAAGCACTTCCACACAGCAAAATAAGTTCAAAATAACATTTCAGCCCTCTCTTTCTTACATTCAATGAAAGTAACTTATTGCATAAGATACTTTTCATTTTCTAAAATGCAGTATCTATTCAAATCTCATTGTTTAATTTGACATGTGCACTATCCTACTGCAGCTGTGATATCTCTTATGTTAACAGATATATTTACCAAAGGAGAGAAAATACAGGAAGTGAGTAGTTTGAATATCTAGGTCTGCCGGTGACAGACGATAGAAACCTGATGCCAAAGCTTACCAGAAGGATAAACATTGCTCTGCAAAAAATAAAATAAAGCAATTAAAATTATTTATTGATAAGAACAGATAGAACAACAAAAGTCCCGGTAATGAATTCAGGCATATTTTCTGTGGTTTGAAACTTTCCAGCAAACAAATCAGATGACAAGCATATATATGACTTTGAATTTCTAATTCAGTGCCGAAATATAATATATCACCAAACGTGACATTCCATTTGGACAGGACAGTATATTGCAATACTAGGCTCATTGTGCCATTTGGTTTGTTTCATGGCATCTATAGTAATTTCATTGCTCAGTGAACGGAAATGTAAATTATAATACTTGATCATTTGATCATGAACCATGTCTGCTGGAACCCTACTGTTTGTTTGGTACTGAATCAGATATAAGAGTTACAGAAGTGTATTAAAACTTCATTTGATAAAGAAAGAGAACAAATAGATCCGTGCAACAAGAACTCAGCATTCAAAAAGATTGGTTAAACTGAGGACAGTGAAATATTTTGATCATGTAACACAACATGAATGTCTGGAAAAGATAACTAAGGAGGGGAGCCGAGAAGAGGACAATCACAGCATATATGGATTCAATATCTGAAAGGTAATAAACACATGACAGCAAAAGGGGCTGGACATCTGACTTATAATACTTGAGGAATCTTGAAACACTATGATGGAGGAAAAGCTATGAAGATGACAAACCACTGAATGGATGAACGTTTAAAAAAGTCATGTGATCTTACTATTCTAAGAATAGATTCCAAAAACAGTCTCAAATAATTAATGCAGTTTCAGTATGGTAATAATTTCATGTAACAACAAAGTATAGAGAAATGTGATTTGACAAGTCAAACAGCAATGTGGTTTTTAAATATTTTTCTTTTGATTTAAAGGGAAA